>CAJNOJ010000009.1:411520-877328 GCA_905250025.1 Adineta ricciae | reverse complement strand
GAGAAGAAGAAGAAAAAAGGGAAGAGATGACCCTCGTGCCAACATTAATCAATCTTTTCTGCTTCTGTCAAAGTCGAGCCATGAAACGAGTTAATACGTATGAAAGTGCGGGTGATTCCGAAGACGAATTTATCGAGTATGTTATCGGTTTCTTTTTAGCAAACAAATAGGTGTCTCGAAAGTGTCGCATATGAACGCAAGAGTGACAACTGATGTTGACTGGGGAAAGAGGAAAAGGGAAATAATGTGTCTGTCAATATGAAAAAGGACAATATTTGTCAGCTAGAAAAGACTTTTGATTTTGTTTTCTTTAGTTCAAGTTTAAGTCCACGAGACTATGAATATGAAAATGTCACAAGTCGTAAAAAACGACGTGGTGTTATTGAAAAACGTCGACGTGATCGAATTAATCATTGTTTAATGGAATTACGTCGACTGGTACCACAAGCCATATCAAAAGAAGGTTCGACTAAATTAGAAAAAGCAGAAATCTTACAAATGACTGTTGATCATCTTCGGTCATTGCAACATCTCGATCAAGGTATTCTTTTCCTATCAATATGACATCACTGGAAATGACCAATTTTTTTGTTTCAGATTCTAATCAGTCGTATTCATCGTGGCCAATCTTCGATGCTCATGCGAGCGGCTTTCGGGAATGTGTTGATGAAATTTCTCGCTATTTAATCTCAGTTGAAGGCTTTGATATTCAACATCCGCTTCGTCTTCGTCTTTTATCACATTTGGAATGCTTTACTGATCGTAGCACTAGTCCTTCGTTGAATTCCTCTTGGCCTGTCGTACATCAGCAAGCACCAAGTGCATTTGCAACACCGCCTCTTTCATCATATCCAACTCCGACAGTCGGATATCATCAGCAGCATCATCATCAACAACAACAACATTCAACGAATTCAAATTTCAATATACATCATTATCAACGACCTCCTATTGATTCCTCTTGTCAATTGCCATCATCATCATCTTCGTCATCATGCATTTAATTGATACTTTTCGTCTTGCTTTTTAACACACATCTGATCAATTTTCTCTTTCTGTTTATATTCCTTCTTTCTGAAGTTAAAGTGCTATATAAAAATTGCTCACTAGAGATTCATCTTTCTCTTCTTCTCTCTCATTTTAAGTCACTATCAGATCATCATTAGTAGAAACAAAAAAGATATCATGTATGTTTATAGAGAAATAAATCTAAAAATGTGTATGTTTGTATTTTTCTTCGCAGCTAATTAGAACAATATGTCTACAGATGGTTTATTATCCATTTATCCAAGAGCACTTATGTGGGATGTATTAAATGAAAAAGATATAATCGGATATTTGTAGATGAAAAGAACGAGAGATTATATTTGAGTATAAGAGTAATGAACATTGTCATTTTCTCTTTTTCTTGTCGTTCTTTCAGATGGAATTAGAGTATGTTTTGTTCATTGAAGGCGAATGGATGCACATTCTGATTAGGAGTACACGGCAGCTTTCTACTGACACAAAACCATGCCGAAATCTTTATATGCTTCGTCATTATCACAATATAATGGAGCAGAAGGATAGAGAGTAATTTAATTCGTTTTGTTCATTAGAATACGACAAAACATGGGGCCTAATTTTTTTCCATTCGAAGATATTTTCATGTGTAGACGCGTGAATAATTAACATGGTTAAATAGTTAATGAGATGGTTCGGAAGGAAGTTGACTATTTAAATCTGATGCTATTTTTTACCTGGAATATCAAGCGCAGAAGCTACATGAGTATAATTGTTGATTACAAAGAGTAAATGGTTGGTGTTAGTTTTGATATCGATGTTTTGTTTGGCAGAGAGAAGAAAAATATGAATTTGATTAGATGTGTTTAGAAGAAAAATTAATTATTATCATATGTGCACATGAAATATTCGGTTGAGTGTGAAAAGTCGGAAATATCGTTTTTTTTTTATTGTCTTATATTTTGTTGCTTAAAATGTAAAACAAACACTTGAAGCCGGAGCAACAAGATCAGACATAAACGTGTGAAAACGGAGAATGATTCGATGAAGGATAACAAAAAAAAACTTGTTTCTTTCTCTTCTCTTTCGTTTCTTGTCGATTGTTTAGTAGCTTCGACCAAACAATGTAAAATATTTCGCTTTGTTTTTACATGCCGGATGACAACATTGTTGATTGTCGGCAAGTTTCTCTGGTTGTTCAAATGGAATACAGAGACCTTTAGCGCCCATAGCTGGTGCACCTTCTTCAACGACAGCATCTCTAGAGAAAAACAAACGAAAGTTGAGTAGATCGTATTTGTCGACATTCTTTCGTCATACCGAGCACTATCTTGTTTGATATTATCTTCACATGATGGTTCACCGCAGAATGGTGTTAACATGATACAGGAATTGTCAAGACCTTTCAAGAAACCAGCCCAATCTTTAACAACGACAATGTGACTATCGAGTTCGGCTTTAGCCCTATGAAAAAAAGCGAAGATTGAGATAGAAAATGTTTTTATAAATAAACTTCTGCTCGTACTTAGCGTATAGATCGCTGTGAATTTGTTCGAGGATTTCACGTAGTTTAGTTTCACAGTTTTCAATGGGAATTGTTGATTTCGCTCCTGTATGACGGAGTACTACAGTTAATTGTGAACGAGATTTATCATTTGGACCGAATTCAACACGAATTGGAACACCTAGAAAATACAATAAACGAGACATTTATTTTGGATACAAATTAATTTCTCCTCACCTTTCATTTCCCATTGATTAAATTTCCAACCTGGTGCATAATTATCTCGATAATCTCCGTAAACACGAAGACCGGCTTTTTTCAATTTAGCTTCAATTTCTTTCAATGTATTTATTAAGGCATCTTCGTCTTCTTTCGATAGTGATGCTGTAATACCACATGGAACGATAACGATCTAAAAAATAAACTCGAGTTGGACGATCGAATATGATGAGTTCATGTGTACCTGATATTTAGCGATGCGTGGCGGTAAAACTAAACCTTTGTTGTCACCATGGGTCATGGTCATTACACCGATGGTTCGTGTAGTCAAACCCCATGAATTTTGGTACGCATATGTTTTAGCTTGTGTTTGTGGATCTTCGAACGTGATTTCAAACATTTTCGAGAAGTTTTGGCCTAAATGGTGTGATGTTGCAGCCTGAAAAGCAAAGTATTAGCGGAAGGATTGTTGATCGATTTGACTTACTTGAATACCACGTCCACTGGCAGCAATGTAACCTTCGATGGTTGTTGTCCAGTCAGCACCAGCAAATTTTTCTTTTTCTGTTTTACGTCCTTTAATTACCGGTATGGCTAATAAATCTGAATACACTCGAGCGTACAAGTCGAGAATTTGGTAAACTTCTTCGGAAGCTTCTTTCTCTGTTGCCCATGCTGTATGACCTTCTTGCCAGAGAAATTCTCGCGTACGAAGAAATGGTTGTGGATTTTTGAATTCCCATCTCTAGAAGAATTTCACTTTGTTCAATGAATGATTTCGATTCTTCTGCATACCACAACATTGTTCCATTGATTCAATTTCAATGGAAGATCTCGATGCGAACGAATCCATTTAGCATACGCTGGATACATGATTGTTTCACTTGTTGGACGTACAGCAATTGGTTGAGCCAATTCACTGTCACCTGATTTGGTTACCCAAGCAACCTGAAAGATCGATCAATGTGAAATTTCGTTGACTCTTTCATCATCTTCATACTTCTGGTGAAAAGTCAGCAATGTGGGTTTGTTCACGATGAAGTGCACTATGTGAAACAAACAGTGGAAAATAGCAATTTTGCACTCCCATAGCCGTGATTTCTTCATCGACAAAAGCTTTTATCTGTTCCCAAAGAAAATAAGCCCATGGACGAAGAATATAACATCCAGATACATCATAGTTTTCAATCAATTCGCCCTTACGGACAACCTGAAATAATCATGACAGTTATCCTGAGAACATATTCCGGTAATCACACAACTCACCTGTCCGTACCATTCGGCAAGATTTTCTTCTTTTTTGACTTCAATGCCAAGTCTAAACAGACAGTTTATCTCAACTATTTTAAGTAATTATCAGTACATACTTCGTTTGTTTTTTCACGTCTGATGAGCCCGATCCAGCCGCTTGTTCATTATCGGCCGACTTAGCGGCAGTAGCAGCAGGCTTCTTTTCTTTTTCTTTACGTGCCGGAGCTGCACCAGTCGATGGAACATCAGTACCTGTTAGGCTTTTGTATTGCTCTTTTAATTTCAATAATTCTTGCACAGCAGCTGTGACCTCATCCTTAAAAGAAACAGAAATGACGATGAGAACAGCAATCTGATCAACGTACTTTATTCTGCTTAGGATCACCTTTCAGTTGACGAACAAGATTCGCTTGTACGTCGATACGAGACTTTAGCTTTTCGGCATCAACATTTTCGTTCGAACTCATCTTTCTCTCGAATGCGTCGAATGAAGAATATGTGAAATCGTATACGTGATCAGTGACGTGTATATATGAATACGAACCAATCTGTCGTTTTCTCTTTCGTATTCGAAACTTTTATTTTTGAATCTTTTTCCATTTTTACACTATCGCTAGAGATCGCTACTTCTCGGATGCTACAACGACTAAGTATTTGAACTTACTTTTGATGCCGATTTATTTGCTTTGAGTTCGCGCACTTTATCTCCTTGTTTTGATATTTTTTCGAGAAGCTGTTCAGCTTCTGCAGATGTCGTTGTCGATGTTGCCGTAGCACCAGCAGCAGCGGTGGCAGGAGCCGATGCTGGTTTCTTATTTTCCTTTTGCGCTGAATTTGATGATGATGATGCTGATGCACTCGCTGGCTTATAATCAACACCAGTTAATTTTTTGTACTTCTCTTTTAAGGCTAAAAGTTCTTTGACTGCACCATCCACTTCGTCCTAATGAGAAAAGTTCGTTTCTTCTTCTGATTTCACTATACAAAGTATATTTACTTTTGGTGACGATTTATTGCCTTTCAAATTTCGAACTTTTTCACCTTGCTGAGTAATCTGTTCGACTAATTTATCGGCTTCAGGACTTGATACTACGGCTGCTGCAGTTGCTCCTGTTGCAGCTTTTGATTTATCTCCAGAAGCATTTGGATCAGTCGATTTCAATGATGTTGGCTTTTCTTTAGTACCTCCGTCCGGAATATTCAGAAGAATACATGGTTGTTTACTAGCAGCATTGTATGGACTGTCGCAGATATAATAACCTTTGCGAAGGATTTGAATAATGTCTCCTTTCTTCAATTGAGCCATGTCTGGTTCACCGATGATGTCATATTCAGACTAAAGAGAAGAAACAGAGAATAAAAACAAAACAGAAAGAAAGATGTTTCCTATACTTTTGATCCATAGTTAACGAAGTTCTCGAATGTATCGCCTTCATCGAGTTTTGCTTTTGTCATGATATTATCATAATGAATGCAGGTCACCGGTGTCAATGGTGCTTGACTTGTTTCAGCAAGCCAGGTTAATTTGAGAGTATTTTTAAAATCTTTATTATCCAGTTGAGTTTCACCTTCGATCAATTCGATTTCACCGGCATTGTTCCTGAACAAAAGAGACGTTATGTTGTTCATTGTTTTTCTTTTTTATGTGAACTCACTTTTTAACATGATTAATCTTGATGTTACCCCAATTCATCAATGTAACAATCTGTCCGTCAGTGATTTGTACAGCATCGTCCTTTTCAATCAGTACTGTTGGACCAGAATAGACATTCTTCATGCCAATGCTTGGATCTTTTGGATGCTTTTGATGTTGATTACACTCTTCCTTCGTAACATTCTTCAAATGTAAGTTGACTAGTTGATTTTTCAATAAAGCAGTATAACGTGGTGCTACAGGATCGATTTGTTTCTTATTGAATGCCCAGATCTTATCCCAGTCCATTAAAACGACCGATCGTGATGAACCTTGAGCGATGATAAATTGTCGAAGGCCTTCAACAGTCATACCGCGGCGAAGAATACCGCGCACGGTTGGCAAACGCGGATCATTCCAACCATCGACAATTTTCTCATTGACAAACCATGTTAATTTACGTTTTGATAGCACTGTGTATTGCATGTTCAAACGTGCATATTCATAAATAAATGGTTTGCGAAGACCTTAACAGAAATTTCTTTAAACTAAGCGGCAAATATATGTCGGTTGTGAACTATTTACCAAGAGCATCAAGAATCCAATAGTATTGCTCATCTCGATCATGGTATTCAGTTGTTCGAAGTGCATGAGTAACTAAATAGATACTGATAAGTTGAAAAATAATTCCTGAACGTACTTTTACTAACCTCCTTCAACGCTATCAACAATTGGACAAGCGAAATCGTAAGTTGGATAAACCCTATCAAGAGAAAAACATACGATGGTTAATGGATGGAATTCGATCCTCTATCCTTCTTACTTATATTTATTCCCTGTTCGTACATGTTCCTCCGGTTTACATCGGTAAATAGTTGGGTCACGCATACAACCATTGTTAGCTTGCATGTCGATTTTCAATCGAACGCAGCATTTTGTACCGTTCTCATTTCCAGCAATCATATCTTCCCACATCTTTAGATTTTTCTCTACGCTATTATTGCGATTGGCCGATTCTTGACGTAGTTCGCGTTGAGCTTTCATTTCTTCAGGTTCTGTGTCATCGCAATAAGCAATACCTTTTTCAATTAGTTTCTTGCAATAATCCATTAACGTGTCAAAATGATCGGAACTATGCGAGAAGCGATCATATGTGACACCCAACATTTTCAAATCTTCGAGGATAACCTGAATATATGGGTTCATCAGATAATTTTTGCGAAAATCGATTCATTCACGTTACCTTTTCAAATTCCGCATTTTCCTTTGCTGGATTTGTATCATCAAAACGCATAATTAATGTACCTTTGAATGTTTTTTGATAATATTGGTTGAGAAGGGCAGCTTTAGCATGACCAATATGTAAATAGCTAAGATATGAAAGGGAATCGAGTTTAGTTATATCGAAAAGCAAGCATTTATTTTTGTACAAACCCGCTAGCTTCCGGTGGAAATCGTACAACGACTTCGCCTTCTTTTGCATTTGGTAAATCGACAAATTTACCTTCGTCTTTCATTGCTGTTTTTTGCGAGACGCTACTACTAGCTGTTGCACTATCCGTCATTTGATTCTGTCTGAAAATGAACTAAATTGGGCATCGAGCTTATTTATAAATACCGGTCGGGCTTTAAGATATTTCCGATGACAACATGGATGATGCAATCGGTCGGAAATGTCATCATATCATTTCTATTTCATGCATATAGACGATTACGAAAGAGAATAACAGAAAAGACAAGACAGGGAGAATATAGAATACGAAAATTTCTATTTAATTAAAAAAAACTGGTTTCATTAAATAGATTTCGTTCGCTAATGATATGAAAAACAGACGTTGTGCAAGTGCAAGGGAAACAAATACACATGACTAAGTGATGTGAAAAAAGGGGAAAAACATGGAATAGTGCTAGACATAATAGACTTCAAGAGGAGAAGAATAAATATTTTGAATATTCGAAAGAATTCCTGCTTAAAAGGAATATCTAAAAATAGATCGATGTTCGCATCCATCTACAACATTGCTACCAACTTATTTCACCAATCACAAACGAGAATTGTTCATATAGTACCTTAACTATATTTAGTGCAAATTAAAACTTATCTGTTGAAATCGATTCAATCTGTATAATAGTTGATTTATGAGAAGCGTCAGAAGCTTCTGCATAGATGGCGCTAAATGACCACAGCGAGCCTTAAGAAGTAGGACACTGCAAGTCCACAAAAGAATTCTTCACACATAAAAGTTAGATAGAAATGGATTGATATTATCGTCGTTCATCGTAAATCTAATATACGCATATAGATATGTATTAACAAGAAACACAGATGACAATCTATGTATGATTAATCGATGAATCAGTCTTATGAGTAAAAAAATTAGCTATGACAATTCTAAAATTTGAGGTTTGGATGTGTTAAATAAAAGAAAACGAAATACGCTCGGCATGTATTTGACTTCATTGATAAAAGTATATTGAAAAAATTTGAACAAAAAAGCTTACGACACTCGGTATTCCCAGGCGGTCACCCATCCAAGTACTAACCGAGCCCGACGTTGCTTAACTTCAGTGATCGGACGAGAACTGGTGTATTCAACGTGGTATGGCCGTAAGCATTCGTTACTATTATGCTTGTCATATTGTACGCTAAATTTTCACAGTAATAACAAGCGCAATACTCAACAAAGCACGAGTAAGCGTTTTTAAAACGGTGTGAAGATCTTTCAGTTAAGATTAGCAGAGTTTTAATTCGAATATTATTTAAAAATTTTACGTTGAAGAAAAGGAGTAGTGCGAATAAAAAACAAATGAGTGTATAAAAGAAATGGTAATACTATTTTTAACATATCGGCAAAGAATGTTATTTGAAAGAAAGTGTAATTAAACAGTTGGTGCAAGTATGCGTCGTAATATGGAATCATTTTGGCATCTAAGTGAAACAGAAAGAATAACAATATAATGATGTAAATATCATGTACCCGGCAATAAATTCTTCTTTATTCAACTTCTTGTCGCCGTTCTTATCGAGTCGAGCAATAATTTCATTAGCACGACTCTTCGGATCACGATTACCTTTTCGATAATTTTCCCCAACAAGTTCATACTATAAGAAAATCGTTTCAGGTATTAAAATAGAGTAATACGTGTCTCACTTACCAACGCAGAAATTAGCATGGTGAGTTCTTTTCGATCGATTTGTCCATCGCCAGATATATCGTATCTACAAAACATGCGAAATAAATACGCGTCGCTTTATATATCATGAATCTTACAAATCAAACGCAGCTGACAGTCGTTTGTTTAAATCACCGTGACTAATTGCGGCAATCTGCAAAAGGTATTCGACAAAATCGATCTTCCCATCACGATTGGTATCAACAGCGGTAAATACATATCTGCGTATATGTCAATCAGAAAGTGACAATTTATTTCAATCTACGCTTACTTGCAAAACGGTTCTACGTTTCCTAGTGGATAGAAGTGTCTGTAAACGTTAATGAGTTGTTTTTTGTTCAGTTTACCAGTTGGACAATCATTCAAAAATCCCTATAGATATCCAGATCTAATTGAATACATTCATTGAAGTCAGTACTTACGGCATGCCACTCCCGAATTTCTAAAGCAACATATGAAAAACAAGGACAATAAAGAACAACTTTCGAAACAATATTATCGTACCTTTTTCGGAAAGTTTTGTTTTCTCTTTAAGCAAAACGATATCTACAATACGGATAGAGCATTCTATTGATGTGCAAGATATATGAAGTTGAATACGAGACCTTCTATGGTAAGTTCTGTATAAACTTTTGAGCTTCTTGGGCTTTTTGAGCTTGTGCAACCCATACTTAGAGTGAAAATCTAGAAGAAACTAAATATATAAAAGACATGTACTGCTATACCTTGTAATACAATAGAGTTATTTATCTATTGAATATGAAGTATCTTACCATCGCACCATCGCAAGTGAAGCTATAGAGCATATTTCAAAACAAAAAATAATTGATAAGAACAAGTAAAAAACGAGAAAACGAATCGGAAGAAAGGTCAATCATTCTGTATGTATATGTGCACGTACAGAGCACATTGAAGACCTGGGAACATGAAAATTTCTCCCACAGCATCGGCTTTTAACATGTTTCCCTTTCAGATTCTAGACAGAATCCTCAGAATTTAATTTCCCACGTAGGTGGCACCGTATGACACTTCAAAAGGTTTAAACGTCTAATCCATAAAAACGATGCTATGACACGCATTCTACAGACTAACCAAGCTATGTAAGATTGCTTATATCTATGAAGGCGTATATATTTATATTCATGAGTATTCATTTTACCTTATAATGCAAATCCAATGACAATGTAATTAATATTTTCGGTACTTTATGCAATTGGATGGGAAAAGTATCGAGTATCTTTAGTAATCATCTAGACATATGAGTAATGAGGAAGTATACACACATGAAATGAAGATACTTTGAATCGCAATGTTGCCTTTTACTTATCTTTTTATTCATATGCCATTGAAAATCATATCTAGGCGACGTATACACTAATATATATATTAGTCATATTATTAAAAACGTCGAGCTGTGATTGCTCTAAACTTCAAAGAATGATGAATAGGATAGAAGAAATCCAATAACACGCGTACACCTAAAAAAAGTGACGCCATTAGAAAGGAGGAAACTTTCAATAATTAAAGATACCAAAACATGATAAGAAGAACTTAGATTTTTCTTTCAGTGGCATCATATTATGATATGAATATTGTAAATAAATGAAAGGTCATGATGATTATTAAATGACAATAGCAAAGATTAGATGTATTCGATACAAGAGTATACTCTTAGTACATTTTGTGATCTACTAACTGAACGAATCGAGCGGTATCTTATTCATACAAAAAACAGTTTGTTTTTAAGGAGTCAAAAGTGAAAAAAATTGAACAAAAAAGCTTACGACACTCGGTATTCCCAGGCGGTCACCCATCCAAGTACTAACCGAGCCCGACGTTGCTTAACTTCAGTGATCGGACGAGAACTGGTGTATTCAACGTGGTATGGCCGTAAGCGAATGTCACTATCGAGCTTCGCTGACTGTACACTGATTGTCAAAAAAAACTCTGTGCCCATTCTCTCCGTTTGACGCACAATACGCCGATTAGAAAGAAAGTGCACTGTAACACACCAGATTGAATCAAATTAAACGAAGCATTATAAATAGGTTCCATCGCTTTGAGCAGACAATGACAATGTCTGCATATAAAATTCAGCTTTCATTGCTTTGCATTGTCGGATTTCGGAATTGATTCTATTTCGTAAGATCATTTCATTGTTTCCTGCTAATAATTTCATTTGCTGCTGTACTTTTGTCATTTTTGTCTAAAAATAAAAGGAAACAATAGAGATTAGTTTTAATACCCGTTGAATAATGTATTACAAAATATAGTTGAGTTATCCAAACTAATTTTTCTCGCCATTGAACAACTTGATAAATGATCTTGACTAATTGATTTACAGATGTTGAATAGGCATTGAGAATTTTCTCAGCATTCATCTGTACTGATTGATTTCGAACGCTTATAGATCGATCCGATATAATTTGATTCATACGATGGATGTTCACTTTTTGTTGAACTTGATTATAGTGAGAGGTCACTATATCTAACGATTTTCTCTGTAGATTCCCAACTGTATCTGATGATCGTTTGTTTTTCTGTTGTAAATCTATAATGCGTCTTGTCATTCGATGAACATGGCATGAATATTGCTGCTCTTGTTGGTTTATGCCATCATTAATTTGAGTGTACAAACGAATTTTTTCATGCAACAACGACGATTCATCGATCTGACGTTTATTTCTACTGATCATATTGGCTATCTGTTGTTTAAGTCGTTGAATATCAGATTTTAACTGCTCATTCTCTTGCTCTTTCTTTCTTATCCGATTTATTTCAGTATCAGATAATTTTTCTAATTGATCATACTTTTTGTGCAATTCATCGACTCTCATTGCTTTCTGTTGGGAAGAGTACATTGCTAGTTGTTTTTTATTGAAAAGTACCAGTCGATGATGCTTTTGTTGAAGATCATAATGTTGTAGTGATTTAAACTGATCAATTTTACTCTGAAGTTCATTTTCAATTAACTGATTCTTTTTCGTTAGAAAATGAATTCTATTGACATTATCATGAAGATCACGACTTAGTGATGCACGGTGTTTCTCATGGCTACACGAACAAATCTTCTTCAATATTAACAAAATTTCACTCATGTAAAATTTACTTCATCAGTTCAGTTTTCTTCGTTCGTATGTTTTGTTCGAAGTACTACATCAACAAGTTACGTTTTCATCTTTGTTAAAATTAAAAGAAAATACCTTTTCAGTCTTAATAAACTCATGACAAATTGAATTGAACCGAACGATATCGAGAGAATTGCGAATAATATTATTTGTCAATCGGTGCTGATCAATGAATAAAATATGAAGATGTTTGGTATGTTGAATCAGCTGCTTGTGTTTTTGATATGAAAGTTGCTTCATTGAATGTAGTTTATCTTGTTCACTCGAACGAATCAATCGATTTTCACGCAGAATTTTTTCGAGATTATTATTGACATGTGTGATTTTCTTCAAACTCATTTGCATTTTCGTTGTTCTATATTGATGATCTTCCATGTGCGAAAGATTTATTTGAATGAGATGTTCGTATTGCTGATTGTGTTCAACTGTTTGCATGAGTCGATTCGCTAAGTTTCTTACACGATCTGCTAATTTACGTTGATTATGTTCGAGCGATTGACACTTGCGATCCAGAACAGAGTTCGTGTGCTTTTTCGATTTGACAAGATGACGAAGATGAAGGTAATGGTCAGTAAGTTGCAATGATTCCTGTCGCAGATTGGTGATTTGTTCACGATAGATCATCAAATTTATTTGCTCTAGTTATCATCGAGTATAAAATCAAAGAAATTCCTTTGACAAACCTGTGTTTATCTTCTTTTCCACATTCTCAATTTCGTGTTTGATCTAATTCAAAAGAATACTGCTTGAATAGATATAGATCAAATGAGTTTACATTGGTTTCATTAGTTTCGATCGTAGATAGTTTTTGATTCGTTTGCTCATAGGTGTCACTCAAAGAATCCAGTTGTTTTTGCATAAGGTCGTGCTGGTACGTCGTCTGTTTCATGCGATCGTAATATTCATTTTCCATGTTGTGCGTTTGTTTCATAACGTTCTTTAGATGAGAACTTTGGTTGTCTAGAAAGAGTCGTTCGATGCAATCAGGTTCTGGGAAAACTAACCTAGTTGTAGTAAATGTTTCTGAACATGTTTTTGCTCGAATTTTTTCTTGTGTAAAACTGACTGCAATGTTCGCAATTCTTGAATGTCTATTTCAATTTGTAGTTGCATCGATCGTATCGAATCTTTCCGTTGATGGATTAGATTTTTCAGATGTTCATTTTCTTTGATAAGTCGATCCAGTTTAATCTTCTGATTTTCTTGAAAAGTTCGCACTCGTTCTCGGTTGTCTTGTAGCAATTGAGGATTGCTGAGTAACAGTTGTAAACGTTCGATTTCTTGTTCTAAACTATGAATCATCGTCCAATGTTGTTCTAAACAATATTGACCATAACCAATGCGTCCAATCGTTTGAGAAATTTTATCTTTGATGAAAAGAAGTCTATTCTCATGGTCGTGACGATCATGAATATACTGAGTGCAAATGGCGATTACTTTCTGGCTAATGTGCGTTAGCTCATTGTATTCAGCGAAGAGTTTTTGCTGAGACTGCAGGTTATTTCTAAGACAACGAAAGATAATTGGAATCGAATGGACTATTTGTTGCAAAGATGCACTGTTTTTCGAAACCAATTCAAGTTGAGCCTGAACTGCAGTTTGCAGCGACTCGATACGATCATTGAAATCAGAATGGAATAATTTGTCGATTTGAAAAGAAATCTCCGGTGAGTTCATCTCAGTAATAATCTATTTTAGAAATATTCTTGGCGCCTGTATCTATTTGTATAATCTAATCAACGACTTTCACAAGCACAAATTCATCCGTACAGTGTGAAAAGTCTTGACACCAAAATATTCAAGCTATGTTCGTCACTTAGGCAGTATTAATATTAATATAAAACGTATGTCACGTTCATTCCAAATTGATTCTTAAATTACAAGAGTAGTACGTTAATCAATATGGTAATATGATATCCTTTATTTCATTTCTTTACATTCATTTCATACGTTAAACGAACTCATATCGAGCTTCTCAGAAAGCATTCTAGAATGCGATCGTTTCTCTCTTGTCTATACTTAAACAAAGTAATAGAGGAAATACGCACCACAGAACTTCATACTTTGAAGAATTTATCGTTGTTAATGTATTAAAAACTCATTTGGAGAATTTCTTTTCTGTCAGGACCATTCCTCTACTTTTAAGTGAGGAAAAAACTCCGCGAACATACTGTCATGTTTGTTCTTTTTTTCTCTCTTTGTTGATGAAAAACCAGACGAATCATTTGTCGTAAAAATTCCGATAAATAATGAAAATTATCCTTGAAGTATGTAAAGTTTTTGACATTATTTTGCTTTCACCTTGAATATACAATATTTAAAAAAAACAGATTCTTCAGAACTCATTCTATACCAAAACATGTTTATTACCATAATAAAACCGTTCTAGTACGTCAACACCTTTCGACTCGAATGAGGTGCTTCTTTTTTTCTAACCAAAGGGAAAAATCCTCACCACATGTGCTTTTATCTGCATAGCTATTGAAACTAGGCGGTTTCACTGGGTATTTCGTATAATTAGACGTGGTTATACACTGACAGTTGTTTATTATAAAAGAAAAGCGAAAGAAAAGAATGAAATGTGATAAAAACTGTTTTAGTCTATGTGTCTTGTAAAAAATCCAAACAAACGTAGTGATTTTTTAAACATTTGGTGCAAGCATACGACGAATAACTGGATCATTTTTGCATCTAGATAAGCGAGAATGATGAAATAAAAACAGCAGTCTATTGAAACATACCCAGCAATGAACTCTTGCTTATTTAGTTTCTTATCACCACCAACATCGAGTTTAGTGATGATTTCAACAGCGCGTTTCTTGGGATCCCGATCACCTTTACGATCACTTTCACCAACAAGATCGTACTAGAATAAACCAGGATGTGCATCAAATAGATTGGAGGCTTTTTCTTTCTTACCATAGCAGAAATCAAATTAGCTAATTCCTTCTGATCGATTTGTCCATCGCCTGAAACGTCGTACCTACGAGAGCGACCGATTCGAAATTGAATTCACTTGAAAATAACTTACATTTCGAAGGCAACTTCGAGACGATCATCTAAATCACCTTGACTTGTTGCTGCGATAGCCAAAAGAAATTCATCGAAATCAATTGTACCATCGTTGTTAGCATCGAAAGTATTAAATGCATATCTAAAGTCCACCAGAAAGATTTTTCTGATAAATTTCATCGAAATCGATCGTCCTACTTGCAAAACGAATCAGCCTTGCCTTGTGGATAGAATTGTTTGTAAACGTCAACGAATTTCTTCTTGTCGAGTTTACCATTTGGACAATCGCGTAAAAAGCCCTATTAGCATACTAATATGACTAGAAAGTAGACCAATTCAAATAACTTACAGCGTGCCATTCACGAATTTCTAAATAGAAAAGAATGATTAAAATGAATGCGGTTCTATTGACGTAGTCTTACCCTTTTCGCTAAATTTAGTATTGGCTTTAAGCATGGCAATCTCTACAAGATTGATAACAACAAAATGTTGGAGATAATAGTCTCATAAATAGCAAACCTTTTGGTGTTAGTTCAAGAGATGCTCGAGCTTTTTTGGATCCTTTGCCACCCATGTTGAATTATTTAACAGTAGAAACGAATACTAATCTAGAAAATAAAATGACCATTACGGTGAATATGTGCAAGTATAGTCTGCTTTTTTTTTCGTCTTTTAGTTGAATGTCGAATGATCTAGTGTCGATGCATAAGCAAGAGATACTTATAGTCAGGAGGGAGGCAAAATGAGAGAGAGAGGGAGAGAAAGAGAAAACAGGAGAAATAAAAACTGTGAAAGAATCATGGACGTCAAAGGCATGCAAATGCGTATAGAATAAAAAACAACACGAGAGAAAGTAAGAGAAAGAAAGAGAAAAAGCTGCGTAATCCAGTCGGCCGAATACCATTCTGATATCGATGTGTATACAGGAGTCTTTCAGGTTTGATTCACATTCTTTACACAGTTGGATCAGAGAATGTGAGGGTGTTGGTTGTAATGAAAAGTTTATGATGTTTGAAATTCATTTTCCACTATGTAAATGTATGTGTATGCAATAAGAAAAGAAAGAGAACAGCAAGCGACACAAAATACATTAAGTTGGTGTATGTCGGTTCGTTGATGTGTTCTTATTTTACAAAAGCATCTTATTGTAGGTAGAAGATAAGTTACAAGCAACTAAAACATACCTTTTCTTTCTCTTCGTGTTCTTCTCGACAAAACGAAAGAAATACGACAATTATTATGGTAGGCGACAGTAAAAACTTAACCTTCGCTTCATTACACATTTTACTATTACTTTAATTTCCAGGTTATATACGCTTAATTTTGTCTACAGTCAATAGACAATCTCATGCGCTTTTCTTATGAAAAAGAGAATAAAAAATAAATTTCTGCATAGATGTCATAAATTACTCCGAGTAGAAAAAGATGTAGAGAAATAATACGATGAATATCTAAGACTCAACAGAAAAATAACACATGATGTTTATGTGGATAAATAATAGCTGATCCATGCTTATTCACTCTTTATTTTTAGTCGACAACAAACAAAACTAACAAAGGTCAGAAAAGATCCGTGAATCAATCGTCCTCGCCAGCGACAACGCCTTCGCTCTTATCAAAGTACGCACGATGTTTTTTTTTGTCTCTTTACACGCGAGCAAAGGCGAAAAAACAATACTAATAAACATTCCCACATACTCACGCTGAAATTTATTCATATGTGTAGTCAAAACGCGATTCTGTTATCTCTACATTGAATAGAATTAATGAACAGATTGGTTTTTGTTGTTCTTCTATAGTTATAAATTCTGGTTGGCGTCTTGCTTAATAATCGTAGTTATTTCTTTTGCCATACAACGTCAAACAATTGACAAGACTAATAAAACAGCAACGGAAAAAGAACGTTTATTCACTTCGGATGAACTGCGAACATATACAAAAGATGAATTGTATTTAGCTATTCTAGGTAATCGAATCCATACATGCTGGGCAAATAAGCATCGAAAATCATATTTGATTAATTTAGGACATGTTTTCAATGTTTCATCGGCGCCTCGATTTTATTCTTCTACTGGCGGTTATAAATTCTATACAGGTAGAGCGAAAATGTCAAAAATTTCCTATCGATATGTTAATTAATGGCATTCGACCAACGTTTAACCTAGGTCGAGATGCTTCACGAAGTTTTCATACGGGTAAATCAACTGAAGAGGATCTAACGGATGATCTAACTGGATTGAATGACGAAGCAGTTGCGAGCGTTTATGATTGGTTAGCATTCTATCAGAAGCAATACCCACAAATAGGTAGGATGTGTACGAAACGCAGGAATCATCACATGTGAATGTCTAGGCAAATTAATCGGGCGGTATTTCGATGCTAATGGAGCGCCAACAAAACATTTTCAAAACGTTCTCGTTTCTGTCGATCATATGAAAAAGGTTACTATTCAAGTCAATTATTGTTAGTTGATCTGATCTGTTTCTATAGAAAGAAGAAGAAAAGGCGACCTTTGAACAAAAATGGCCACCATGTAATAGTGAATGGTCACATGATACTGGTCGACGAGTGTGGTGCACCGATAAGAGGTAAGTAAAGTAATTCAATCGAAAGATATGTTCAACAAATTTGATCTAGTGGTGGAGTTCAACGAACATGGATCGGCTTTCCTCGACGATATTTCGATAGTTCCTTGAAAACGGAGCGATGCGTTTGTGTACAAAACAGTGACAAACAGGATGGCCGTTTCAAGGAATATGACAATTGTCTATCGACGAGCAATGAATGCCGGTTGCCAGATTGATGGATACGAATACAGACTCGTTTTTTTTCTTCATCGTTACGATTTTATTGATCTCTTTTGACGAATAAATAACTGAACAAGTATTTAAAAAGAAAAATGTGTCATACAGATTAATCATCAACGAGATCTTCAGGTCGGACGGGATGCGGAATTGGTATCAATGACTTTTTGTCGACATCACGCGACAGAGCCTTGCGCATATCTAAAAATCGAATCACAATCTCTTCGTCCTTGTTCTATATCTATTTAGAAATAGATTACCGAATGCATCTTCATCTCGTTCTCCTGAGTAATAACCAATGATTCGCCGATAAACCACATAGTTTAATTTATGATACATATCAACTGCACGTTTATTGGAAACGCGTACAAATAAATCGACGAAATACGTTTTCTTTCTAAACATTTGTTCATTTTCAATTATGACGGCTTCTGCAAGCAAAGTTATATTACTGTTCAGAAACATTTTCTAACAACGCCATCAACTGTGATGAGACGCCGATACGACGAAATTCAGGCGCGACCGATAGAGCCGTAACATGACCATGATAGTTCTCTTGTTTACCTTTATGCACGAGAAAAGACACATAAATGAAAAGTGCGTCGTTCAACTTACCTTCAATCTTTCCCATAACTGCATTTGAAGAAGAATAATTAGCACGTATTATTCGAATGAATAAATAGACTTACTATAGCCCATCAACCGCTGAGCAGGATTGACAGCAACAAAAAAACATTCTGGCCAACGAGCTAAGTAATGTAGGTAGAATGAAAGGCCATACTAAATGTAAATTATGATCATTTGCATCTGGTAAAGTATTTTTGTTCTAGCTTACGTTTTCTGTGAAAATATCCAAATTTCTACAAGGAAAAACACAAATCAATGTATTCCCGTTGCAAATAACGACCAGATGTCTACTTACACATTGTTGATTCTTAGCAGGTCAGTTAGTCTAAATTGTCGAATAGAAGTCATTGTGATCTGAAAAAGTAAATCTGTTCTTTTGTGTTTGTTTTGTTAAACGAACTCATCGATATTGTTTTAAGAATCAATCAAATTTAAAAAACGAAGGAAATCAGTCTTAAAAAGACATGTAAATTACAACAACGATGAAGTTTCTTTAAAGAAATTTTTCTATATGTGCGTTGAAGCAATAACACTGTTGTGTATTTGTTAGCAGTTTTTTTTGCGGGCGTTAAAGTTTAGCTTTAAGATGTTGTTCTTTGGGTTCTTCTGAATCAGGTATAAGATTTTGCGAACCAAATATATTCGTTGGATCAAGATATTCTTTAATTGATTTCATCGTGCCAACACCCAAGTCACTCACGGCTTGTTTAATCCATTTTGTTCGAATTTTACCGACACCATGGTGATGCGAGAGACTTCCACCATTCGCCAAGACTTCTTCACGTGCTGCTTGTTCAACGAGTTCGTAGACGTGAACAGGATCGTTGCCAGCACGCATGTCGTTGTAATTCATAACGAAATAGAAGTAAACACAAGCACCTGCATCATAGGTTTGTGTTACACGGCATGAAGAAAATGGAGGATATTTTACACCATTCTTCTCACATTCGGTGATGATACGTTTTTTAACATTGCGACATAAATCTGAAGAAAATAGAGTATGATTGAACGGAAGGAAAGTCTTTTCATCGATATACCTATGACACGATCCCAGGGAACGGATGTTTCAAATGATTCAGCAACAATTCGATAATCAAGTCCAACATCTCGTAAGTAGGCTATCATGAAGGTTAATGTATATCCCTTGAGACCATTTTCTTCTCCTGCAGGCATTCCATTGTATTTTTGTGCGATGTCATAAACAAACTTTTCTCTTTGATTAACTTCGTTTGTTGTTCCTTCGAATAATAGTGTTGCTGCACACATTCGATTCACGTCGAAGCCTTTTATCTTAGTAATATATAATTTTTTCATATTGTCAACTAATGAATGCAACATTCCTTTGTTATCAGTGGCTAAAGCTTGTCCGAAAAGAAATTGTTCATTATCAAGTAAACGTATCGACGCCGGTGCGCTTCGTAAGCGTGCTATTTCGCGTAAGCATGCAACACCCGATTCGAAATCTGGAAATACGATTGAACCATATTTCTTACAGGCTGGCAGTGGTCGAATTTTCATGGTTACTTCCGTGACAATACCTAATGTTCCTTCAGAACCCATAATGACATGGTTAATATCTGGTCCAATCGATTGTCGGGGACCGAGACAACTTTTCTCTATGGTTCCCTTCGGCGTAACCATTGTAACATGAACGACCAAATCTTCAATATTTCCGTAGACATTCTTTTTCATACCTGATGCACGTGTAGCTACCCAACCACCTAATGAACTGAATTCCATACTGTCAGGTTCGTGTCCCGTACAGTAGCCTAGATATACAAAAACAAAACATGTACATTCGATGAATCTTTCCATCTTCGTACCCTTTTTGGCTAATTCACGTTCCAAATCTTGTCCGATAATACCTGATTGAATTCGTGCAGTTAAATTTTTCTCATCCAAATAAAGGATTTTATTCATTTGTGATGTATCAACACTGACAATCATGCGTTTTTCATTAGCTGGACAGAGTAATGCCCATGTAACTGATGTTCCTCCACCAAATGGAATCAAACAAACATTATGTTTAGTGGCTAGGCGAACGATTTTTTCAACGTCACTATGGTTACGCGGCCAAACAACCCAATCTGGTAATCGATCGAACTTTCCACCATGTCGTAGCTTCCAGATTTCTTCCAATGTATGACCGTGTCCATGGAAGAGACGATCATTCATATCGGATGAGTATTGAACCGTTGAACCAAGTGATGATTGAAAATCATTAATGAATGAACTGTTAAGGATGGGTTCGGGAATGTAATCAGGATTTGGTTCTTGAACACTCGGCGAATAGTTGTCGATACTTGCATGTAGTTTACTGAACATCCAATCTTTCAAGCGCGGAAGAACGTGACCACTTAATAAGTATCGCGAACCAGAAAATTCAATTAAACCATTTGAATTGATGAAAAATCGTGAATCACGATAACCCCATCCTTGCCATTTTAACAATTCCTAAAAGAAAATTTTCGATGGGAAACGTTTTACCGAATTCATCTGTTACTTGTCGATGTAAAGGAATGGTTGTTGAAGTTCCTGCTCCTGTTGTTGCAGCGTCTCCTTTACCTTCAGTAGCCATCTAAAATATGACAAAGGGCAGAATAGAAAATCGAGCAAATACATATATTTTTGTCTAGATCAAGAAGCCATTTGCATCGCTAATTTCAATTCATTTAAACTTCGTCGTCCTAGTGCTACTTGTGTTCGAATTTCTCCTAGATCTCTCAATGATCGATTTCGATGAAATTCACTTCTTGCCCATTCTCGAACTAGAATGCAAAAGATGAAGTTGCATCAACATGAGTAGTGTTCTACGCACTTTCTTTTCGATAATCCTGATCTTCGATTTTCATCACAGTTCTCATTACGTCTCGATACAGTGCCAAAGCTTGCGAGCGAACGATAAAATGTTTTAATGAGAATTGATTCATCTAGAACAAAATAAGAAGAAGAAATTTCCAAGACAACATATTTTTATTTTTCTTGAACAAAAAACTCAAATGAATATTGATCATTGGTTAGTTGCCTTGCCACTAGATGATTTACAACGAACGAATTATAATCTCTGTCAGCAGAAATTAATTTCTCTTCTCAACCTTCCACTACGTATCGACTGTTCACCAAGTGAAACACTCTGGACGAATGCACTCGAACAAACAAGCTTAACTATAAACAATCGTAATCCATTAAGGATGTATTGGCAACGGAATCTGAATGAATTACGATTATTTCTCAAACCTAATCAGACAAAACTCGATGCGAATATTATTGAAATACATAGACGAAAACGACTACCACTGACACGCTATGTCAAACAGGAGGTTATGCAATCATCGGTTGTGATATCGTTTGCACCGATGCCGTCATCAACTGATCATTTCCTTCTATTAACTATAACTGGCAAACATTGCATTCTAGAATTACAGATACCATCCATAGAAAATGAACTTGTCTTTCGTGGGACGTATAGGAAAATAGGCGAAGATGCACAAGCGAGATCGATCACTGCACTCTTTAATTGTTCAATATCTATCGATAACGACATGGCCTCGTTATTGGCTGAGTATGGATTATGTCGAGTAAATTCCTAGTGAGAGAGAAAAGAGATGAAAACAAACAAGAAGATGTTGTTTTGTGTGGGATTTTTATTCGAAATAAGAAAAGAAAAATGAGCTTTACAAAAGCAAATGCTGTTAATTTCGACGTCTAACCGCTGGTTCGTTTCTTCGTCTCTGTTGTGGACCTGATGCGCCACCACTCGCACCATTTTGAATTTGTTGCTGTGTAGGCTTTTGCTTCTTAGGACCACCAAAAATATTAGCGAACATATCACCAATATCAGGCGTATTCAAATTCGGCTGGAGGAAATTACTTGCTTGTTGTAAATCCCGTTGCATTTCAGGATCCTGTGATGCTATTTTAGGTAGAATGAGTAGCAGAGCTAATGGGACAAGTAATGTTAGAAACATGGGATTCATAATCACATCGGTGAGACGATAGACTTCACGTTTTTGAAAATAGTTTGGTATACCATGAGTTTCGAAATTCAATGGATATTTCATTGTCACAACTTCGCCTGGTTGAATGAAATTGACTTTACGAGCACGAATTTTACCTTTAGCATTGATATCAACACGAACAGGCTCAAAAACATGCATTGGTGAGACAACAGAAACAATATATGAACCACTTGGTACACCTAAAGTAAATCAATTGTGCATATGTCAGTTCGATGATATCGATGCTTACCGCAAATGGTGAATGTTCCATCAACTTGTGGAATACCAACATAGAGGCCTTCATCCACTAAAATTCTTGTGTTTTGAAGTGCATTGTCACCAGGTGGGACAATGATTTTCCCTTCGATTTTATATGATCCAACACTTTCATTTGACGGGTTGATTGCAACGGAATCTTGAGATGCATTAATAAACAGTACGAGTATTGAACAGAACAAGATAGAGAGAATATATTTAACCATTTTTCAATGCCTAAACGAACGATGTTATGAGTCGCTAACATATCAAACAACAATCTTACTGCTTTTTGTACACAATCTTTTAACGCAAGAAATTCTTTCAGACAAGAATCTTTTTTCAAGTCAGTATGATTAATCACACAAGCGGCGTATACCGAGGCCTTTATGGAGGAAAATAGCAAAAAATAAAGATGATGTCGAATGGATTTTAGATAAGAAATCTTACTTGAGTTGAACACGTGGCAACGTTTTTAGCAATAGAAGTCAAGCGTTTGCGTGCAAGACTTTCGGGCATTCAATTGACAAATATAGTTTGTGAAGAAATAAATCAAGTGTGAACTCGATTCTCCAATCGTATTCGAGTAAAATATATGTTTATTATTCTGAAAAGTAACAGCCTATAGTCTTGATTTATTACTTGAAAAATAAAAAAAAACAAATAAGACGTCTAAAACTTGCTTTTCAACAATGAATGCTATGCGAAATATATAAATATGGTAAATAGATGTCGCTCGAAGTCGCCAATAGAAAACTATCTTTCTCAGTGATAGTGGAATAAGATCGATAGGTATTAAACTTGAATAAAATGTTCTTTAAGTCATGGATGCGATAGAGAAGAAACGAAAATATGTAAATCTATATGTGTATATAATTTATTTATTTTTTAATGACAAAATAAAAACATCTAATATTCGAACAAAAGAAGAACCGATTCAAACAAAACTGATATGCTGCGCATGAACATGATGGTAATGTGAGTTCTGTTGACTAACATCATTTCCATCAAGTTTGTATCGGACATTACTCAATTTCTTCCATGGATTTTCAGCTGCCGATACTAAATTTGACGATGTCGGCTTCAATGGAGTATGTTGTAAATAATTGGAATTAGTTCGTTGTTTAGATGTTGACAAAAGATCAGTTGTTTCATTATCGTGTGTAGATGTATAATGACGTTGTTGTTGTCGTTCAGCATCTGTACATGCATCGTTTAGAAATGAACTACCGCCACTAATACTTGCTGTTTGCGTTGTCTCGTCATTTAAATTTAGTGCCCAACTATCTGATTTCGAATTAAATAATGACACTTCGGTTGTGTAGTCAGATGATGTGTGTCGACGACGACGATGGTTCATTGCAGCTGTGGTCGAAAGTTCTTCTTGATTATTACTTGTGCTCGGACGTTCAATCGATGTTTGTGGAGTGGATAGTGTTGTCTTAAATTTCACGTGAATATTCTTGGACGGATTGAATAAAACAATATATAATTTTGGTGCAAATAAACATAAAAGTATGACAGTCGCGGATAAACTAAGACAAATAGCCAGAGTTACCAATTGAATCTAAACGAATGAAATAAAACTCACGTAGATGAATCAAAATCTCACACTTACCCGAAACCAATTGTCACTACTTCGAAGACCAAAGAAGATTGCTATGAATGCTAACCATATGATACAAACGGAGTACATGGCAAAACCAATATGTTTTGCTTCATTGAAATTTTCTGGAATATGTCGTGTTTTAATCGCATATAATGTACAATATATACCCAAGATCATATTATAAATCAATGAACATACAATATATTCATTATTAGTTTGACATACTAAAATCGAACGTTTTTGATTATGTTTCTGTTCGGATTTAATACGTGTGTATGGCCGAGATATGATTATCCATAGTAGTACACTTATTAATTGTGCACTAACTATACCACCGCAAATACCTAGTTGTGATCGAGGTGATAAACAGGATGGTTGAGTTAAACGTTGACTGTTATTAAATATTCGTGCTAAACGATTGGTTTTCGTCAGTAGTGCAGCTAGACATATAGTTAAACTTAATCCAACGCCAAGACGTATGAAAAGACATGTAATAGCATGTGGTTTGAGAATCAAAGGCCATGTACAAAGGTGACAGCAACAGATACCAAATAAAAGAAAAAAACTTAATTCACGTGAGGATGCTTTTATAACTGGTGTTTGAGCAAACCGTATGAAAATAACAACAGTATAAATGGCCATTAATAGGCCAATACAACTAAGAACCAATGCTGGCCATGCAATAATATCACGCGGTGATAAATATTCTTCGGGTATGACTATACATTTCGTCGAGTCGACATTGGGCACTTCTTTTTCTGGACAAGCTTGACATGCTGTTTCATTTATGGCTATACTAAACGTTTCACATGCTCGACATGTCCAGCAACATTGCTGTGAATCTATATTCGTACGAATTTCACCAGGATGACAAGGTTTACTACAAAACGATCGTGGTGTAACAGAAATATCTGTCCATTGGGATGATCCATGGTCATATTCAACCCATTTTAATGACTGAACATTGATGCGCACTCTATGAAAAGGGAAAAAAAAGAAGGTGTTTAATGCGTTTCTTCTTTTGGCCAATAGTCAGTCCGAAATGCTATCATCTGAACAGTTGCACAATTCATTTGTCGTTTGATGACCAGGTACCTTCCTACATTGATTTGTCTCCGCTTCGCTGAGTATCAATTAACTTTGCGTGAAAATGATTAAGTCACATTTTTTCTAAATATCTAATTTGCAGATATAATCAGATTTATTCCGAGATAAAGAACAAATTTTTATTAGATTCTTCATACATAACATGCAATGTGAATGAATTTAGTAATTAATAGAACATTGTCACAAGGTGTACTCATAGGAACACTCATAGCAAAGGAAATAACTTATCCGATCTATTAAACTTGGAAAAAAGCGCGGCTTTTCTCTAGAACAAAGCCGGATTTCAAAAATGTTCCTCGTTTCTTGACAAGATAATTAACATCTTTGTTTGTTTGTTTCAAATGACAAATCTACAGATTGTATTACAATCCGTTCTTTCTTTTTTCGTTAGCTGATTATGGGTATGTGATTGCATGTTTTCAAATATACTATGTTTATGATTAGCTTTCCTTGAACTATGATATTCTTCGTCAATGTAAACAGACTTCCGCAGAGAATTGACAATGACGGAGATATCTCTAATCAGTTTGTCATGCTATTCTATGCATTTTACCTCTCGTTACTTTGATCACTATCAGTGAATTCTCCAATAGTTAAATAATCATGTCGATCAGATGAATCAAGCATTTGATATTGAAATATATCATAGGTACCAATACCATCTCCATCGGTCGTGAACTTGATAATACGCTTCGATAATTCTAAGTACAAATTCATTGTGCAGCAAATTCCCAATGAACGGGTTATTGCTTACCATTTCGAAAGGTTGTATTTCGCAGCAAAATCAGCAGTTTCGTACCATCGAAAGGAAAGAATTCGTCACATAATAGTTTATCGTGCAACGAATGCAGACATTTGTCTTCGATTAATTTTTGTATCGCAATGACAAGTGTGAAAACAGAGTCAACAACATAATGAACATAACCTTCTTGGGTGTATGGAACCGATAGATTCGCATGCGTATGATCAGTATCTAAAATTTAATCATGGAAAAATACATTCATGAATGATGAGAATCAACCTGTGCATAGTCGAGTAAAATTTCGATTAAATAGTGTTCTCGGCGTGTCAGGAAATTTACATTTGTATGTTTCTTCCCAATATTCTTGAAACCAGGGATTTCGTGTGTTTTTAGACGGAATCAGATTGGTAAAATATGCATCAAACTCTATTGATTGAGGAAAAATTCAATTTCAATTACGCCTTCGCGTTTTCTTCTTTATACCTGGTATCAAATACAGTTTTGGTGCAATTGTAATGGAATTAATAGCAGCAATGCCGAAATTTTCCACCGGATATCTCTTCTTTCCCCACCCATCGGTGCCGAGAAAAACCCATCGGCCATATAATTCATCTCTCGATGATGTTTGATTGAGAATTTGTCTAAAGCATATCAACGGAATGAAACTTGAGTCGACGTTCTCTCTTTATTCTCACCTAACAGAATCTTCTTGTGCAAAAACAATGACACCAACCACCGAACGATACTTTTCATCTTCATACAGTTCTCGAATTACGCGAACATAGGAATTCAGATCTTTGTTATTTACTGACAATTCACCAGCGATACAAATAGCTAGGAACAAGACGACAGAGACGTTTTACGATGGAATTAACGAAAAACCTGGCTACTTTTATTCTTTAATTTTGACTTAAAGTCATCCGTTAGACGTTCGCCGTAGGAGCCCGATTCTTTAACAACTGCAACGTACGTCCAATTGAGAAACTGAATAATGCTAACCACCTAGAGTGTACGACAAAAAAAATGTCATGAGATGGAAATGAGAAAGAGAAAAAGATCTTTTCAGATTACTAACAGCTTCAGCTTGATACGTATCAGGTGGAACAACGCGCGAGAAATATTGAAAACGGGGCTTTTGACTTAGATCTGTACTTGTTGATGCATACGATATTTGTGGAATCTATTGAATAGAAGAAAAGATACAGATGCAAGTTTTTTAATGATCAGAATCTTTCGACATAAAAGAAGTTCGATACAAAGGCAACTCATTTGTTCAATAGGGAACGTGTCATTTTCATGCTTATATCTACGAGGATTATCACGTTCGAGTTTGTATTAGAATATTTCAAGCAGGAAAAATTTTCTAAGGATTTTTGTATCTTTGTTTAATTGACTGTAAAAGAACGTCGTTTTTCTTCTTTCTTTCGTGTTAGAAAAAAAGCAACTAAAATAGCATACTTCTGCTAAACGAAGAATATCTGCTATAGCCATCGACACAATACTTGATGCACTGCCGATAACACCAGCCACAAATGCCGATGGATTCTGTGCAGCTATTGGCATGCAATGATCAAGTGAAGGTAATAGCATGTTGAGTGCACGTTCAACAGCATACGATTCATAGTCACATGAATCATAAATCAGTGCACCGAATCGAATCTGATACTTATTCAATATTGACGACATTAAATAGCCTGATCGGTTATTGATCACATCTAATGCAAACATCATTGCTTCAAGACGTTGGATTCCGCGTTCACGTTTAATGGCAGCACATTGATTACTACCGAATTCATTCGACGGTGGTTGATGAATAGGAAAAAAACCGCCAAGAATAATGTCACCTAGAATTGAATAGATTGAGCAAATAAAATTCAAAGTTTGATTTACACCCACCTGGGATATAGATAAAATCGTAAGATGGACTATGTGAAGCGCGAAATTGTGGTGGATAATAGTGATGAATATACGTTCGACTATGATCATCGTGATTACAATTGCCATTGTCAGTTAGAAATGTAATCAATATCAGAACGATTAATAACAACACTATACGTGACAATGAGACGACGAGCATCGACGATTGGCAACTCGCGTAAACATATATACACACACATATGCTCGGTGTCGTTCGCTAGCTCGCTCTCTCACTCTCACTCGTTCTCGCTTACGGTGTTACTTCTACAATCACGTTTCAAGTCAAATGAGCCTAGTTAGAAGATCTTTGTGAGAAAATCGTTCCCAGCATTGATGATGAGATGCATATTGGTCTGCTAAACAAGAGAAATGAGTAAACTTCTCGATGCTAGAGACAGTCAAACGAGCGGCAATGATGATAATAAGAGACGGCGATCGACTTTCTCTCTCCTTCTCTCTCTCTCTCTCTCTCTCTCATCTCTTCTTCTTTTTCTTTCTCGTCCGTCGTTGTTCTGCATGAGCACAACAATCACACTCGCTTGGTCGCGCACATAGACGTGTAAGAACCACGAAGGAGAAGAGGAAGAGAAAAGAAGAGGAACAAAACCAAGACCAAACAAAAATCTAAAAAAGAACGAGGAAAAAAGTGAGAAAATTCAGCAGAAATAATACGATCTCTTTACTTTTATCTGTGTTCTGTTATTGGTAAGCAAATGAGATACTTGAGTAACTCATCCTCACTAATCATGCTTATATTACCGTTCTAACTGACGCCGCCTCGGTTGTTTAGTATGTAATTTACCGATCATAGAGTAGTTAATAATCGCTATCAGACATGCGCAATTTATTCATATCTAACATATAATTCATTTCATTTTTCGAGGTCTTGTCTTTTCTTCTCTTTTTAAGCCTTTCTGATCATTATTTATCTTTTGTTTTAAATTGTTTATTAAGCAAAAGAAAAAAAGCAACTTTTGAATTCTATAATCGTTTTTTTACTAGAAAAATTTGTTCGAGAAAAGCTGACGACTGACATCAGTTGTTCGTACTCATTCTCCTGTGTTTCTCTTTCTCTCTCATATTCATCAGGCTTATTAATTATGGAAATTGGATATTAAATGAGCGGATTCAAAGGAAATATCTGCAGAAGAAAAGAATAACTCGTTATACATGAAGTTTTTTCTGTTTGAATTTCGCACTGCAGATGGGGCATTATGAGAAATGACTTGAATCGGAGAAAGGAAAATATGTCAGGATGTAAGAATATGTATTTACTATGAAAGTCAAGATGATTCTTTTGTTTTTTTTTATTATATCTTATAATCGACAATTGAAGTGTTTTTTTTTCTGACGATTTCGTCAAATTGAATTCATCTTGAAAAAATCTCTTTCATTTTGTCCCATTGATGTGTATACAGAAATAGATTTCGCCTTTGTTCAAGAGAAAGTATATATGATGCGATGAAAAGAATAAAGGGATCGTTTTTTTTCCTATTATAGAAGAACTATTTGTCTAACGGGCATTGAATTGTTGTTTGAACAATGATTGAAAACAGCAAATAAATTGATTATGGATATGGGTTTGATTACATTTTCTCGCCTGAAGATGATTGCATTTGGGTTATTGATTAGTTTAACAAATAAAATTTTCTTTTTTTTGCAAAGCGATCCAATCTGAATGCGATTGTTGTTTTTCCTGTCGAATTGGTAAAACATCAGGTTTTATTTATTGAGAGATATTTATTTGATTGCCAGACAGATGCACTTGTATTTATAGTTAATAAATTAGTCATATTGTTAAAACGTTTAACCGCTTCGTTGGCTTTGAATAGATTTGATATTTTCGTCAGAAGATGAAACGTATCTCGGTGAGTACAAATCTTTCATTAATATATGCGTGAAACACTCGGATTATTAGTTTATAATCTCGCAATATGTTTCTGATGATTACCTAATGTCTCAAGATGACGTCTTTCGAGCAATAACCGATAAAAATCTTAGAGGGAAAGACATCTTTTATATGTCGATAATCTATCTGATGTCAGATGAAATAATAGATATTTATTTCTAAAAGAAAACAATGCGAAGATTCCTCGAACTAATAAGACTTATTTACATGAAAACAAACATTCGTTAAGTACAGATCATTTTCGTTATCTTTTTCTCACATGGTTGACATTGAACATTGACGATGTTCCATGAAAAGTAGCAATGGCAATTTGCAATCGATTTCATTTCAGTGATGACTTCATAGCCGTGGTGACAGCACACTTGTTCACATCCGTCATTACTAAAACATTCTCGTCCTTGTGTTATACCTTGATAATCAATAAATGAGTTGGAACGACAGTAGTTTATTGATTTCCGTGCATAAAATAGTTGAGTTCTTTCGTTCAATGCCAGAAATTCACTCGATTCCATGTAACGAGCATTTTGATATGCATTCAAATAGATTTCACTACTCATGTCATCTAATTTCGCTGGATGTAATCGACAGATTTGTAATTCACATGAGCCACTGACACCATGGCAACGACATTCTTTTTTCATCAGTGATTGCACGATCTAAACCAAGAATTTCGTCTGAAACATTCATACAAGCAAAAGGTTATTTACTTTTCGGCCGAGTTCTTTGTTAGCTTGATTTAATTGAAACAGAAACTTCTGCTGGAAAGTTTTCGTCATGTTCATTCCATCAGTGATTAAATGAGATAGTTGAAAAGCAATCTTTGAATCTATTTGACATAATTGTCCGGGTTTCGAACATAAACAATCGGTATCATTAATTTGACCTCTAATACATGCATTGATTAAGTTTAATGTTAGCGTTGCACTGGTTAATGTCGTGTAAAATGACGCTTCTTTTGATGCTATTTTCAACGAAAGATTATTAATGAGAAGAAAATTAGAAAGATAACGCTTACCTTGCCGTAGAAATCTTCTTAATGGGACAAGTTTTGAACTCAGTTGACAACCCCATGGATGGTCGCGAAAATGGTATCGACATCGTTCGCGACTTTCAAGATTCGATTGGTAAAGGATCTGATGTAAATGAGGAACTTTTGAACATAGATAATCAGTATTCTCTCCAAGAAACGGACGATATGCTTGACATGGCAGACCATTGATTAATGGAGTAATTGGCGTTAGACCCAATAACCTGTAGAAACGACGTCTCATATGTTTGGAGTAGAATATCATGGATGATTACTTACATAAAATCACTTGGTAATGTTTTTGCTTGGATAAGAACGATCAACGAGAAGAAGATAATCAATGTTGACATGTTATTCATTTGACCTGAGTATGTCACATACATGCTCCTTTTAAATCAAACGATTGTTTTCGTTTTCTCTTTCTTCTTTTACTGATCAATAAGAATGAATTTCTTACATTTTCCTCTCTCTCTCCCTCCTTTTCTCTTGGTCATAAATGTTAAACATAAAAATCAGAATGTGCTGAGCCGGTGATCAACCAAGAGAAAGGTGTCAAAAAATGCGAAGGTGTCAGATAGCCTTTTAATGTCCTTCAGAACGAATAACACCCATCTGTGACCCAAACATAGCTCATTTTACCATCATATAAACAAGAATATCCTAACTTTATTGCTTTCGACAATGAGCATATTAGTTGTGCAGTGAAGACATCGGATCGTTGACCAAGCGGAAATGAACTTTTCGTAGAGACAAGCAGAATGAGCGTTCTATTCGAGTTCACAATCGATTGACTTTCAATTCTGACGAGAAAATGTCGTCGTAGTAGTAAAGATTGGTATTTATTGAATATGTGAGCATTTAGGTGTCAGAGGAGAGTGCGAAAAGAAATGTTTTGAACTATGATTCAATTGAAAAAGAAAAGAAAACAGGTGAATATGTGACAATAATCACAGTAATGCCATACGTTTCACACAATTCAGATTAAATCGATGTCTTTTGATCTGTGTGTTAAACTTGCGTAGCATTCAACGGTGATGCTCATCAAACTAACAATCACTCACACGAGATTTGTCGTTTTGATGATTGCGAAAACTTCAACATGCTCGAACTTTTCCCTGTACTAAATATCTCCCCAATGAGATCAACGTTTCTTTCGAAATTAGATTCAAAGAACTAAACAGTTGATCTTCTTACGATATTTTTCTATTATCGTGAATCACGAGACAAGTTTGGGTTCGTAAGAAATCAATCGAACACTTTTCGTTGATAGATATTTCATTAATTATAATGATGCTATCAATACTCTAGAATATTTTGGATCCTGTAGGAACATATTCGTACATGGGTAAGAACTATCACAATCAGAACTCAAAATGAGTACTTCTTAGATTTCCTTTTGTAAGGAAGTGTACAGATGACAGATCGAACATGCTGTTTGTTTTCCTTTCTTTATGTTTTATCTTTACATGCAATATTGATAAAAGAAAGCATATACATCAATTCAGGGCTCAATATGAAAAAATAAAATCTTTCGACTAACGTTAACAACCGCTGTTTCTTGTGTTTCTTCGTCTAGACCAAGATCGATAATATTCGAAAGAATCAATGTATCATCGTCCGTAATAGCAATAAAACGTGCATGAAACAAAGTATTATCGTCGTGCTGTTGCTGTTGTTGAGAATGATGGTACATTTCATAAGATCTTCCCATACCTCGATGGTAGATCGGCTGCATCGGCGATCTTTGATGGCCTGAACTATTTGCTGGCCACATATGTGGATGGTGTTGACCATTTGGATTCCACATAGCTTGTTGTTGCATCCATGCCAATGTTTGCGGAGTTGGTTTAGTTGTTGAACGACGGATCAAATTAGCAAATGGATTGGGTGCTTGATGAGCGGCTACCGCCGCCGCCGCAGCACCGCCACCACCACCACCAAGTGTCATATCGTACGTATATGAGCCATGCATATTTGGCATGATACGATTTGGCACATAATATTCTCGGCGTAATTGTCCTTCTTGATCAAACACAAGAACAAGATTATTTACAGGATGAACATCACAATTCCATACAAGAGCATAGATTAAATCTTGACGAGATACACACAAAGAAACTGTTTGGAGATGGTGAATGTTTTTTGTTGATATTAACCAGCGATATATAAATGAACCTGTTTGACTATTGTAAATACTTATTTGATTCGTTTTTGTATGTAAACAAACGAGAAAATTCGAACCAGCAGCGATACTATCGATGTGCTCAACATTCGTCGACCAATTTCGATCTAAATTTATAAGATTCAAACCATCATAGGCAAAGATCGATGGCGATAAACGATCGACATCAACAAAGAGCAATTCATTAGTTATCGGTAAACGTTTTGATGCTGACATATAATGACCATTTTGATCAAAAAATAATAAGCGTTGTTTGAGCGTTTGATTTGACGATGTTTCATCTAATGATTCTGTCACGTACACACGTATTTCATTGACGATCAGACGATTTTCCGAGTTATTGTTTAGTGCTGACGATAGTAATTTATATCCATGTAGATCCTCGAATCTGTATTGTAGAATTAGATCATTATTGTGAATTTTTCTTCCGTTAGTGTCATATAATTTAATAGTATGAATTTTCGTTGATCCAAACACGACTAATAGCTGATTTAACGTTGAATTCACCACTAAATAGAGATTTGTCGTAAAATGATCGAGAACCACGATGGATGATGGGAGTAAGTACGATGATTTGATTATTGGCGACGCAGCGAACGACGGTTCAGGTGCTGACGATGACGTATCGAGTGGTGGAGTGAGATCGGGCGACGGTGTATCAAGTGATTCGTATATGTGTGGCGTTTGAGAATCAGTAGATGGGCCTAGAAATTTTTTAGATGGAATTTTTATTGTACGACGTTTTAGTAAATTACGCATAGAGCTACGAAGCGAATGTCTTTGGATATGAGCGGGCTTACCCGTCTCAACAGGTTTGCTGACATCTTGTACATTGGGGTTGGATCTTGCGAGCGGACGGTGCTTACTCAATGTATCATAAACATTGAGATTTTTCTCCGGTCTTCTATTCTGATCGTACTTGGGATTGGATGAATAGTATTCATCTGAATGAGATAAAGACATCAATGAGCGAATTTCAGTAATAAAACGACGTGCAGTCGTCGGCGAGCATGATTGCCTTTGTAAATTTTCAGCAGCATGCAAGCATTCTTTTAATTCATAATGAGCGTTTATACTATTTTTGTTATCGTTATCGATCATAGCAAGCATAAGGTAAGCGTCTGTTATAGTATCTTTAAGCAAAAGAATCTCACCATCTCTTGATGCTACAGACGAAGAATGCGTCGGCAAGGAGTTAGGAGGCGCGGTAACTGTAAGTACCTTATCCAGACGGCGACGTAACGACGAAACGAAGGAATTCATTTTGCTGTATGCTGTTGACGATTGATCGGTAACGAAACGGTAAACACTGTCCACAGTATCATTCATTGTGAATTAGTTCTGATTGATAGAATGAGTAAACAAATGATAATTATTGATATGGTTTGTTTTTTTTTCTTGATTTTTCGATTCACCTGTACGTGTCACTAGTGAAAAGAAAAGTGAGACACTTGTTTGATGATCGTTTGAGAAATTTGATTTAGTTTTGTTGTAGATATATGCATGTATGACAAAAAGAGAAGTAATTGAACTTATAGAACACTTGAACGAGCAACTCAATGAACCATGACCATACATTCGTACTGGCTATTCTATTCGTTCTTTTTGTTTCGTTTTCAAAGATATGAAATTGCTTAGGCAACAGCAATACAAAATGAAATAAACAATCTTATTTTAATTTAATAGAGGCAGATATCAAGTAAATTTTGTCATAGTATGAACAATGATCATCGAATTGATTGGTAGTCTTTCAATAGCAATTGGTTTTGTTAGTCTTATGATACTGACCATTATTCATGCGAGAAAGAATCAAAATGATGTCAGTTACATTCATGAGATCGATCGATCACAAATGAAAATGAATCATCTACGAGAAGAAGCGAGTTTACCGTTCGAACAAAGCACGTGAGAATGTTATTTCCGCTAGGAGAGTTTGGATAACGCATAGTGTCGGACTATGTTTTGTTTTCTTTCTCGCAGTCAAGTTGCAGTCAAAGTTACTTCGTCAAGTACGAGTCTGACTCGCAAACGTTCGATAGTCAATGTGATTCAGGTAGATAAAACGTCGTTATCTTCTGTTAAATATGGGATTCAATGGAAGTTTCCGAACGATGAAGAGATGCAGTCTGAGAAAATAAATTCTTCATTGACAAACATTGAAAATAGTTCGGAATACGATCAGACGGATTCACTTTCATTTGGTGATCAAGCAATATGTGTTCGGAATTTAATTGAAAAATTCGAAAATAATCCATTAGAAAACAAGTAACTTCATCGCAATTGTAAACGATCTCGTCAGTGTCTTTTGCTATAGACTAGCTGTAATTGAATCAGATTTAACAAGTATTGATAGTCAAACAATTAAAACAGATCGAAATCAAAATCAACAAAAGATTTCACATCATTCGTCGATATCTAATCTTGATATAACGATCCCGTCAAATATTTCATCATCAATTGATCTCGAACAATTTGAAAGTTTTTCTACGACATCAAATTTAAGCGAATTTCTAATTACTAATTAATCATCGAAATTTTTATTTCTCTCGAATAAAATAAAACTTTTGTTTAATCAAAGAAAATGGTTGTTTTTTCTGTTGCAATTAAGCGAATTCATTGATTTGACAAACACGATTCTCTTTTCGAGCAGTTTCAGCTGCGAAAGCAATCAGATGACTAGCTAATGAGTCTTCTGGTCCTGTGCCAATTAATTCAGGCTTATTCAACGATAGTGCACGTATAAATGAATCCATTGCGAAAAAGTCTGCTCCGCCATGACCACCCATGATGCCAGCACTCGTAAGATCCGCTTCATCGTAAATCGTTCGTTTCTGTGTTAAAAAATCATAATGAACTAATGTATCTTCGCCAGTCCACGTTAATTCACCATGACTACCAAATATACGCGATGTTCGTTGACAGACTTGTTCGGTAAAAGCAACCATTTGCATTGTAGCTGTCGCTCCTATAGCAATAGTTCGAAATTATCTTACAACACACCCTTTTCTCTTTACCGTCATCGAAGTTCAGTATAACAACTTGTTGATCAACAACATCGTTATCACAATCGCCGTAAACACATTTCCCATACGGTCCGGTTTCCAACGCATGCTTAACTTTAACTTTAATCTCATCCCAACCTTCGTGTTCTTCAATGTCTGGAACAACAACCGAAACTGGCCATCGACGGTTGGGTTTTTCGAGATAGATCTTTTTTGCTGAATACGGACATGTCGATTCTACAGCACAAGTGAGACATCGATCACTTGCACCTTGAGGTTTATTGTCACGGGTGAAGTGCATCAATTTGCCAAAACTGGAAATATTTACACATTGTCGCGGTTGCATCCAATACTGAATCAAATCAAGATCATGACAGCATTTGGCCAACAAAGAAAAGCAACTTTCATTTTCATTGTGCCAATTTCCACGGACGAATGAGTGAGCAAAATGAAAATATCCTATGCAAATCAAACGTCAAGATGAAATTTTGCAATTCAATGAGTTTTTTCTTAATTTCTTACCAACTGGTTCAATGTGTTGTATGGAAATTAATTTACCGATGACATTCTTATCGATTAATTCTTTGATTTTCTTCACTACTGGCAAATATCGCAGTACGTGACAAACGCCTAGTAGGACATTATTATCTCGACAAACTTGAACAATTTCTTTGCAGTGTTCAGGTTTGGTGGCCATCGGCTTTTCTAATAGGATATGATACCCTTTCTTTGCCAGTTGTATTGCTGCTTCATAATGTTCCCGATCAGGTAATGTTATTAGAGCACACTCAGCAAGGCGTTCTATGCTCGGGTCAGCGAATTGACGCCAATCATTAGAGACATGTTTGTCTTCGAGTGAAAACAGTTTTTGCATTTTTTCACGTACAACTTGGCGTGGATCAGCGACGGCTACCACACGAAAACGTTCTGGGAAATGCCGAGCATATTCAGCATAGTTTTGGCCACGATTACCGCAACCGACGATAATACCCGTAATTTGTCGATATTCACTGTTCGACATATTTTATCTATTTATACAAAATTATAAGAATTTTATTTTATCGAAAAATAATATTCATTTATTGACTCAGTTTCTTGTTGGTCTACTTACAGTATCCAATCAGTTTTCAGTAGGGGAAATAGTGGGAGAAGTCGATAACGTCGTTTTAGTTTGTTGGCACGATAGTCTATATCAAATAAGAATATTTTCTCGATTTATTCAAGAATCTCAACAATGGATAAATCTGTACTTGAACAAATTTTAAAAATAGTTGAAACTCTATATGGTAGATATGTCAAAGGTAATTGGATACCTAAACCGTATGCGGATAATAAAAGTCGTTACTTATGGACGGATGCGTACGGTGTTTGCAATTTTCTGACATTATATCGAGAAACGAATGATGGTCAATACCTCGAACAAGCTGATGCGCTCGTTAATAATGTACATGATATTCTTGGAAGAGAACGAGATGGAAGCAAGCGCCTAGGAACAGCAACAGATGAACACCCAACACGTGGAGGATTACGGATTGGAAAAGTCGATGATGAAACATCGTACGACGGTGATGGGCGTAAGTTGCTAACAAATTGCAGGTTGAGAAAAGAAGAAAGAACTATATTAAACTTTAGAATATTTCCATTACTTAACCAAATGGGCATTTGCTTTAAGTCGTATGGCCAAAGTAAAAAATGACCAACGTTACGTTCGTTGGGCTATTGATCTTATCAAAGCAGTTCATCCAAATTTCGTCTACCGTGATCGTAATAATCAACTTCATATGTATTGGAAGATGAGCATTGATTTATCGTATCCATCGGTACCTTCGGAAGGCAATCTCGATCCGTACGATGGTTATATAACTTATCGATTGATAGACGAAATGGCCGCAGAACGAGAATTGGAAAATGAAATTGCGGATATGAAAGCAATGGTCGACGCCAAATATGCACGCTATCGTTCATCGGATCCGTTAGATTTAGGTGAAGCACTGTGGATTACACATTGGTATCCAGATGAACAGTGGGCACAGACCATGGCTTCGAAATCATTACAAGCGTTGGAAGAACTGTGGAAAGAAGGTGATTTTCGTGAACCATTAAATCGGCGATTAGCATTTCGAGAATTCGGCACAACGATTGGTGTACAGGTTAACGGCAAAGCTAGCGATGAATGGAAGAAGAGAGTCGGTGAAATTCATGACCTGTGGCTACCACATCTTTACAAACGAGATAAAGATATTTCGCCAGTTATGTTCTGTACTAGTCTTTGGCCCGGTGTCGTGAGTCGACATTATCTATAGTAAATCGTAGTCGATTTGATCTACTTTTATTTGTATTCATCTTAGCAGAAAAAATAAACTAGCAATTATATTTTTGTACAAAATGATTTGTTTAACAGAGTCAACACAATACTTTTGATGAGCTTCACTGTGAGATATTCATCCAGCAGTGGACAAGACTTTATCGCTGTGACTAGTGATATTGAGGACTTCGACTTCGATCTCGATGATGATAACGATTATCATGGTTCGAATAACCTCGTTGTTGTTGTTGTTGTCGTTGTCGTCGATCATCTGAATAATTTCGTTGCCCTCTGGCGAAGTTTGAGGGACCTCTCTGATGATTATCATTTGTTCGACGAAAATTGCCCTCATAGCCCCAATCGTCCACAATCGGTGGGCTTGATGGACGCTGAGTCATTTCAACGTATTCTTTATCGTCTTTGGTATAGCGATTGGCAAACAGTTGATTCAATTCCTCTAATTCACGAGCATATTTATCCTTCTTTTCGGTATCATTTGTTGTCGTCATCTAGAAAGAAAAAGAAAAGAAATCGAAAGCTTTCCTTCTACCTGGTGAAACTCTCATTAATATTAGATTGACAAGCTCTTAAACGGTGAAAGAAAAAGTTAATTGAACATGTCGCATACGATCGAAAGAAACTCTCGCCGTACAGAAAGAGAAATGATTTTTGATTGTTAGTACTATTTATTATTCTGCTCTCCTTCAACAACATCATCACCACGATGGAACAATCGTATTATTGGAATGTTCAACAAGAAAATCATCCCAAAAATCGTCTTTTGAAATATGCGAAAGGTTCGAAAATTTCCCGTCAAACATTGCAAACACTCCTACGAATACGAAAAAGATATCATCGATTACCACCAATAATTTATTCTTTACAAGATCGAGGAGAAAATGACGAAGGTATAGATTTTCAAATAGAAGAAAAGAAAAATGCGATTCTCTAACATGCCTTTTTTTCTAAGATATTGTCCTAGAATATGATATCTTCGGTCAACAATGTAAATTGCCTTTAAAAAATAACGATACACTTTGGCAACCGACATCATTCTATGTTTCTGATAGCATCTATCAACAAATCAAGAATGATCTCTTTACATCGAAAATAGATAACGACTCAACTTTCCTCTGCTTATTTCCGATCTATGCAGATATGAATCGTAAGAAACAGTCAACTATGGGTCAACAGGATGAAGAAATCTTCCTTCCGTCGACGATTCCAAGTACACAGTATGATCTCATTCAATTACAAGAACATTTCGACGTGATGCTATATAGAGAAGAAGCGCTGGAAATCGGTGTATGTCCTAAGCGTCGACGAATTTACAACGATCTATTCGATGAATTGATACGCACAATCACACTGCAATGTTCGGAACGTGGCCTTCTACTATCACGTATCAAAAACGAATTCCTGCAATGGATGAATACTTATGAAGAAGTCTATTCCAGCGGTATGGCGTACGGTCTACGACAATGTCTATGTAAAACAGAAGAAAAACAAAACTATGGATATGCAATTAAAGAATTGGAAAGTGATTGTCGACAGTTACAAGATGAACTCGAAATCGAATCGGTTCGGTTTGAAAAATTGAGTCAAGCGTTAGTCAATGATAATGAACACGAACAAAGCGCTGAACAACGTTTATTAAAAAAGAATGTCAGCATATTACGTTCAACCAACGAAATCCTACAACGTGAACTTCAAAACGCTTTAACCAACATCTTATCATCAACAATATTCCTAGGTGAACCAATCAATTACGAAAAAGAGGAGTGATTACTGATCAATGTTTTTCATTCGTTCAACTATTGGAAAAATGGAATCGTCATTGGTGTAGGATTTTGCATGTAGGTGATAACAACGGCAGATATTGAAAGCCTAAAAAGAAACTTTCACGCAATGGAAGGATTTTTTTAAAGAAATACATACATCAAACTACTAAGCACTTGTTTTGTATCTTCGGTTGCTCGAGCATTGGCGAATCCAACAATAGCTAAATGAATATCGTTTCTAGACGATACATTGCGTTGAAAAAAAAGAGTTCATACCAGCGAAGAGGGCGATCCAAGCACACCATTTAATCTGAAATCGATCGTTAGACGATAAAATCTTCTCTCGTTTTTACTCTTACTTTGAGCATCAATGCACACATTGAGCAAATCATACCAATTAAATTCATGTATTCCGGTAAAGCATCATCAGTCTGAGTGATCAATGCAGGTCGAAATCTTCAACAAGTTCACAACATCAAAACAATCTATTCAAGAAATTTAATCTACCTATGAATACGAGCGGGTTGTCGACGAGCTTCCATTGTAAATAATCTTAAAAAATGATCTTTTTTTCCTTCTGTCTATCTCACATCAATAATAAAACTGACTCTTCTGGTATTGGTCATTTCAAAAACTAAAACAATATAAGCACATACTGACATGAAACTGTAGAGGGCGTTGAAAACCAGCCCGCAAGAAGGCAAGGTAATGGCAATGATGTACTACAGCAGTGTAAAAAAAACACATTTAGATTTGCTCACTCATCACTTATTACATAGCTGTGTCACACGTTTGATTGTATGCTTCATCATTCTGCTAATGATGCGAAGAAATCACAATAAAAAAATGACTAAAGTTGACCGGCCGCAAAAAAAAGTTTTGTTTTCTAGAATACCTTGTGCTGTAATCATCGAAAAAGCACTCACTGTAATTAGAATATTTATGAAAGTAGGTAGGAGAAGCGAATAGGTAATCAATTAGTACTGAAAATAAAATCATGTAATACGAATTTTTCATCTAATTTACTTCGTCTATTCAAGTTATTCTAGTCAAGAAACAACCGTGATTAATGAGAATACATTAATCACACTTCGTATCGAAATAGCAGCATTTACAGTTGAAGGAATGAACGATCTGGTCGGTTGATGAAGTCCACAAACAGATTATTTAGTTTTATCTCGCTGTTTCTTCCCTCCTGTGTAGAGTAATGTTGACTGAATGAGGTTGTAATAGACATCTTATCACTACGAATGAGTCATATTCAGTGATAATCCCTCAAAAGAATGTTCCAAAATCACTACCGACAATTGGTAGGAAAAAGTATCAGTATGTTTCTAATTAAAACTGTTTTGTCAGATTCAAGGTTATGATCTACCGATGTCATAGATAGATGGTAGGTAAATGATGCAATTAATTCACTGATGTGACATTTTAAACTTTTACCAAACCTAAGTTCAAAAATGTGTTCCACACCAACATTAACACACGCGCACGTACTGTTTATACTTTAAGCATATCTATCTACGGTACGGGGATGTTCCGAATGACTATCAATCACTTTTCCGTCGTCTTAAATCTTATACAATATTTGTTTTGATGTTTTGCTACATTCGATACGCACGAACAGTTTCACATGTAGCATCTATGTGTCATATGTTGCAATGTTGTTTTCGTAACGATATGATATTTGATTCGTTCGATTGGCGACTCGAACCACTGTTTTTCTATTTTCTGTTGTTTTTTTGTCCATAATTGCATAGACGCAAAAGAAACAGCGTACGCAAGAAAAGCACCAATACATTACCGTGTGGTGTTCTATGATTTAGATAGTCTAGTAGTTCGGTCGTGTGATTAGTTAACAATGGCAGCGAAAACGGGTGGTTTGGCGTCGAGACCTGGACTTTGGAAAATCTTTCTACTAGCTGCTATTTTCCTTGCATTGGTTGCTTTCATTCTAGGTAGATATATTTCTAATTAAACTTAATGATTTACACATTTATTACCTAAAAGGTTGGATTGGCTTCGGTGTACCTCAATGGCAAACGCTCCAACGCTCAAATACATCATCAGTTACAGAATACTACGGGCTTTGGGCATATTGTCAAGATCAAACGACGGGCACTGTTTGCAGACGTTGGTCAGATGCCGCTGATCAACTGTTTAATGGCAGTCGACCAAGCTTTATCTCTACGAGCGAAGGTCTTGTTACTACTGGCATGATAATGCTTTCTCTCGGACTTGTTGCAGGATTGTTCTCCCTAATTCTTCCGTTACTATGTTACTTAGCTGGTATTTTAATGTTTCTAGGATTTCTTTTTATTGTTATTGGAGTACCAATATTCGGTACACAATCAAATAATCTTTCCTCCTCAAGAGGTGATGTTAGCTATGGAAAACGTTACGGTTTCGGACTTATGATTGCAACAATTGTGTTATCATTTGTTTCCATGCTTCTATTTCTTATAGCTGGTTTTCTTTATCAACGTTTTGGATTCGGTAATATCGCATCACGAAGCAAGATTCGTGTCGGTCAACAACAGCTTGGTGGTTACAATGTCATTAATAGGCCACCGTATGGATATGCACAACCACCGTATGGATATGCTCGACCTCCGTATGGAATGTATCCAATGCCGACAGCTCCATATCCATATCCAGTCGTTGGCGCACCACAGCCGTCTTTACTTTCGCAGTACATCGCTCAACGTATGCCTCGATCTTACGGTGGACCAGTCGTACGCCGTACGGCTGTTGCTGCACTCCCTCAACCTTCAGTGGTTGGCGTTGTTGGCGCTCCATCTTATGTAACCCCCGCGTATTACAAAGTAGCTTCGGCTGCTCAATCAGTGGGTGCACCTATCATAAATCTCACCGGAAGACCAATTGTTGGTCCCGCTGTACGATCAGCTTAACAATTTCGACAACAAAGATGGCTCAGGAACAAATAATTGATCTATATTCATTTGTTGGCTTTTGTCTATGTGAACTCGTTTTAGATCATGCGTGTATATGTGTGTGTGTGTTCTCAGTGTATTTGTATTAAAGCGTCAATAGTATATATTTTGTTAAGTAGCACTAAAGCGGGGAACGGAAGCAAATAATTTCAAGTTCATCATTAATTCTTTGTTCTTCGTCGAAATAGCAGATTATTGTTTTTCATGCGTGAAAAGAAAAGCACGTCTAGCTTTCATCACATGCATTTTTCAAGTCTACTCGTCTACATTTAATATTGAACATGAACTATAGACCTTGAAATCTTTCTCTCTGTTTTTATTTCTTGCTGATGGATAGAACGATAGATATGAACACATATACATATACATAATAGCCTCCTTACTTCATTTTACGATCGTTCGTTATATAATATTGAACAAGAAGTTATCGCTTTCTCTCTTTTCAATTCAGTCGAGAAGCGTGACAGAGAGAAAAAAGGCTCATCAAAGGTATATTTATCTATATAAGGACAAAGATATCGCTCAATATTTCAACACACACTTTTTCTTTTTCTCGTCGATCGACTAATTATCAACTATCATACGCACAGCTGACCCTCGCGTTCTTCTGACAACATCTTTGAGTTACAGATGTATACGATCATTCGATGAGAATTCATGGCAGAAAGAAAAGAAAAACACGTAAGATAATCAAATTGACTCGTTTAGAAAATAGAATAAATAACGTATATGTCCTCAAAAAATAATAATAAAAATCGAGCAAAGGAAATGAAAACTTCACTTATTAATCTAGGTTTTCTTCCTTCTCGCGAGAAAGTGTATATTTCAGAATGATGGATCAACGAAAGCAAAATCAAAAGGAAGCTAAGACAAAATAGCAGGCATAAATATTATTCTTTTCATATCTATGTACGTTACCGCTTATGCTCATTCACCTTCGCATGTGCATTTGAGCATTGCGCACAATCAGAATTATTCTGTTTTCTCTGGTTAATGTGCCGTGTCTATTACGTTTTTCCTCTTTATGTTCTCTCGTTCCTCGATGTTGATGAGCTTCATTTTCTCGTCTTGTCTACAGGATGTTAAGACAAAAGTTTGATCCTTAAACCATGATAATTCACGAGTGTCAATTTAGTAGCGTTGAGTTCCATTCATTAGTCTTGCGTCGTCGGAAATCCTAGTCTCACTCGCTTGATAAGTACATTCTGCTAATCAAGTGAAGCTATGAATAATATGATCACATGAATATTTGATATGTTCTCTTCTTTCTTCGTGTTTAATGAGAATATCTGGATTCATAGTCGACTTTTGAACATTATTCAGGAGAAGAAGACACAAACGATCGCCTTCTTATCACTTCTGCTATGTCTTATGATTATTATCAATGTCACTTTCTGACTCTCATTTACTCTTGTATTCTACATAATAATCAAGATAGATTTCGGTAATATAGCTATCATTACTATCTATCTCTGCCTATACACACATACACATATATATATATTGAGTGGTTTAGTTATCCATGATCGTTTTTTTTCTCTTGCTTTCTTTTTCTTCGTTCGTTTACTTTTCATCACTACCCGAACTGTCATTGAACAGGACAAGTGTACTGTCAACTAGAATTGTGTTATGACGAGATTTCTTTTCTCTCTCTTCCCAGATAGACGCAAAGAGTGTTCATTAGTAATAGACTTTTTCTATTAGACAAATCGGCCAATTTTTTCTGCTTCCGTCTTGCTTTAGTTACATGTTTGTCCTTCGGAATGATGTATACAAACAATGTCATCATTCCACATAGTAAACAAACGCAAATTAGATATCGCTTTTATTATAATAAGTCTAGTACGATAAGTCCGAGTCAAGGTTCAGACGAGAAAGGGTCTTGGAGAGCGCTACTTGTCTTCTCTCTTTCTTGTTCGGCTATTTGATTGTAAGATAGTGTAGCTAAGTAGACTACATTAGAGAAAATGATATATAATTGGCGCTTTTTACTCTATGTATTAAGTAAATGGCTGCTGGATGTTCAAAAACATTCTTATCCTTGCTCAACAGCCTCCTAATCATATTCGGCATCGCCTTGATCGTATTGAGCTTCTATATCTATAATAAATACGAGTCGATTCAGGTGATCATCGGTGTTATTGTACTCGCGTTTTTCGTTACATTCATCAGCCTGTTGGGACTAATCGGCACACTTCGACAATCCAAATGCGGTTAGTATTGTATCAACGGTAACTGTATTATCATCTATATATCTTTATTTAAGCATTAACTATCTATATAATTCTTGTCGGTCTTATCACATTGGTACTGTTAACGATACTTATCTTACTTTGTACTAGAGAGAACTGGATAATCACGAATGCAATTAAGAATTATGAACAGTACGTTAACAATCCAAAATTACTTAACGATGACAAAATGGTTAAAGTAACACGTGATTTGTAAGTCGTTTGACAAGGCAATCGTTTCAACTTTCTATTATTCGAGTGATATCTATGTATTTTAGTTTCGCTAAATTAAAATGCTGTGGCTTCAAACAAAGAAATGAACCGGAGAAAATCTTCGATGATATCGAAGCTTGTCGAGATCGAAATCAAACGAAATTATTATGTGAAGATAAAATGAAAGATGATCTCAATCGAAATCTTGTTGCTGTTATTGTTATCCATGCTATTTTGACAGGTTTAGGTGCTTTGGCTTGTATCATGGCGTTACATGTGGCATGTTCTGCGAACAATATGGCACGATATCCTAATTTTCAAAGTCGATATCGCTAGACATCGATGTCTATGAATTATAGCCACAGAGAAGGCCTATCATTTGTCACTTTCGCATTGTGTCCTTTAGGCATTATGCTCGATATTATAAACAATGATGAAACATAGAAATAAATTGTTAGGAGACGACGCGACGACCCCGAACCAACACTACTAGTCGTGATAAGTGAATTTATCAATAGTCTTCTTCTTCTTCTTCTCTTCTCCTCGCTCTTCTTCGTCTCTGATTTTCTTTACTCTGTGATCGGATGTTACAATTCAGTAGCGTCCGATTTCTCGTACGCTACGGGTGGCTAGTTACGCAAGACAACTGATAGAATTGCGCGTATATATGTATGTATACACATAAGCATTCTTTTCTATCTTCATTTCCAAGTGTCGATGATGGTGCTGTGGATACGACGTAATAGTATTTGAGTTGTCTTTCTTCGTTCATATCTATGTAAGTTTCTTAGTGATGAACTTAGAAATAAGATTATCGCGCAAATGCTTATGTTTCTGTCTGGTTTGACTAACGCTTTCATTTAGTTAGCGAGTGTCATTGATGAAATCTCATTTTTCAAGCTATTCTCTCTCTCTCTTTCACACACTTAGTCTGTGTCTTCGTTCTAGCGGTCCTTGTCTCCTTCTCTCTCTCTTGTCAAGAATGGATCACCCGTTGTGCTTGTCACGCTCTCATTTTCCATTGGAATGAAAGAGAGAAGGGTAAACGGAAGGAGATAGCAGATAATTTGCCGATGTTTCGATGGAGATATTGCTGGCGGCTACCGTCCTTGACGTTAGCGAAACATCATCAAAAAACCTTTGCTATTATCACTGTTTCTCTTGAACGTAAGTCCAAATTCTCGGCTAGAGAGAGAGAGAGAGATTCCTTGTATTGAAGACGAACAGATTCATATATTCAATTCTAATCCGAGATCATTAACTATTACGCATTCAGTTCAGACAAAAATTATCATTAGATGAAGTTTGTTTAGATGATAGTTTTTCTTATATACCTTGCTTGTCGCTGTATGATCAAAAGAAAAGTTTCCACTTATATAAACACAGGCTTTTTCAGTCACTATCCTTGGGAATATCGTAGGAAAATACTCTTTTATTTGACTTTCTTTTTTATCGTCTCTTTACTTCCTTTTGTCAAAAGCAACGTTCGGTATTGACACGGACATCCGGACATAGTCAAGTCTCACAACTAGACTTGTTGTGCTTACATCCGTTCATATTATTGTCTCTTTTATATGTACTTATTCGTTTTATTATAGAAAAGAATAACTCATGTTAGTAACGACAAAACAGTGGCTTTCATCTACAATGATGAATGGAACACGAAATGAGTTTCATTCATCGATTGATAATCACAACAATTCACAATATTCGTTATCTATTGAACCGACCTGGGCTAGTTTATCATTGATTACGAGTGAGTAGACATTAATCTTATTGATCTAGGAAAAGTTACAAATGTTCACTTCGACGTCAGAGAAACTTATTTTTAGTTTCTTACTATTCTCTTAGATTGCGTGTCGTTCGTTATTATTATTAGTCCAAGCGATGTTTTCTTTCATATTAGCAAGAAAATAATCTTAATCAGACCTATTTTTACTTAATCTATCATCGCCATTATTAGAAATTGAAACATTGAGTATGATCAAAGTATAGTTAAACAATTAAAAAACGACGGTTGAAATCTCTTTTCTTCGTCTGAAACAAAACTGCTCGACAAACTAATAGTAACTGGTAAAAATAGCCATGCAAACGAAACTATTCTAATTGCGGAAGTAGAACGAAGACATTTCTTGGTTTCTAAAAACGACAACGATAAGTGATAGATTTGGTTACATGAAATCTATAATTAAACGCATATTTATGAAATCTTTCTTTTTTTAGTCATCCTATTTACTGTATGTGGTAATAGTCTTGTATGCATAGCCGTTATACGTGAAAGACATCTACGAAATACAACGAATTACTTCTTGACATCATTGGCATTTACCGATTGTCTTGTGGCATGTCTCGTTATGCCAATTGCTGTGACGATCGAACTCATTGGACATTTTCCGTTCAATGCCTTAGCGTGCAACGTCTGGTTAACATTCGACGTTTGCTGTAGTACATCGTCGATATGGCACATGAGGTAAATGAAAAATTCGTCATAAAAACACACTCGAATTCAATTCTAAATATCTTAGTGTTATGTCACTCGATCGATATCTCACATTGCGATATCCGCTAAAATATGGACGAAACAAACGACGAAGTCTGATGGCTTATAAAATCATTACAATATGGTAGGAGAAGTATTTTAATGAGATATTTTATCAATGCCAGTTCGATATGTTTATAGGTTAATTTCATTTGGTATCTGTCTGCCACTATTTATTCTCGGATTAGTTGATCCAACGAATGTATATAACGAGGCGACACGTGCATGTTTTCCATCTCACCGAACTTTTAAAATTTATGGTTCATTTGTTGCTTTTTTTATTCCATTGGTTATTATGGTCGTTACATATGCATTGACAATGAGTGCATTGCAACAAGCGCATACGACAAAGAAGAATCGTTATACAAGGCGACAAAAGATGCATGCTGTTATTAATTTAGCAACGATGGCAATGAGATGGAAACGAGCTGTCAATAACGATACAGCTGATGAACAGAAGACTTCCAATGAGTCGGTAGCAGTCAAATCTGACGAGAAAAATCAAACGATAAGTTCAACGTCAGAATCAAGTCATTGTCAACGAAAACGTGCAACATCGTTACTTGAACCTAGTCAATATGCATCAGGAAAGAAGGGTTTAGTTGAACGAATATTTACATCGAATTATCGCCTCAATGAACCACGGGCACCGATTACTTGGCATAAACGAAAGGAAAAAGTGCTCCAACCGCTAGACGAAAAGTCGAGTAAGAGGCGAAAAAAGACTATTTCAGTTAAATAAATTCTTGTACTTCTAGCTGAACAAGCGTCGCCATCATCCATTCGACATCTCGTTCCTGAATCACCAAATAATCATAATACACATGCAAAACGCTCTCATTCCTGTACGCCATTGCTTGATGTTGAAGATGGTCGGAAAAGTCGTCGACGACGAAGTTCGTCTGCCCACACAATACTTCAAATTCGACGCGATTCAGCAAAGATTCGCGAAGAATTAGAAAGACTAACAGCACAATTATCTGCAGCAATGAATAATGACGGTACATCGGGAAAACGTTTGTCTCTCTCCGTTCCAGGTGCGCCCGATACTACAGCAAATGAAACACCAACAATAGATCAATTACTTGCTGAAACTGCGATCAATCAACCTATTATTATTCCAAGTTCATATCTTCTAGTCGATCAGAATATGTCTCCCCCTACTCACAATAATTTTCATCTTCAATTAGGACGGTCGTGAGTATTTTCGAAATTGAATTATTACATAACATAGTCTATGCATTCTTTCAGACATAGTGCAGATACTCGATTAGCATCATTTGATTCCACGGATGACAAGGCTATGATGAGTAATGGGATACATGTTCCAAATCTTCTTGTTACACATGATAGTACACAAAATTTACCGTTAAATACCAACAACAACAATAATAACAATGATGATGCTCATAATATTAGTCACAATAACAAGAATTCAAATAGTTTAAATATTCTTCACAAACTCGAACCGATGACACGTCGTCTAACATCACCCTCCAAATTTGATACAACATGTCAACGTATCAAAGATTGGATTACAGTAACAACTTCATCAACAACTCTTGACCTACATTCAAATATTCGATCACGTTGTGTGTCAGCTGTCAACGTAACAGAAAATACGCCCATGTTAGCCGGACAAAAATCACAACTGCATAATTCTCCATTGTCAAATCTTAAACGTTATTTCCCTCGTATGGAACATTTATATGGACAAGCAGCAGCTCCGAATGCCATTCCTCGCTCCTACCAAGCATCCTTTTCATACCATCACCATCAGCCTCAACAACTTCTACTCGTCGATGATCACGTTGCATCTGTACACAGTTTCGCTGCCATGCAACGAAGTAGTGTAAGTTCAATAACATCAACAATGTTAGCTGCTCGTCTTATGCGCGCTCATCGTCCAAGTACTTCATCATCGATTGGTTCAACGTCACAGAAAGGTCTGCGAAGGCGGCCACCACGTCTGAACGATGTTCTATCTCAAGCCAGTTTTCAGATGGTTTCTCTCGATACTGAAGATTCATCATCTGGCTCATCAAGTCTTACACATCAATCAGCGAATGTCAAAGCAGCCATTGCTGGAACAAACGCACCACCTGCCGTATCCGCTCCCAAGAAACATCCAACATTTCGAAATTTAACAAAAACATCAGCTAGTAATGAACGCAAAGCCATGCGTGTTCTACTAATTATCTTTTCTATCTTTGTCATCTTGTGGACACCCTTTTTTGTTATCAATCTTCTTTCATGTTTCATCGCCGATATGCATCCAATCTTTATATCTGTTGCGACATGGCTTGGTTACTGTTCCTCAGGTGCAAATCCAATTATTTATACCATATTTAGTCGAACTTTTCGTCGAGCTTTTTTTAACATTCTGACTTGTCGGAAAGTCATTACTTCACATCGTTCCCAAGTATTCAACCCATCTTGTCATTCGATGACCATGTCTATGGGACGAAAAATGTCCATTGCAAGTCGAGGACCAGCTGATATACGTTGAAAGGTCATTTTTTTTTCATTTGACATGTAGCGTCTGTATATTCTTTACGCTGAATGTATACAGTCTTCTCTCTCTCTCTCTCCTTTCTCTCTATATCCATATATTCACATATATATATTTATTTATCTAATTCTTTCCTTCCAGTGTCAAATCACATTTTGTCCATTCTAGAAAAATATACAGTATGCGCGCATGTCAAATTTAAGTATTAACAAATGCGAAATGTTTGTTTATAGCAGATGTTAAATCTTGAATAAGTGTGTTTGTATGTATATAAGAATTATTCTTTATAAATACGAGAATAAAATGATTTTTCTTTTTGAATTGATTGAACATAATTTATTTCTATAAGCATGCTGAAATCGGTGGATATCGATGAGAAGAAATCGTAGAAAACTCTTCTTTATTCGATTCCATTATTCGCATGTTATATAATCACGACTGAGCGTCGTCGAGGTCTAAAGCGGTTGAACATTTCTAAGTGAAAAAGAATTGCTTAATCGACGAGAATCGAAAAGATCAATCTTGTCGAAAGTAAAAGTTAATTGTCGGAAGTACAGTGAACAATCGCTATCTGCAGTTATTTTTAGAGTTTTGTACTTTTTTTTGCTTGTATTTGTGTATCGCAAATGTTACTCATCGTGATTTGTATGTGCTTTTATTTGCGAAAAACTACATAGGAGTAGAAAGGGTAATCATTTGTTCTTATTTTGTCAATCAAATTGATTTTTGATCGAATCCATTAGTAAAGATGCGTTTTGCTTTTTCCTGTTATTAACGTTTTGCAATCATCGTTGCTTTCGGAAACCGTATAGTTGTAAACATATAGAATTTTTCCAGGACTCGACTGATAATGTTTAACTATCCCAAAACACTTTTCGTTCAGTAGAACCCTAGTGACAAGACGTTTCTGAATAAAACTCCAGTTGACATAAATGACATTGCCACTGGCTTGTTTTCTAATTTATTAATGAAGCCATCGGCTAACATGTTTCATGTGGTTTTGTGCGTTGAATTTGAGTAAAAATTCATCAAGGGATTATTACTTATCTTATTGACAGTCTACGCCCTCTACAGATTATGATAGAATATATATATATACAAAATGAAAGAAAACAGAATCAATGGACAACCTTCACCCAGTTGTTTGCCGATATTTGGGCGTCACATCTCGTCTTCCTCTATCTTTGACTCATTTTGATCGATCGATACTTTTCTTTATTTACAAATGTGAATTCATCAAGATTTGGGTCTTAAACTCATTTTAACCTTCTCGACATCCTTGAACGTGATACAACTAGATTCTTTCTTAACTCCACATTGTCAATTCACTCTTATCTGATATATGTCTGATTCGTTTTTCTTCTTGATTTGCATCGATTGCTGTCGGGAATATCAATGTATGCGTTAGTAATCGATAACAAAAGGTTTATGTAGATAAAACAATATATTGAGAATAGCACGGAGCAAAAGAAAAGAAACCGTTATCTAACACTGTTTTTGCATGAGTCAATTCTACGTCCGTTTTTTTTAATTTTTTTTTACATTTTTATCGGTGAAAGAAAAAGGAGTGCAAATAAAAATACTGATAGCGTTTCTGTTAATGTTTGACATTATGAGTCAAATGATATTTTGTTTTTGTATTTATTGAAGATGAGTGTTTATAATCATCGTCCGAGCACTGTAAATTTGAATCAATTGGTAACAAGTATTCCTATTCGGCGAAAAGCAGCCGATCAAGTTGAACGAGATAAGTTCGAATGGAGTCAGGTAGAAGACGACTTCCTTGTTGGTTATTTTCTTGTCTATGAGCTACTTTGTTTGCTTTTAGTGGCAAAGTGCAAGCAAGGCAATCAATACTGCTGAATCACCAGCAAAAGAAAAACATGTTCGAAGTGAGTTTATAGAACATGATAAAGGTCATGCTGAACTTTTCGTCTAGATCTTATTCTTGGTACCTTTCGATTGGAAGGTGCGCGTCTATTTTGGTCAATGATGACGAGACTTCAGTTAGAATCACATCCGATTATTTGCTGGAAATTCTGTTATGTTATGCATCGAGTTCTGCGCGACGGGCATAAACATGTAAGAACTTTTGGTAAACAAAACAACTGATTCAACGATATTATTTTGTTCATATAGGTTGTACATGATTCTGTTCAATTAGCACCCTATTTTGAACAGTTAGGCAAATTCTGGGTAAGTTTCATGCGTAAATATCTACTAACAACGGGAATTATCTCACTAACATCCATTCAGTCTCCTTTCTCGGAAGCACCATTACGCGGAGGAAGTCAACTGGTTTGTAAGAAAGATTGATTGATCTGCTCGCTCATTTGCACATTCATATGTTCATATCTAAGCACTTTGAAATCTATCAAATGTTTCTATTTGCCAATCTAGAGTGCACTCCGACAAAGCTATGGTATGATGACATATCGATATTGTCGATTAATGGTATCGAAATTGACATTTCACGAGCGCAATCCGACATTTGCTGGAAATCTATCGATTGGCGAACATAATGATATTCGACGAATATTCAATGATAATCTGGACGCATACTTTCAATTATGTATTGAGTTGCTCGATTACATGGAAGAAATCTTAGGCCTTGTCGAAATTGTCTTCACATCACTGGATCAATCACGTGCAAATTCAATGACAACAGCTGGTCAATGTCGTCTTCACCCATTAATTCTCTGCATTCAAGATTCAAGTATTCTGTATGATTATATTGTCAAAGTTCTTTTCAAATTACATGATAGTAAGAATGTTTTGGTATGTTCGATTGATTCCTATTGAAATAATTAGATTTACCTGGTGAAACGTTACAAGGACATCGACAACGATTAATTGAACAATTTCGAAGATTGAAACGTTTTTATGAACAATCGTCAACATTACAATACTTTCGAGATTTAATTAAAGTACCAATTTTACCTGATGTATGCGAATGTTTGCTTTACTCGAGAGCTCATTCATCGTTTTGACTTATTTCTCATAGAATCCACCAAATTTCAAATTGAAAGATGATATCAAGAACTACCAAGCACCTATTGCCATTATTCATACACCACCACCGGAACCTACCCAAGCTATTGATGACATTCTGATTGATACAAGTGACGATGTAAGATTTCATGAACGTTTCTATCTTCATGTTTACGAGCATAATTTGTATTTAGACTCAATCCACTGCAAGTTTTGCGATGAATGATGATTGGCCACCCAATGGACATGCACCGGATCGGTTTGTATACATACTTTGATTAAATCGTGTTCAACTCTGACTTACATCGTTGTCGTAGATCAAAAGAAATTGCCGATTTAGAACAACGATTATTAAAGGTAAAAAAAATGATTTAATTGAAACGTTTCTCAGTTCTCTATTTCTAGTGTGATCTAATGCTACGAGAGAATCGTTCGGAAACTGATGAGTTACATCGACTGATCGCGGCTAAAGATTCTGAACTAACATCAGAAAGAAATGTAATTGATAATCAGATGTGAATCATTACTATCATTAGATGTTTTTTCTCTTTTACAGCATCGGTTACAACTAGAAGAACAAATTCGTCAGCAATTGGATAACCAACGTCGTGTGGAAGAAATGCATGCACTCGAAAGTAGATATGAACCTTCCCGACATGAAACGATTCGCAAATCCTTTGTATCTAGAAAAATCGAATTCAGATGAAAAATTCAATAAGTTACTTGAAGCTTACAATAAACTCCGCGAAGAACATATCGTCGTTTTACGTCGAGTACGTATTTATTAGATTTGTCTCTTGTTGCATACATCAATGACTTCTTCCGAATTAGGAAGGTGAAATAAAGAAGCAATTAGCAAACTTTCACCAAGAGCATGCACAATTAAAAGAAGCTCATAAAGTAAAATCTTCCATTTTAATCATACATGAACAACTTTGTGAATTCATTTTAGAAAATGGGCGAGGAATTTAATCGCATGAAAACCGAGTATGAACAGCTGAGACAACATAATCAAGAAGAACTCAACGAAGAGATTCTTCAATTACGACAAACAAATGATGTGAGTGTGCTTGAGTGATGATGACAATTAGTTTGCATTTTATCTCTTCGTCTACACTTAGCAAATCTTTTTCGAGATGAATACATTGAGATCACAACGCGAATTATTCGAAAATGAATTCGAAGAACAGACTGTTCGATTGAATGAGAATGAAAATCAACGTCAAGTAAAGTCGATGTTGAATATTCACGGAACGCATGATCATTCTCATATCTAGAACCAAGAAAAAACCATTCACGAACAGACCAAACGAATCGACACGTTGACGCTCGAACTCGATGAGAAGACACAAGCTCTTCAACGTGAATTGAGCAATTTTGAAAATCAGACGAATGTAGACAACTTGACGAAATCTCTTCTTTTCTATTTCTGTTTACTAAGGCACTCGTCGAACGTGAAGAAAAACTTATTCGTCTGACTGAAATTATCAATAACTATGAGACAAGTGTGAAAGTACCTATTTAGATGTATAGGTTCATCGAAATATTCGACACATTGCTTTCGGTATTTATAGGAGAGTCAGAAAATGATCGAAGAATGTCAGTTGACAAATAAAACATTGAAAGATGATCTACAAAATAAGTCTAACGAGTTTACTAATAAACTAAACACTATTCAGCATGATCATGAACAAGAAATGAAAGTATAAATCGATTGTTTTCCAGTGAAATATACTTCCGATCCTCTATTCAAGGAACATTTAACTACAATTCAGGAATTGAAATCCGAAAATTCTAATCTCAATGCTAAGTTAACCGAATCGAATGGTATCGTAACCGATCTACAGCATGAAAACGAAGTACTTGCTTCTGCTAACCTTTTCCGCACATTGTTTTCATGTCTCTATTGTTAGCATCTTAAAAATCAGTTAGATACATCCAATCGAGAAAGAGAACAATTTCGAAAAGATGTAGATGAGTTAAAACGATTGATGGAAGACCGCGAGACTGTAAGCGTATTGAATGAAGTTTCAAAAGTTTTTATGGGAACGTTGTTGTTTATGTAGGAATTGCAAAGTCGAATAGCGGCATTAACAAATGAACGTAATGATTATCAAACAACAACAGTCATAACAACAGAACGTATCAAAGAAATTGAAAATGCTAAACAAGTAAGGCTTTGAATATTGTGCAGAATTCAAATACGATGATAATTTCTTTAGAGTGTCGAAAATCGTTATCGAGAGTTAGAAAGTGAAAAGGCGATGATTCATGGTCGACTGGAAAATGACAAATTGGAATTTGAAAGAAAACTACAAGAAGCTGAAAGTGATCGTGGCGACTTGTTATCAAAAAATCAGGTAAATCAAATTTGTATTGGAAAAGTACAACTAATTCGGCTTTACATAGGAACATGAAGAGAATTTAATCGATTTAATTCATGAAAAAGAAGAATTAGAAAACAAACTTGCTGACATGGAAGCATTAACCCGTGAATGGGCACAAAAGTATGTAACTACAACTGACAGCCAAAAATTGATGCAAACAAATCATGCCAACATGATGAATAACTTAAAACAACAATATAAATGTAAACTCACTCTTCCTGAAAATGAATGATGACTTTTCAGCTGGTTCTGTTCTATTTAGATTCAATTTTAACGTTTTGCATCAACCAAATGCATGATGGAATTGAACGTGCGAAAGATGTAGAATTGTTGAATTGTAAAAGTGGCGCAGAATATCTCCTATCAAAACTTCGAACGGCTGTATCTAGTGCAAAGACCACGCAGGATTTGTGGAAAAAACAGGTCACTGAAGAAGAAGGTGAGTCTCAACATTTCGGCACCATTCAAATAGAAAACAATTTTTTCTAGCCGCAACATTCCCATTTCTAAATGAATGTATTTTACTGTCGAGCTGTATGGTCGACATTGTTGTTCATGGCAAAGCTACATCTAATCTCGTGCAAGATGTCGATCAAAGTGTTGTATTAGCTGATAATTGTCGGGATGTGACGTTGCAATGTATTGATCTTTATACGAACTATCAAACACGTATGTAGTGCGAGAAGTTTGAAAAATGTTATTCAAAATGGATTTTGTTTAGCCGCGACAAATATTGATTTTGATAAACAATCGAGTGAATTAATTCGTCGATTGAATTCCCTTATTGACAAGACAACAACACTTTTGCCCAAGGTTAGTTTTGAATATTTATTTATCTATTGATATCATGTCTACTTTCTTGTAATTAAAGGTATCAGATATCAGCAAGGAAGAATTGGGTGATCTCGTAGAAAAAGAGTTGCAATTAACCCATGAAACGATAGACGAGGCTGTTCGACAACTAGAAGTAAAACAAATTGAATTCCCTGTCAATCTGTACACAATGAGTGTCTTTCTCTCTCTCCGTTGATTAGGCGATGATGGCAAAATCACGTGAGCAAGATACTGGAATCAAATGTGAAGTCAACGGACAGATTCTTGATTCATGTGGTAAACTAATGCAAACCATCAAAGCTTTAATCATCAAAGCACGAGATCTTCAAAAGGAAATTGTTGGACAAGGACGAGTAAAGAAAATACTTTCTTCGATCGTTCACAAAAAAAAGTCTATCGTTGATTGAACTATATAGGGTACAGCAAGTGCACGTGAATTCTATACAAAGAATCATAAGTGGACCGAAGGTCTTGTTTCGGCAGCGAAAAATGTTGGTGTCAATGCGAAGGTTTTAATGTAAGTAGACGACACTGTAGACGTTGTTTTCTTCGTAGAAAAATCAATTCTAGATTCTCTTTGTCTATATAAATAGAGTAAAAACATCTCATTTTCTTGACAATAATAACAATGATCTGTGCGTTCAAAGGATCTGCTGTGTTTTCTAGTCGATTTAGAGTGTGTGAGATTATCGCATGCTCTAGAGAATATATTCTGTCCCTCTTTTCCTTTTTTCTTGGGAGCTTTGATTTTTCAAACGAACATCGAAATTATTTCAATATTGTTTGCATGAGCATGTTCATCATTATTCCTCGTTTTCAATTGAAATATCAAAAATTAACTTGTGCAGAATAGTGAAAGTCTTTTTTTTCTCTCTTCTAGTGAATCAGCTGATCATCTGTTGGGTGGTAGTGGCAAATTCGAAGAAATCATCGCTTGTTCACAAGAAATTGCCGCATCAACAGCGCAATTAGTTGCAGCATCGAATGTAAGAGAATGGTTCATCAACGAGTTCGATAGTTAGATAGGATTGTTTCTCTCACTAGGTCAAAGCTGATCGCGAGTCAAAAAATCGTGAAGCACTTTCCCAAGCATCCAAAGCAGTCAATGCATCAACTGCTCAAGTTGTTGCAACAGCCAAAAACTGTGCTTCAATTATTGAAGAGAAGAGTAAATGCTTTTTACACATACTTTTCTTTCACATCTGACTGTCATTTAACATTTGAGGTACAATGGACTTCAGCTCATTGAGTTTACATCAAACTAAACGTAAAGAAATGGATGCTCAAGTGAAAGTTCTTGAATTGGAAAAGGCGTTAGAACAAGCTAAACAACAATTATATAAATTACGCAAACAGCATTATCAAATGGCTGGCGAAGAAGCTGGCTGGGATCAAAATGTAAGTTATTCTGCTTTTCTTTCTCATTTGTATCGTAGATGTAGAAATAATCAATCGACTAAATATTTTACGCTGATTATTATTTGTAGGCAATCACCAATTTGGTAACCGAAAGCTTGCTCTTTGCTGTCTTTTCCCCCTAACTTGACTAACAACGGAGAAGTTTTGCATTTTACGCTAGTTTTTATTTGCCTAAAGCACGAGAGTTCTGTCTTGATTATGAATGAACGTTTTTCAAGCATTCTCTCTCTTTTTTCAGGATGCTGCCAATGCTGCACATAATTGAATTCCTACCAAACGATGAACAACATTACATTTCTTCTCTTATTTCTACACGTACATGTGTTTTCAACAGTGACGTCTTGTGCATCGTCTCCGTACTCGTTTAATTCAATTAGAACGTGTGATTAATTCTTTCTTTTCATTTATACTTCTTTTGGGCTTTTATTTAACATACCTTGTTATATGTATATAAGACAACAACCAAAACTCATTGTGTATATTATATGAGTAGGGGGCGACGGTGTTTCCAAGAGTTTCTTGGTATAGCTTTTTATTCTTTACCCTGCTTTAAGTTTATCGCATGCATTTTCTATTTTTCAGTTGGATATGGAAACTGGAAAATGCATGGGATAAACTTCTTCGATCATTTTCCCCTGTTTCGCTTTTAATTTATTATACTCTTTTTATTGTTCTTTTTTGATATAATGTACTTAATTTTCATTGAAGTTCATTCATTTACTTTTCCGTTCTTTTCCCTTTTCTTTTATATGTTCCTTTTGTAGAATGAGAACGCGACGATGCGCAACGAAGAGCTTTTATGATTCGATCATTTATTAGTAAGAAAAACTTTAATAAAGATATCAATCGACACTCCATATCTACGATTAAGAGAACCATCGCATAAGATAACATTCTAACCAATGTTGCTTTCTAACCTAGGAGATGCGCAGGTACTATAATTTTTTTTAGGCATTCTTGACCAATCATGAACAGGCAAGATAAGGGAGTACTTGAATAACAATGTGTGCGATTTATCTAATCTTGGTGCGAATTTTATGGTGATGATGTTTAAATTAAGTTTACATCTGAGCGTAATCGGTTTTCTACTGACTCTTTGTACAGTCAACAGTGCATATGATATTGCTATTTATGGAGCAACACCAGGAGGAATTGCTGCGGCTATTACAGCAGCTCGGTTAGCACCATCGTTTTCAATCGTTGTCATTGAACCAACAGTTTACATCGGTGGCATGTCTACAGCGGGGGGTATTGGTTTGCGTGATCTTGGCACGGAGGCTACGAGTAAGTGGCTTCTCTGTACATACATAGTACATTTTCGCTTTGTTATTTTGTAGTTGTTGGATCTGTTGCACAAGATTGGGTAAATAATAATTATAAATATTACAAAAACGTGTCACATCCAATCTATCAACCAGATATGAATATCAGTCGGCAAAGTTTTCTTGATTTACTCTCCGTGCATTCTAATATTCAACTAATTACGAACACGGGTCCGGTGATTGGTAAGAGTGTCGTCATGAATGGTACACGTATCGTTCAAATAACTACAAACACTAAACAACGTGTTTGGAATGCAGATGTATGGATTGATGCTAGCTATGAAGGTGATCTCGTTCGGTTCTCTAGTGCATCATTCACCTGGGGTAGAGAGTCACATGTGCAATATAATGAATCACTGGCTGGTGTTCAACCATACACAACATTTGCAAATTTCATTCCTAACTATCCTGTGAACGCCACGTTAGATAATGGAACAATGGCCCCGTATGTTTCACGAGAAAAACTAGGTCCAGTCGGCTCTGCTGATTCGAACATGATGGGATATTCCTATCGTTTATGTTTGACACCAACCAAAGCGAAACAGGCACCATTTGTCAAACCGAACAATTACGATCCAAATAGTTTTATTATTCTACAAAGATATATTCAATCTCTAATGGCAACAGGACATTATCCACAGGGACCACCATTTGGTAAACTAGTCGACATATTAATCTTTCGAGGTTATCCTGATGGTGACAAATTCGATATGTGTGATAGTTTCGGAAGTGCTTTTACCAGTGACGCGATTAATATAAATCGAAATTATGTGAATGGAACAACTGAGGATCGTCTCGACATCGCACAAAAGGTATCTGATTATGTGCTCGGGATGCTTTGGTATATTCTAACATCACCACTTGTACCAGAAGCAACACGAAAATCATTAGAGAACTATGGCCTATGCAATGATCAATGGCCAGAAAATCAGCACATTCCGCCACAACTCTACGTTCGTGAAGGTCTTCGTCTAGTCAATGAGAATGTCTTCACACAAAATCATGTCGTTAGTGGTCTATGTCGAAATGACACGGTTGCATTAGGTAGTTGGGTACATGATATTCATGTTGTAACACGTACAGCTAACGGTTCCTACGTGAATAATGAAGGAGCGATGTTCAAAGAAATAGCCCGTGTGAATGGATCGCAGAGCGAAGGTGTTTTCGAAATCCCGTATTCCATACTGTTACCAAAGAGAAGTGAAGTAACAAATTTACTTGTTCCCGTCTGTCATGCTGCGTCACATGTGGCTTATTCAGCGCTGCGTGTTGAACCACATTTTATGATGTTAGGTGGTGCAGCAGGATATGCAGCTGCGTATTCTATCTTAGATGGCTACATCGATGTACAATCAGTGAATATCAATCGTTTACAAGAGAGATTATTACAAGACGGTGTCCTTTTGCATTATCCACGTGGTCATTGTGATTGAATAGTATTAGAAATGAAATTGCTTGACAACACTTTTCTTTATTATTTTTATACAAATAAAACATTCATTGTCCTACTATTTTCTTTTCTATATAGTTCAGTTCATTAATAAACATGTAACGACTTGCAATTAGATATATATGGCGATCCCAACTGTATTGGCTTAGATGGCTAGCAAAAGCCGTACGCGAAGTCATATAATCATGCGGAGTACTAAGTAGCAGCACTCGAGATGAGTTTGGTGATGAAATTAGATTGAAAGGAATTATTGAAGAGAACAGCGCACGTAATATACGTGGGAGAAACGAGATAAAGACAAAATATACATCAATGATCGATGAATATTTACGAAGTAATGAAACTGATTGTAATTCATAAGCTATTTTTACTTTTGTATGATTGCCACTTGTTATTATTTCACGAACAGCCAATCCAACAGCGCGGTGATTTATATGGCCCGATACACCTTGCCGATCGAACGATATCAATAAATCGATGGACCATAAATCAATGTATCGAGTGATGATAGGAATCAGCTCTTGTTGTGACCACCAAATTTTTGGATTATCTTGTATGTTTGGCAAATCTAATGATAGACAACGTTCTCTGGGAATGTTTAATGCTTGGCATGATCCAAGTAGTTCACGAGCACGAGTGTTGCCTAGGCCGACATGGTTACCACGTGAGAAAACTAATAAACTTAATTCGATATTATGCTGGGCTTGAAAAGCACGTAATGTAGGCGAAAAAAATAAACATTCGTCGTCAGGGTGAGCAACAACTAATAGAAGTCGACGAATATTATTTGATCGGATATCTTTTGGTAGTAATACTTGAGTCGTTGATAAAAGTAATAGAAATGTATAGAGTAAGACTGGTATACCAATGAAAATAATGAAAGTAAATAGGCATTTGTGTCTACAAATCCATAGATAAGTTTGAAAAAGAAATCCGGTCTTTGTTAATCGTAGGGTATGATTATGTACATCGATGTGTGATAATAATACTTCATCTAATGGAATACGAATGTAAGTTTGTTTCGGAGGCCAAAGTTTTCGTACATATTCTTTTAATTGAGCCATGAACTATTCGATCTGCAAAATAGAAACAACATTAGACAAACATCGAATTTCGTTTTATTTCGAGATTAAAAATGGACGGATCGCAGTAGTGTTTAAACAAACATATGCAAAAGAGAAACACTCATTTAAAAGTGTAAAACGTTCTTATGACTTTCCTGAGATTTGATTCTTCGTCGATATGATATTACTAAAACAACAATGATAATCAAAAATAGACTAATAAAAAGAAAATTTCGATGATAAACTAGATGACGGAGAACATGATAAATATTCTTGATGAACGTTGCATCAGTCGAATGCCAACTACTACTGCCCTGATGATGAAACAGTGGTGTAGAAATATTTCCACTTAAACGATGCTGTTCATAATTCAACAGTTTTAATCGACATCGTTCATTAAACAACGAATACTGTGTTGATAGATACATACAACCAGTAGAGAACATGACTGTAGCATAAGGTAGAATAAAATTCCGATTGAATAAGGGCAACTGTTCAACAAGAACTTTAAAAAATGGATGACGAGCAGAAACCATAAGAAATCCATTGGATATACCAACAGGATTGGCTAATGGTGAGATGAATTCGAAGCGACGAAGTGGTCCTAATGATCGACGACAATGGAGATCCATATCGAGAAAAATACCACCATAATGGTATAAAACCAGATACCGTAAACTATCGGCACGTTGTATTGAATACGGATAAGTTTCCCATGTTTGTAAAAACCATGGATATTCCTTTCTAATGAAGTCTTTGGCAGATGAATCATTCCAAAACCGGTATTCATAGTTGGGATGCCATTTCAAGCAAGCATCTCGTGCAGCCACCCATGTTGGCCGTTGAGCTAAATCGAGATTACCAATGACAATATGATGTAAAATAGCTGGAACAATATCCGCATAAATTGGTTGTGCTGATGTTTGATTTGACGGGTAACTTAACATGGATGTATCAAAGTTATCATTCGCAGTAATTACACCGGAATAAAATCGAAACCATGTTAGATATGTTTGAATAATATAAAAGCATGTTATAAAATTATACCGCAAAATGAATAGAAGAATAATTAAACATCCGATTAATGAAAGCACTCGAATGTTCATCCAACGTACAGTTATTAACGGGTGGGGTGAGTATGGTCCGATCGGCTTAGACAAGTGTTTAGTCATTTGAAGTCAGCACACAAATCTAAAATAAAGAAACTCAGCTCTTCGCAAGAACAACGATCAATCACTCTCCTTGTCAAATCTATCAATGTAGGCTTGCACGTTTAGTAAAAGCCTAGGTAATCGTTTACGTGACTTTTCTTTCTTTAAAAGGTATACGGTCAGTGAAACGCTCTCTCACCCGCAAGGATCATACTTCCTTTTTTTAAATAACAGCGTCACAAGCAACATTTCTAACACACTTTAAAAGAAATTCAGACATTCAATTTGGCAACGATGATAAAAACCCTCAGTCATACTATATAAATGCTATTTTGTTCTTTCTACACTCAAAGTACGGCCTGTACGAACGATCCTCTCGTACTTAACTGACATTGCAGGCGTGCTCATGACGTGCACTAATATTTTCGAAGCGTATGAAATTACTGCGTCATTATTAGTAAATAAACAAAAAATATTCTTTCAATTTGTTAGATATCGGCAACATATAGAAATGCAAATTGCCTGTTGTATTCTATTTTTAATATGACTGTATCGATTCGTCAGCATCGATTTCATTTGTGCTAGATTAATATTTCCGTTCCAGTTTTATCGATCACTCATCTATCGTCATCGAAACCAATACCGTTTCTCATAAAACATGTTTCTATTTGATGATACTTGTGATCTGTTTGAAATGTTCATGAAAGATTCACTTTACGTCTTTTTTCTGTGTATACATCGACGCGTTTGCCGCCTACTTCATGTAGATTACATGTATATATTCCATTAGATAAGAAATGTTATACGATCAAGTTTATTTCTATTTGGTAATGCATCGTTCGATACAAAAATGATTCATAGGAACAATCACTGAAGCGTATCGGAAAAAAAACAAGCAAAGCAGGGGAGAAATATTATCGCATGATTATGGATAAATGATTTTTAAACGTTGATGCATCATGTTATGTAACCCCAAAAACTCACACTTTTCACACACATTGATTTGACATTGTACACAATGATAACGTATTCCGGTAATGGGCGAAACAGAACATGACGCGCATTGTACATTCATATGTACAAGTTGACTCATATTCTGGGTGTAAATAGATGACGCATAGAGAGTTGAATCCCGAATACATATGAATGGATGTGTCGAATCATGCTGATGATTCGCAGATGAGTGACAATTGTCACAGATGTCAACATTCGGACAAAAGAGACATTTATAACGATCACCAACTATGGGCGTTTTCGAACACCCGTCACATGTAATGTTCAGATGCTGAATCGACGAGTGATTCTTACTCGTAATTAATCGATCTTGAAGGCGACGACATTCATCTCTGGCTATGGCTAACTCCTCTTTAAGTTTTTCTAAGCTCATATCACTGAATTCTAAATAGCCAGCATTGATTGTTTGATTCAAACTGGTTAATCGCAGTGTTCGAGTTTGTTTTTCTTCATTGATCGAACCGAAATGCTTATAAATCGTTAATAGAACGGTTGTTACACCAGTTAAGGCATGTTGAGCATTACTAACATACGTCAAATGAATCGAGTATCTACCAGTGATTGCTGTACGCAGTAGATATTCAACTGGTTGGTCAACTTGAAACGGTGAATTAACGATGAAACCGCCAATATCCGTTTGTGATGAACCAGAATAATTACTACAAATTTGTCCAGTTGGTTCGTCAACAGAAAGTTGAATAACTGTGTCAGCTGTATCCCATTGAACGACAATTCGAATATCTGTAGGTAAATGACGGACAAAACGAAAATCAATATCTGTGCCTGTGGTTCGGTTCATTAGAACCAGTAATCGATTGAGATCTGACAGAACCACGACAGGTATCGTTCGAAATCGTGCATCCCATGTTTGAGTAAGGATTTGTTTGAAATATTCATATGCTTGTTCGTACTGGCCAAGCTCGATCGAAACTGTAGCTAAATCATACAACGAGTGTGGTTCGTCTGGACGTAGCGAATAAACCTTTTGAAAGATATTCAGTGCAAGATTCCATTGTTTTAATTCGATTAGTTTATATCCAACCGTTCGATATAGTTGTGGTGCTTCGAACTCTAATTCTAGAATATTTGTTAAAATGCGCAAGCCATATTCGAGTGATATCACGTCTAGTTTTTGAACGGTTGGTTCCTGCTGTTGGTTGAATTGATCCAAGGTCGATGAAGCTGATGTTGGTGAGAGAAAAAACGAGGCCATGTCGAAATAGAATGATGGCGGTTGACGATTTGATGTTCGTTCGTTGAGATAGATTAAATATGCACTGTGTCTATCACTCGCTGAGGATAGGCGTGTCACAGAAGATGATTGTGAATTATAATCGGGTAGATTAATTGTTGTCGATTCGCCTGTTACTAAAGAATCATTGGAAGAATTTGCAGAATTCAATTGATTTTGTGTTCCTCCAAAAGTAAATGTTGACGAGAACGATGGGGCAGCGAAAGAGCTTGAAGTATATGAATTACTTTGACTAGGAGGTAAACTGAACTGGTTAGCTACTGAAGAGTGTAAATTATGAGAACCGAAGGCGAAATATGTTCCTCGTAATCGTTCGTTAGGAGTTTCATCAGTAATTGGCATATGTACAGATTTTCGTAAGTAAGCTCGATGTCGATCGGCATCGGTGATAGTTCGATCAAACCATTGGCATTTCGTATTCCATTGTTGAAGTACATTCGCTTGATTGCTTTCCTTCTTTTGAGTTTCTTTAGTTTGTTGTTGCATGTATTCGTTGTAAAGAACTGTACGTGTTTTTGCTGGACATACGCGATATTGGAGATGTTGCTGTAATGTCTCAAGAACTAACAAGGAAGTGAATTGAGTAACTAAGGAGTAATTCATTCCAAGTAACAATATTTCTGTGCGATATTTATCTTTAAATGCGTTTAATTGATTTAGCTTTTGTTGTGCCCATAGTCGGCGGATAAGTCCAAAGAAATTCAATTGATCTGTGGATATATCGAGAGAAATAGGCAAACGGGTTGTTTGATTGTTCATGGCAAATTCAAGTTCAAATTCAAGTGAATTCAGTAATGGCTTTGGAATTTGTCCAACAAGAAGAAATCGATCTGAATCTAAGGAGATATTTATTGAATCACTTGGATATATCTGCTGTACCGTAGTTTCAGAATGAAGTTTAACATATTTGATTTGAACAGTTTCGATAATATTGATCAAATCATTGGAATTTAATAGTAGTTTATCTCGATTAAAGTAGCCACCACCATGAGAATGATATTGTGTTAAATAACGAACGAAATCAACATCATATGGTTCATGAGGTTGATTCCCATTAAAGATCCAAATAGGTGCTTTCAAATTCGCCCATAGATGTTCAGATGAAGATTCATCCCCGATGGTAGAGATGCAATCACTAAATAAAAAGTAGTAGTCTACTGTCTGAGTGAGGTTAACTGTTGAAATTTGCGAGAGATTCGTGGCACCATCGTATGATAAGTTTTCAAAAGTTTGCATAAAATGATTCCAATTATGAAATTGAAGTTGATACAATTCCGGTTGTTTCATATCGTTTCGAAAAATGATCCAAATGATCTCAATTCGGGGAAAGCGAGTTAACCAAACATCGAAGATCTTCTTCAATGCGTACAACTCCAAGAGTCGACTTTCTTTCGAATTCGAACGACTTAAACTTGCATCCCAAAGAAGACAAATCGTTTTGGTCGGAATATCGAGTTGGTCTTTACGTCGCTCAGTCGGCTTTGGTAGTGTACAACTAACAGCAAAATAGGCACCGAGGTTTACATTTTTTTCTATTGCACTGATAACTGGTTTTAGAGAATTAGGCAAAACATATACCAATGTTTGTTCGCCATTACCAGATGGTTGAACATTGGTTAGATGCCATTCGGCAACATGTTTTCCATTGCCTTGATGACTGAATTTAGAAGAGTTTGACATCATATGATTCGGATTGGTAAGAACATATGGTTCTACTGATCCTTGTTCGAAACATGTCAGAACAACATCAAGACTTTCCAAAGTGGTTTGAAACTGTAGAGGTATGTGATAATGGAAATCGTTCATATTCGGAAGACCTTGATCTTGATAGATAACACGAACTGTTCGAGTCTGTTGGGGATTAATTGGATACACTCGAGTACGAAATACATTTCCTGTCACTAGCTCCACAAAGCCAGGATCGATTCGTTTTCGAACTTCTTTCTCGAAAATAATCCGTGAGGCTTGTTTCTCAACAATGACTCCATCTACAATAACACCATCTACGTCGAGACCTGAACAAATTTGAAAATAACAAAACACAAATAAGTAAAACTAGAATAGTTTACCATAACCACATATTGTTGCGTTTTCTGGTAAGGTAAATTCAAATGCACCTTCCAAAACGATATTGTGTGTATTTTTGAATGTCATTGTTGTTGCTACCTGATGAATGAGTGGAAAATTTGCATTGACTTTTTGTTCAATTTGTAAACGAATAAGTTGTAAGGGTGTTGTTGTTCCATCACTCAACTTTTCCGGGTGACGACGACCGAAAATCATCGGAAATATTGTACGAGTAATTGTTGTAAACATTGTACTTTATTCAGGGTAATCGGCGACTACCAATCGACAAATTCAACAAATTTCACTTCTCTTTTGCAAAAAAGAATAGGTCGGAGATATAAAATCGCAGAAGATGAATCATAGAGTGCGACAGAACGAGCATAAAAAGAAATATTTACTTTGAAAAATAACGAAACGAAGAAAACTAACTAGAGAGTGACATATGAAAACAAATTTGATCGTTCTCTCTTCATCCCTGGATATTCATTTTCTTCGTGCGAGGATGTAGACAGGCACACACACATATATATATATGTAGTCATCGAACTAGAACATATTCATTGTCAGATACTTTCCATCATCTTCTATTACATTCGTTATCACTATGTGTGACCCTACTGGCGCTCATATCACTCGAATCTATGTCAATTGTTCCCGACAAAGTCCATCGCCAATTCGTCCATCAAATACAGTTCCGGTTTGTACATCAACCCCAATAAATAATGTTGCTCAACCCAATCCATCCCCGAAACAACAAATGGCATTGGTTGCCAAAGAGATTCTCAAAGCACAACGTTCAACAAATATATTCGTTCAGAAGCCTGATTCTCCCCAAAAGTCAGTCCCTGTCTATACTGCCAAAGAAGTATCTCCACCGCAACCTTCTTCAGAAACATTCATACAAAAACCTGAGTCGCCGAAACCTGAAAAGTATGCATTTGTTTCCAAAGGAACTGGTCAAAAAATTGATTTCACTACTGGTGATGGAATTAGTAAAATAGCTCCTGTAAACACAGGAACTATTTCTAAGAAAAAATCGCGTCAATCACTTGCTATTGTACCACCCGCACAATCCAATCGTATGTTTTGTGACATTTCATTCTATTCGAGTTATATCTTCCTATTTCTGAATTAGGCTCGTCGAAATCAAGTGACGATGGCGATTATCTAGTGCCGATGACTAATGAAGGAATGGCAACATCGAATGAGAAGAGAAAAACCAATTTTACTTCATATGATGGTGTTCAAATGTTTACATTTACATTAGATGATGATTGATTACAGTATTTCTCTTTCTTTCGTCTTTTACTTTTTAATTAAATGAATAAAATTTGAGTTAAATAAGCACACAATGTATAAATTTTTTATTTGCCCAAATGAAAGAACAAAAAAGAGAGAAAACTGAACAGATTGTCAATCATACAAACAACAACAACAAAATAAGAACATTATATAGTGTATTTGTACAACAAACAAAAGAAGCAAATCTATCAAAATGATAGTACATATTGAATATTAGTCACTGTTGTCTATTTTGTTTCTTCTATTACGTGTTTCACTTTGAAACAACAATCATCACAAAAGAAAAGCTGCAGAAGACTAGATCTGAACAAATAATTTTGAATGATGAGTCTTTTCATTAATTATTCGCTTAGTAAACGCTGTTTTAGAACTCGGCCACGTTTAGATACACGAGTCGGTTGAGTTGTTCGTGGCCGTCGGCGATTTTCATCTTCTTCATCTTCATCTTCATCCGAAAAATCTTCTGCATGCGTAGATTTCTTACTCGTTGTTGCGCGCCGCCGTGAACGAGTTCGCGTTTTATAACCTTGATTGACATTGGAATCGGTCGAATCTGTGTCTGTTGATGAGCGTGTACGAACAGCAGAACGCTTGCGTTTATTATTTTGGTTGGGCAAGGGAGGCGATGGTCGATTGGTTGTACTTCGCAATTTCCTCACACGATTACCGTTTGTATTTGCACGACGGTGCTGACTTGGTTCATCCAATTGAAAGTCCGAATCGGAATCGTCATCCTTCTGTTGAGGAGATCCTACACCATTTTGATCATCATCTTCTTCCTCGTCCTCCTCTTCTTCATCTGCCAGCGCTGTTGGTGGCTCATAATCTTCATCATCGTTTTTATCTGCAGAAAATATAGAGCTTTTATTAAACAGAATATCCATCGACATACCTTTGCTCTTATCATGATCTTTTTCTGCTTGTTCCATGTCTTCTATCGTGTTATTCGTTGTATTCGCTTTCTGCTGATTGTCGTCATCGTCTTCATGTTCGTCACTATCAATTTTATAGTTTGGTCGATTAACGGACGATATTCTTCTATCACCACGTTCGATACGGTTTCTTTTACTATTCGATGAAATATCATTATCATCGTCGTCTTCATCGGACGCGGATAACATTCGTGATGAAGTTGTCGGCTGTTGATGACGATCATCAGAATCTTCGTTGAGATTGCGATTTGAAGCGCTCGATCTCGTACTGTATCGTGTACGTGATTGCCATGAATTATTCGTATTGTTTTCATTAGTATTCATGCGTTGCCGTGTTTGTCGTAAGGATAAATTTATATCATGGCTCGTTGTCGTGTGAACGAATGAAGTTAAGGACATTGGTTGAGTACTCTGTGTGGATACGGACTCGTTGTCATCGTCATCATCGGAGTTTTGCTCTTGTGCTGCTGTTGTTGCTGTTGTTGAATGGTTATTTGCAGACGATAGCCGATTGAAATGAGAATGACGACGATCTGTTGTGAGGCCTGCTGGTGGAACTAAAGAAATGAAGAAATTTGCAGTGAATAAAATCGAGATATGAAAAGAAATTACATTGCGTTCGTCGATTCTGTCGACTACTGGAACTTTCAGCTGTGGTGATAGCTGCCAATGTTTCGCCAGTATTATCAAGATTGTTCTCATCCGTCGATGAATTTCGTAATTCCCTACAAAATTCGAACATTAGCAAAGATTTCATTAGATAGAAGGAAGTTGCCTTTGTCGAGTAGTCATTTCGGAAGTATATTGACTGTTTGATCGACGTTGTCGACGATCAAATATAGCTACACGACGATCGAACCATGGTCCCAGATGTCGAACGACATTGATCATCTAGAAATAAAACGAGTTTCAAATTTGATCATAATCTGACGGTTTGATTCACTTCAACTTACCTCCGGATCTGCATATGTTAATGCATTTTGAAATATCAAATGGCAATCGGCAATAAACTCTCTTGAATGTCGATACCCACATGGTGTTTGACTTAGTTTAGCTTGTACATCGTCAAAACAAATCGGTGTTTTTATGATTCGTTCATAATCCTAGACAATTAAAAAAACTAGCTCAACAAAACACAAATTGTAAACTGATGTATACGTACTGGATATTCATTTTCATCGATGGGATAACGTAACAGATCACTTCCAGGCTGTGACAGAATATCGTTGAGAATCATTTGACAATCATCTAACCAGTCTTCATTCTAAATTTACAAACGTTTCGCTCACCGTTACTTTCTACAAAGCCAAACAAGGTACATACGCATGATGTGGATAGAGGTAATGGAGTTTGTTCTGAATGTAATGATCTGTGATAGATAACACTGATATCGGTACAGTTGTAGTCACTAAAATAGATAGATATATTTTCAATGAGTAGAAGAACACATGGAATCATTACTCGATATATTTCAGCAATATCTTTGTGACAATTTTAACTTTTTCAATAATCTGACTTCCTTTTTCATTGAAATTCTTCGCATTTTCTTCCATCTTTTTCACATCCCATTTTAAAGCATTCGATCGACGATAATAACCATTCGAAATGCGTTCTCGTATTGTGCCAAGATCGATGGGATACGCAATGACCACAGGATACCATGCGAGTTGAACTACAAATAGTTTCTTACATTATAGAGACCTGTTTTTTTTCTCTGGCAAAACATTTACCTGGCGCTCGAAATTGTTCAGATACATCCATTTGCATCAATGTATCGATTCCGCTCAACAAACGTTCACGTTCACCATCGACATCATGAACTGGCCAATCGTCAGCTGTCGGTTGATAGGCGGGCATTTTCGTTATAGGCGATTCAGAAGCTAAATAGAAAGCAGGTCGAAATGAACGAGATGGGCTGTGCCATTAGTTTTATGCATACAAGTATCGTCGAATTCGAAAATATCCCACGGGCTGAGTCTTTCCTCATTTTCACCATTATCCCATCGAATAATATAGCATTGAAAAGGACTATTTTCACGAATTTGATCAAAGGGTTCGCGTTTGACAATCGTTCCTGGCCACCAAGTATCATCGATGAAACATCGAAAACGATCACCTGTGAATAAAAATTTTTTACGTGTTCGTCGTACTGGGAAGAACCTACCTGCTTCCCAATCTCGTTGTAATGCATGGTCATAATGTTGCTTTAAAATAATAAAATCTGCAATGCCATCAACATCATGAAATCTAAAAAGGATTGGCAGGAGTTATGCGCTTAATAAACGACGTGAAAGGGTTGATTGTCAACTTACTTCACACTTAGTCTTTGCGATGTAGCTTCGAGAGTATTTGGATCTAATAATTGCAATCGAACATTGATCACACGTGGTGGTTGTTTATCAGAAAAACTAATGGATACACCGATAACCGTCGCACACTCGACAGCCTGTAAGAAAAACAAGAAAGATATTATTACCTAACGGCTGCTGTTTTGAAATATTTACGTCAAGAGATTCCGATTTATTCCACGGTAAGGTTTTTTCGTCGATCTCGTACATTTTCTTATCTTTAACTTCATTTATGTACAATTCATGTCCTTGTACAAAATACATAACAGTATCACCGATTTGTGGAATATACGGCGAACATTGAGCTGTTGTGCGCGTCAACCAATCGGGTGGTTTAAAGTCAGGTGAATAATTCAATTCGAGATCGTCTTTATTTTCGAATTCTTCTTTCTTCGTTTTCACTTGTTCACGACGTTTTTTCAAGCGTTTCCACTTGTTTCTTCGACGATGTTGTGTTTTCGCTTCTTGTACCCGACGTTTTTCATGTTCATGTCTATCCTCATCGTCGTCATCGTCGTCGTCGTCATCTTCATCCGGAGATAAATTTCGATGTCGTTGTACGCGTCTCTGTTGCCCTGTACGGGTCATTATACCTGTTATTCGTGATGTACTAACGACTAATTCTTCATCTGTTGAAACACTATCATCATCGCCACCACTCATCCCACTAGAAAATAAAGTATGTATTTCTATTCGAAAATATTTCATGTATCTTTACCTATCACCAAAAGGCACAGTTGCATTTGGTGAGTATTGGTCATCGGAGAGATCCGTTTTGTCTTCTTTATCAGAATCGTATAATGCTCGAGTCGTCAGACGATTGATGGCTACTTCAACATTGTGTGGTACGCGTTTGAGAAGTTCTTCTTGACGCATTTTGATCACATTGCGTGTTGTACGTTTTTTAACTGGTGATGATTCATACTATTAAATAGAAATATTCGTTTCATTGAGATATTGGTTCAACAATGTTCGAGTCATACCGAATCTCCGTGATCAGCTTTTTTCAAATATTCGCGTTCATATGCAGCTCGTTCTTCGTCATATCTTGCCTCACGAACAGCTCCACTGCGTCTAGATATAAATGTTAACAGATATAAAAGTTCGGAGTATTAAAGTTTATTCTTACTCTAATTCAGCTCTACTCATAGGTGGAATGAAATTTCGATGATAAACAAATGTTTGTTTTTTATCAATATTCAAACGAAACGTGGATAGATCGATAGTTTCTAAACATATTCTAATAGTATATCATTTGATTTACAGACATCTTTCCTACCAAATTTACGCGTCATATATGCACTAGTCATGGCAGGCGTCGTAAGCGGTTCGGCGATGATCAGATCTAAACAAGGACTTTCATATGTAACATATTCAACACTAACAATATTATTTTACCTTCTAAATACTCATGATTCACAACTGTAGCTGTGTTATCATTTTGCGAATAATTTTCTCTTCCTGGTACAAATCTTTGTATATCAGGCGAATAAGCGTGACCATGATCATCGATAAGAAATGGTGGCGGCAAAAGATGTGGTGGAACTTGCTGTTGTTCATCAAGAACATTATCATTACTATCACGAAGAAGCGGACGTAAATCATTGTGAAAGTATTGTTCGATTTGTGTTTTATTATATCGTGTATCAGTACCCAAACCAAAGAAACATATTTGACCGCACAGATCGGTTGTACAAATAACATCACAATTAGGAGACCATTTTGCTTCTGAGTATGGTATTGAATTAGGTATATCAATGTATTGCTGTGGACAAAGAATAATATATATTTAAATGTTAAAGAAAGCAATAAAATAACGTACATCATTGAGAAAGTATTTTATTGCTCGACCATCAACCATATCCCAAATTATTAACAGCCCATCGTGTCCTGCAGAGCATAAAATACGTTCATTGGTTGGATGACATTCAAGGACAAAAACAGTTTTTTCATGTTTCTACAAATAGAATGTTGACTGAATTGAGTGTATTGTAGTCAATGATATTTACTTTAAGTTCGTTGACTAATGTTCCATTATTAGGTTCCCAAATTTTAATCAATCCGTTTTCATACGCAGTAGCAACACGTTGATCAGTACACGACCAGGAAACAATCGTTACAGGTATTAATTTGTTGTTTACAGTACTAACGTGATTGCTAGAATCATGATTACTAAATTCGAAAACGATTCAAGTGATTTCACATATTTATCGATAAAATCAACTTACGTTTTATCTGCATCATTGTTATAGTTGAGCACGATAGCTCGCCATGACTGTTGTTCATAGCGCCAAATACGCGCCGTTCCATCTTTGCTGCCAGAAATGAAGGAATTACTTAAGTGCGAATAACAAATTGTTTCTACAACGTTCTGAAAATAAAGCTCAAGTTTCGAGATCAATCAGGTAAATCTCCACGTACTGTATGTCGGTCCAGTTCGCAGATTTTCAACGGTGAGTAGGTATGAAAGGAATAAACGCGAATAACAGAATCACTGCTACCGGCGGCGACGAAATAACCACCTGAAATCCATAATGATCTTTTCTGAAAATGTTCTGATTCAGGTAGACGGGACAAACCTGGACTAAATGATAAACAAAGCATTTGTGCACCGGCACGACTTTTCTCCACAAATTTAATTGGACGAGATCTAGATATTCACATAAATTCAGTTGTCATGAACATCTCGAGGCGTTTGTAAATATCTTACTCAAATTCTGTTTCACCAACATGATATTTCCAGAAGCAAATACTTCCTTCGCTTCCCACTGATGCTAACCATCGGTCATCGGTTTTACAAAATGGTGAAAACTAAAACATACATTTTTCTCGGTGAATATTCAAATGAAAGCAGTCAGCAGAATCTACCTTTGTAGCATTAATTCCACTCTGATGTCCATGTAACACACATTCCATTTTAGTTGTATTTAAATTCCAAATGCGCACTTTCTTATCTAAACTTGCACTGGCCACAAGTGTGTTCTCGAAATTAACATCAATATCACAGATTTCTTTTGAATGACCACGAAATGTTGCCATTAAACGACCTGTGTGAACATGCCACATTTTTAAAAGAAAATCATCAGCACCCTGAATATATCAAACTATGATTCTGTTAATCTATTGAACCAATCTTACTGATAACGCATATGTTCCAGTACGGTCGAAAGCAATACAGTAGACGGATGCTTTATGTGCAACGACTTTTAATCTCATGTTCATTCGTTGATATAAATCACTTGATGGCAACTTTTGAACTGAGACAGTTCTTCCGAAATATTCTCGTTCACGTAAAATCAATTCTATACATATGAGAAGAAACCAAATGTAGATTCCAACAGATACAAATAATCTTTCTTCTTACGCATATTACGATTGGTTGGATTGGATAGATATTTACATGGATGATATGCTGTTCTAAACACATTATATTGCCGACCTAAAATTTATGCGGAGATTTTCTATCAGATTTGGATTGTTCGTGTTGAATAGGCATACTTGATGAGGTTTTCTGTTTGTTTTCAAGAAAACACGTCGGATCCAATTGTAGAAGAAACGTTGATAGTGAACCAAAACGTTTTCCAATACCTTGTTCCACATAAGACATAACATTTTCTAATAATTGCGGTAGATGATTATCAGGAACATGATTGTACTGTTGTTCCTAAAAGCATGATTGCAAGTTGATGAAAGAGCATGTACATATACGTCAACTTACTAGTTCTTGAAAGGATATTTGACGTTGTACACCATTCCAGTTGCGTGTCGACGGCAACAGCTTAATAAACATTAACTTCATGATTATTCTAAAGTCAGTTTGGTTAAACTTACGTTATTTTTCTCGAGCGTTTGTATGAATTCCTAAAATATTTCAATAAGAAAGAAACTTGTTTTTCTAGTAGATTTCCTCACATTGGCAAGAGTTGGATTGGGTAGTTCGCGAAGATATTTGGCAATGAGAAAATTTAAACCAGGAGATGAAGCCATATCAAGTAATTGATTTTACATATCGATCAATGAATTTCTGTTTTTTTTGCTGTAGAAAGACGCTGATGGAATAATATGACCCTATTGATATAGGATTGGTCAGGTCATCCGATGATGTAAGCAAATGAAAACGATTGTATTAGCGCTGAAACTTGAATGATCGATTCATTTTTTACGGTGACATTTTTGTAGAGGTTATCAGCATAGAAATGTATAGCTTTGTAAAATTTATCAAAATATCGTGTGACATTTGGGAATCGGTAATTGTATACTAACGACATCTGTGGTGAGATAAAGATTGTTCCATTATATAGTTATATAAGTGCAAACAAAGAAAACGGTAAATTCAGTGTCTCGAAATTGGAAGTGTCGGATTTGTTTGTGGAACATGTTTCGTATGTTCCATATACCTGTACGCAAAATAAACATGTGATCTCTTGTTTTAGTTGCTTTCGAAACATGAATATAGATGAATTTTCGCTTGTCTACAAGTTTCATCGTATTTGAAAATACGATTTTCTTCTTGTTTGAGTTGGTGATATCCTAAAAATCAAGATTCGCTAGCGAAAACAACGCTTTTTTTCATTGATCTGTGCCTTGTGTTTTTTAAATTTCACTACGCATATATAGATATACCATCTAAACACGTATTTTGCTGTCATAATACCATGCCATGTTATAGAATGAAACTAAAAATGTCTTTCAAAAAGGAGGACTCAGAGGAGGTGCTTTAACTTCAATTTTATTTATTATCGAGATATGAATGAACATTTCTCTTCTTGTTCGAATTATTTTTTCGCAGATGCTGCTGCTGCTGTTTTCACCGGTGAAATTGGTATGCGCTATAAGGCCCAGTGTTTGGATTTAGAAAAAGTAATCGAATCATTTGTTGTTCATAGTAATGCGAATCCTAATTCAAGAAATAAAATTATTCAATAACTACCACGAAAGAAATTGATAGAGAATGTTACAGTTCGACAAAGTCAGAAGGAATTCCTTCAAAGCAAACTGGAAATATTGCAAAACAAGTCTTCTCATGAGACTCAAATATCTCTAGAGCTGCGTCAAAGATACGGTAAACACTATGCCGAACGGGTCCGATTACAATTTGCCAAGCATGAAAATTGTGATTAGTATATTTGAATGAACAATGTCAGTATTAGGTTTAATACTTATTACACATGCTCTTGTTTTAATGTCCGAAAGTCACGGTTTGTCTAACGATATGCTTCCATCGACTGTTCTTTTTCGATGTAAAACTCGTGAATACAAAAGGTGAAGTCAAAAAAGAACCTTACATTAAATTTCCCTTTTGATTAGGTTGATGTGAAACAAATTTAGCTATGGATGCTATTTCGTCTGAGCCAACGGAGTATGCGCACGCACTAACTATCAACCAACTTTCAGTCATCGAATTAAAAGATAAAATTAACTCAAAAGCCAGAGGGTATGGATGAGTATCTTTTATCTGTCGATATCCACAAATACCCTCGTCCTATTAAAGATTTCTTTCATAGAATATTCAATATGCTCGGCCAAGATCTACAATTAAAGTAATAGCTTCACAACAAGGGCAAGTAAGTAATTGAATGACAGGCACTTGTGGTTTGGAATCGATAAGTCCTATAGATATAGTTTATAATCTGATTCATTGAATACGCAACCGTATATAATTTTTATTTCAAGCAGATTTACAAAAAAAATTACGTATTTCGCTTCATTAATTTTATCCAAACTTCGTGTGGTGCAATAACTGATTGATCACTAATCTGAAATTTGCTTTCGAGATGTTCACCAGTTAGAATAATATAACTACGAAGAATTCTTATTCATAAAATTTTGATTTCAGTTCATGCAAAACGCATATCAACAGAATGCTGTGGACCTGCTCCAAATGATAAATAAGCCATTGGATGGTGTTTTTTCTCGTGCCGTTCTAGTACAAATACATATGGATCATCCGGGCTCCAAAATTCAAGATCGTAATGAATTGAATAAACATCAGTCTGAATTATAGAATCTTAAACAAAAGGCAACACAGCAGTTTCCTTTAACATAATAAACATAAAATCACCTTTGTCGATCTTAATTCCTTGTACAATTGTATCTTCTGTAGCACGTTTTTGAATGATTCTAGGAACGATATGATACATCCTTAACACTTCAGAAATGAACATGTCCATATAATGCATTTGTGCCACAACATCATAATCTGGATATTTCTTCATTTCATCATCACTGTCATCAGTACTCAATAGCAGTTGACTAATTTCTACTTGAATTTTTTCGAGAATGTCAGGATGTGTAGCAAATACGTATGTGGCACATGCTAAAGCAGTCGCTGTTGTTTCATATCCTACTGCCATAAAAGCAAAGATATTACCAGTAACTTCCTTTTCAGTTAACCGATAGTTTGCTTTACTGTCATTTGCTATGTCCTATAATATAATGGTCGACTTCGAAGTTTTTCAATTTGTGATCAAGAATTAGCTTACTTTGACCGGTTCTTTGCTCATTACCTGAAACATAAGTTGAAGAAGGTCAAATCGAGAAGTAGTTATTTGTTGACGATGTTCAACAATAGTATGTAACCGATTGGTGAGCCATGGCATTGGTAATTCTCTCACTTGTAATTTTAATGATATCAATGGTAAAATTCGAGTATTAAGAAATAGACGTACACTATTGTTGAGGTCAAAGAGATTAGCAAGGATATTGAGAATTTGAGGTAGAAGTTGAGCAGATGTGTATAACCAATTTTTACCAAGACTGACTATCAAATAATTCTCGAATTTTCTCAAAATAGATATTTTCAGGATTATTTTGTAAATCAGTATTAATACCAACTGCACAACGACTTAGCCCAAAACAGAAAGGGATTTTCGAATAGAAAAAAAAACAATTAAGATGACGAAATATACTCACAAATTACATCCATTGTCATTCGCTTGTAATACGAATAAATGTTGAATTCTTCATTACTTTTTACATGCGTAGTTAATTTACTCATCAAGTCAGTAATACATCCATTTATTAGAGAACTCATTGTTTTTAACTTTGCTCCAGAAAATGTTGGGTTCATAACATAACGTTGCCGTTTTCATTTTGTACCTGAGCTAAAAACACTATCATGACTCATATTATCTAATACAGTTTTCTTTTGTGCATGAAAAATGGTAAATTGTTTGATAAAACCTTCTTGCAGAAAATCTGGTTCACTAACTATGAACAGAGGATTATTTCCTTCATATAACCCATAAATTTTTCCATATTGTTCTGTCCAATTTGTAAGTTGACGATGATATGATGAAACATTCCATATTGTGTTTAAATGCCCGAAAAAAAATGGCAACGGTAGTGTAGGTATATTCCGTTGGCTAAAGTATTGATAACGTTTTTGGAGCAATGATATGTAATAAGTTAGCAGAGTAATGAATATCACAAGTAGAATTATTGGTAGAAGAGCTATATTGGGAGTCAATAAAGTCTTTTTATAAAATGTATTTATATTCCGTCGAACAGTTTGTATAGATCGACCAAAACGTAAGGGAGCAATAGAACACACTCAACATATTTTACTTTTACACAAAAGAATATTATTCATACATTGATACTATTTTGCGATTCTTTTGTTTAGAGATCCGTAAGGTGCGAGTTCGAATGTCAATTCATCGAGTCCAAGTCAGAATGTTTAGAAATAGATATTCTCTGCGTATTGCAGTTAGATGTTCATCAGAAAAAAGTATGGCGAAGATGTGAATGTGGTTAAAAGAAAATACCCACACCCACACCCTCACCCTCGACTAACCAATACGATTTGTCTCATAGAAATTCTGTCTACTATTCACATGTAGACCACGATCCACTTGCTACTCGATTGAAAGTCGAAGAAACAGCTGGCGAATCCATCTAAATATCAATGTACAATCTATGCATCTCATTCAAGATATTACTGTCAACAAATAAATGAGTCATAGATATAACAACTTTACTCGACGCATTGAATCCATAAGTACCTTCTAGATTTAGACTAGAGCTGAATGACATGTAAAACAAAGACAAAATATATAATGGTATTAATTAATTTTCATTTTCAATAATGGATAGTATTCTCATTATTTATGTTTGTGCAAAATCACATTTAACAAAAAAAATTTTGAGCGAAGCAAAATAGTAGTAGAAAGATAACTTTACATTTGGGTTGAAACAAATCCACCATTATTATATACATATTGTTCTTGTATTTGCTCATGTGGCAATTCATCATATGATGGCAATTTACCACCGTTGCTACGTTCGCTATTTGCTATAGCTTCGGCATATTCTGGTGGTAAGTCTGGTTTACATTGATGATGCTCAATTGTGGCAATATCAGGTCGAACGGTAGCTGAATGTCGACTCGAAAACGTATGATTGGGAGAACGAGATTTGCACAACATCAAACATACGCGAAGAACGCCAAGGCCGAGTGCAATACCAGCTAAGATTAACGCCGCACGTTTTAAATTATCACTAAATGCATCAAAATCTGACAGTGAGTCAGATTTTGTAGTGTAACGTTGACGAGTTGTTGATAAAAATGGTCGCGAAGATGTACGTGTGCGAGGCGTTGTCCTTGATGAATTATTTTGAAAATATGTTGTTGAAGCTGTTAACGAATCAGATGATATATTATGTGGCGCAAATGTACAATTTTGATGTAGAAGATTACATCGAATATTTTGAAGATTTCCTTGTGTTGGGGCTGACGCAGTTATTACAATAAAAACGAAAAGCAACCCGAAGAAGAAGAACAAGTTTTGTTGTTGATGTAATAAATGCATGATAAATGTGCCTCGTAGTTGATATTCGAACTTGAAGTCTTTTTTCTATCCGACGTCTATTTCTTTGTTTCTTTTTCTTTTTTTTCAAACGACAAAACGAACGACTCTACTGATGACAATTTGGTATCATAAAGGTATCTTATATTGACATAAACGCGAAAAAAAACGAAACAGACAGAAAGCGAGAGAGAGAGAGCAGGAAGACAACAACGAAAACATTGTCTTTTAAGAGTTGAGTCGTCATTTTGTTTTATTTTATCAAACATACGACAAATCGAAACGACTTATTGATGAAGATATACTGGATGTCTTCTTCACCATCACTGATTAATTTCGTTCGTGCTCATTTTTCTCTTCATCGACTATGAAAGGATAACAGTTAATGTACATTTATGTATAAAAATCAAGAAGAAGAAAAAAAAAGAAGCATGAAAGAAAACAAAATACTCGATAGTGCATTTTGTTCGATTAAATCAATGTTTTCTATATCGCTCCATTCGTTTTCTTCACACATGAGCAGATCATTTTCCGTTCGCAAGGAACTCCCGAAATTTCCTTTGAATCTTCTTTGCGTCTAAGAGAAAGAAAAATAATGATCCCCTCAACAGAACTTGAAAAAAAAGGTTTACGTTGGCCAAAATACCGGCTCAGCAATAAAAGCTGGTTCAAATTGTTGCCAATATACATCTAAGGAACCTTTAACAAAATGTTGATCATTGTCATCAAACGAATAAGTTTGATAACGTCGTGTTAAACGGTACCAATTCTAATTGAACGAGTCACGAGTAGATGATTACAAATATAACACATCTGTCGCTTACCTTTTTAACGTCATTGCTGTGATATCGTTTTAATTGTGATAGAAAACCCGGATTTGGATGAATGAAACCGCGTGCACCTTTGACAATCTGAAGAGCTTTTTCCACATCGTAATCGCCAATTGTCATCAAATAGGCTAAGACTATGGTCGCACTTCTCGATATACCTGCTTGACTACAAATACAAACAATGCTGGCTTTTTCCAATTCTTCCATTCCTTCTCATCTTTATTACCAATGTACAAGGATGTTTTCGTGGTCGGTTCTGGCCTGATGGATAAATTCAATACATTTCTCGAAATATTGTGCAAGATCTTGTTCTTCGGCATCAGCTGCTTGTATATTCATTACATGTGTTGGTTTATATTCACCTTTATCAATGATGATGTCTGGAAGATCAATGACACATAGAACACGTTTTATTTCATTTTTCATCATTAATGATGTGTTCGTTCGATCTTTCAGTGAACCCAAATAGAGATGTGGCAAAACCAGTGACATTTCTCCGCTCATATTTATTGCTCGAACACTGTTGTTAACCTAGTGAGGAGAAATTTAAATTCAAAATAAATTCTCACAAGATATGCATGTAAAACCTTTCGAGCGAGATAACGTTGAGAAAACGGCATCGTTCGTCGTTGATTATTACAGAATGTTGTCAGATGAAAAACAAGAAAATAAGACGACAAGAACCCGATGTGTAGAAGTACATATTTTCCTTTGCTAGAGAGAAAAACAAAGTTGTGCCGATCTTTTCTCTCGTACAGACAGCTGGAATAGATGATATGTCGACTGAAGAGAAAAGCCAAATCATCGCCCTAGCATTTGCCCTCTTAATCAAATCATCTTTTGTTTTCTATCTGCTCATATTACCCAAAACCTAATGATCCATTAGAATTATTCGTTCGGTAAACAATACTACGTTTTCAAATGCTTGACATGAGACAAGATATGTTCAGTTGTTTGCTTTTTGTGTTTCTAGCATCATTGCTTTTTCTTTCGAACCTTTCGTATATATGTAAAAAGTAGACAAACAAATTACACTTAGTTTACAAGAAGATTGATGTTTGACTTTTTGGTTTTTTTGTGATGTCTTTTTTTTTCTTTTTTTTCTGCCGTTCGAATGTGTGATCGTCGTTGTAGAACAACAAAAAAAAAGAGAAAGAAAATAGAGTAGAAAAGAGAGAAAGAGCGATGAAGAAATGAAAGAGATAGAAAAAAGCGAAAGAAAGAGTGTAGAGGAAGATATAAGTAATCGGTCTATGCCATTGCCCATCAGTCAACAATCTACACATACACACATATATACGCAATCGAGATCCGAGACTATTCTCACAGAGTTATCGCACACAAAAGGCACATTAGGAAACACACACATCACACACAGCTTTCGGACCCTGAGATATGCAGAAGAAAAGAGAGCGAGATATCATTGACTAGTGAATTGTGGCCGGGTCGTCCGCTGTTGATTTTGGTGAGAAGAAAGACTTTATCGACTCGTTTATATTTCGTGTGTGTACGTATGTGTGTAAATGTGCATTGAAGAAAGAGCCATTATTTTGATCACTCTAAATGAATAATCATACTAATGATGATCGAAAGTAAGGAAGAAAGCTCGTTTCTTACCCTGTGCTGGACCGGCCAGCGAAATATTATCGGAATTCGTTTGTTGCTGTGTGGATACTAAAGTTTTCGGATCATTCTCGATTGATGTTAATTGTTTATCAGTTGTTGAATTGTTATATGGACGGCTTGGACGATATTGTTGATTTGATGTTGAATAAACAGCCATGCGTGGTGTAACTGTTGTACTGTTTGGTGACTGAACTAGAGGTCGACCTATAAAATTTCTTTGTTGATTATTTAATGTTGAACCATTTGAATGAGGAAAACGCGTTTGTTGATTATTGATAAAACGTGGTTGATAATCATCGTGATGACCTTGTAAGTTTAGCGTTGATAGATGACTTGTCGCATATTGTACTGCTGTTCCGTTATTAGCAGCATTAGTCTTTCCTGCCGTTGTAGTCGTTGGAGCATATGCATTATATGGGATATTATTATCAAATGATGGATAAGATTGTAAACCACCTGCAGTTTGCGATTGCGGTGGAGGAATCATAAACGGTGTTGCTGATATGTTTCCTAAACGAATGAAAGATTTTTTTCAAGCATTCTGAAACATGATCCAATCGCAAACTAACCTGGCGGAACAAATGCTGTTTGTGGAGGTGGTGGATAAGTTGTTTGAGCAAATGAATGTGACATATTACCTGGTTGTCCTGGAGGGAAAAGTCGTACAAAAGGTGGAGGTGGAGGTTGCGGTGCAGGATTAGACTGAGATGATGGAACTTGTTGCGGCGGTGGTGGCGGCGGCTGCTGTTGCGATTGTTGTTGTTGTTGTTGTTGAGAGATTTGATGATGAGGAGGAAGATGATGATAAGGTTGATTTTGAGAAAATTGATGATGATGGGAATTATTACTGTCAACAACTGATGGCGGTGGCACTGTTTGGGGGCCCGATGGCATAGATAATGTATCTGGTCGATAAATCTATTTGAAAGAAATAATATCTCTCTGTTTGTCTTATATGATGAGAGTTGCCGTGTCTGATATTTACCTGAACATATTGTCCATCAGGTGTTAATGGGTAAGAATTTGCTGGTGGAGGTTGTTGCTGTTGTTGCTGTTGCAAAGCATGCGCAGGAAACAAATATTGTATTTGTCCACCGTGTTGTTGATGAAAGATGATCGGTACTCGTATACCAGGGGCATGCTGTGATGGCACTTGATTCGGACCATTTGATGCTACGCCGCCTGCTCCAGGCGGAGGTGGTTGCTGTTGAGGAATAAAATTAGATGCTGTCGGAGGTATCATAGGTACATAACTATACATATGGGCTCCACCTGTCTGATGTTTATAATCATAGTCAACAGGTGGCTGCTGTGATTGAGTATAAAACGAAGTGCCAGTTGGTGGACGTAATGTTGCTGCATTGGGATTCGATGCTATCATTGTAGCATACATGGATGGCTGGGGCATACCTAAATTTATTGACGGCGGTTGTTGTGTTGAATAAATAGATGGAGCTAAAACCAGTGGCAATGTAGGAAGTGAATAGCTTTACATTCAAAAGTGTTTGGGTACTTACTTCTATTTGCTGAGGCATTGAGCACATGACTAGATGGATCCATAGTTTTTCCCGTTGGATACTGTTGTATGTGATTATTAGTTGCTTGTTGTGAATGTTGATACGAATAGGAACGATGTTGATGAGAACTATTCTGATGTTGCTGTTTACGGTACGAAGGTCGTGCATAATTCGAATGTTGCTTTTGATTTATTTTAGCATTTTTATTTGTTATTAATGCGTTCGATTGTTCATTGGAATCATTGAAAATTCTGGCGCGCGTCTCAGCATAATTGTTAACGCGTTCTAAATATGGCTTTGATAATGGTTGAGTTTTATTTGTCGTCGTCGATGTTGTTATCTGTGAATTCGTATAATCATCATTCAGATCATTACGCTGCGAATGTTCATGATTGGGATGCTTTTCGTGTCGACGTAAAATGCGACGCGCAGGAATCTCTGCTGCATTTGTTGCCGATGTAGAATTCTCTGTTGCTGAAGCACCATTTGTTGCATCGATCGCTTCATCCTCTGGAATGCATTTTTGAAATGAAAAATTAGGGCTAGATGGTAGACAAAAAGGCAAATATGTATATGCTTTATGTAATGAACTTTTGTATCATACATTCGAGTGTTCGATGTTTTTGTCACAACAACAGCTTGTCCATTTTTATCAACATTATGATCGAGGCCAAAGAATGCTGCTACGCGGTGAACAATCATGCGTTCATCTATGGGTTAGAAAGGTGATTATTTTCTGTGAGACAAAAGATGAATGATGTCTACATGAATTCATTGCTTGAAATTGATGCGATGTTTGTTCGTCATTTTGAATGAATTGTTGAAGAACTGTTTCGAGTTGCAAAAGTAATGTTCGATCTTTGGGATTATTTCTTAATGTTGTTGCAATGAAAGATTCAGTATCGACACCGGAAAAATCTTTATATGGATCAGTTGTACAAATATTATTCGTAGATGTATTGGTATTATTAGTAGTTGCATCATGATTTATGGTCACTTCACTTTCGTTATTTGACGATGATGATGTCGAAGAGGCAACTGTTATTATCTCAATTGCATGATTAGTTTTAGAATTAGTAGGATTCACTCCATCGTCATCAGCACCGGAGGAAAGACGACGATCGTCGCTATCACCAGTCTAAGAAATAAACGAGTATTCGTTTCTGTTTTCTTAAGTATAAAATCACTTACACATTCAGATTTCTCATCTACTCCATCCTCAATACCATCACATTGTTCAGATGGTAGAATGATACCTACAAAACAAATTTGAGATAAAAAAAAACAACACATTTCTTTTCGGGAAGGGGAGGAGAGGAGACGTTCGCTAACCATCATCAACATTAGCCGTTGTATTATTATTTTTATCAGGTTTTGTTAATTGTACTACCATTGTTGATGGCACACAACATGAATCACCAAATTCAGCCATTCGAAACGGGAAAAAAACAAAATTCTTCGAGTTTTTTTTAATAAATATTATTATATTAAAGTATATAATTTATGCAAGCACCATCAACACGATGTGTATGGAAGAAATACAAAAAGATGATCACATGAAATGAATTTGTAACTAAACAGAACAAAAATCATAGAAAATTTCATGTTGTCTTGCATAGATATAAGTCATGTCTGTACCTGTATGTTTCGATATACTTGACTGGAAAAAAAATACTTAATAAAATGTACAAAACAACAGTATCGTGTAGAAAAAAAGAAAGAAAAACCAGGAGAAATATCGTTCTTTTTTTTCTGTTGATGAACTGATTTTTTTGTGTTGAAGAGTGAAATACAGAAGAAGATGAAGCAAACAAACAAATCGGAGAAAGAACGTTGAAAAAAAACAAGATGTCAACAAATTAAAAATAAACAAATTTTTTTTTATTCGTTTATTCTCATGTCGATTCTTTATTAATCTAGAAATGAAAATAATTTTTATATTTTATTTGATTTTTCAAAGAATTTTTTCGTCGAGATTTACACACGTCGCTAATACTTTGTCTTCCAGAAAAAAAGTTATGTTCACAGCTGAGAATAGAATTGTTTTTTGTGTATCTTTTTGGCGATTAATCGATTCTTTTCTAAGATGAAATAAAAATTCGTTTTTGGACGAAGATATTTCGATATTATAGAGGTCACGACTTTTGATCAATGGTTTTTGTCTATCGACCAATAGGAACACGAGTTTGGGATTACATCAGAAATTAGTTTTTCACATATATATTACCAAATTGACACAATTCGAACGACTTTATTGTTGAAGACATAAACATTAAACATGGCTGATGGAGGTGATGCACCAGACGATGTAAGTAGGCAGTTTTTTGGTGATCAAATGAGGAAAATGTATGTATGAAATTTTTCTAGTCGATATTCGATTTGAGCAAAAAGAAGAAGAAGAAGAAGCCAAAAGATGATGCTGCAGGCGCTGAAAAAGAGGGCGATGAGAATACTCCCACCGAACAGCAAACAGCAACGAAAGAAAAGAAGAGCAAGAGCGTTGCTTTCGCTGCTGAAGCATCGGAAGTATGGCTTGAAAAGAATGTTTCATCTTTTGGTTATTCGAACGCTTTCGATCTTTAGAATCAAGAAAATCAAAATACTGAACCAGCAGCCGGTGGTGCGGCTGGAGACGATGACGATGATGATGACGTTCTTGCTACTCGTAAGAAAAAGAAGAAGAAATCAGTGAAAACGGACGCAACTGGCGAAGGCGATCTTCAAGTAAAGATAAACGAACTTTTCCAATGAATAGTAACGATGTTCTCTTTCTTCTAGAAAGAAACGACAACCGGAACAGCTGGTGATGAAACAGCAATCGATACGACATCCGTACAAGGGGAATACACCTATGATGATGTAAGGGCAATAGAACTTGACAATGGCACTGAAGAAACATATGAATGGTCTCTTCTTTTTCGTTATCTATTTAGTTACTAACTCGGGTATTCAATATCATTCGTGAAAAGAATCCTAATGTCATCGAAGGTGAAAAAATCAAATTAACTTTGAAACCACCACAAGTAGCACGTATCGGCACAAAACGTACCTCATTCTCCAATTTCGGTGAAATCTGCAAATCGTGAGTACTTTCTTTTCTTACGAGATATTCTAAACTAAATGAAATCGAATTTATATAGACTTAAACGACAAGAGAAACATTTACATCAATACCTACTTGCTGAATTGGGTACAAAGTGAGTGATTTCAATCGAGTTGATTTCTTGTATAATCTATTCTCATAATTTTTAGTGGTTCCATCGATGCCAACAATGCATTGATCATCAAAGGACGTTTTCAACAGAAACAAATCGAAAGTGTCCTTCGATCATATATCAGTAAGAACCGATTGATTTTGAATTCTCGTCTACTCCAGCCCTTTCTTTTTTTACAGAGGAATACGTTATTTGTAAAACGTGTCGATCGCCTGATACTTTGTTGCAGAAGGAAGAACGTCTATCCGTACTTTTGTGTAATAATTGTCGTTCGCGCTACTTCGTTTCCGGTATCAAGACTGGTTTTCAAGCTCAAGTTGGCAAACGTGCTGCAACACGTGCGAAAGCGACTTGAAACATCCTTCTCCTTTTTTCTTGGTTATTTTCTTTTTCTTTCTGTGGTCTTGGATTTGCTGAGTTTACGTTTTATTTAAATAAAAGCAAAGCATGAAGAAAACTATGTGTTTCAGAAAAACAAAGATAAGAAGCAACCATGCCTAATTCTGATTGCAGATGAATAGATACTTGAAGATTTGTTCCTCTATTATTTCGTACAATGGAAAAAGTTCAATTCTTCTATCCAGATTTCAGCATACATCGTAGGTTTTTAACTGAGGAAGACAAATTTCCATTCACAGATTACTTCCTTTAGAACGGCTAAACCGGTTACTTTAGCCGAAGATGTATACAATCCACCAAATGGTAAAGCCGATCCAGAGCGATGCTTGATTATAGCGTACGTACATTTTCTATAAACTATTGCTCTCAATCAACTTTTCCTTATTTAGACATGGCTTGTTTGGTTTTCGCACGAATTGGAGATCATTAGCGAAAGCCTTCAGTGAACGTGCAAATATTAAAGTAAATATCCGAAACTTATCTATCCTCTTCCATTTATCTAATTGAATGCTTTTTCAGGTAGTATCCGTTGATATGCGCAATCATGGTGATTCTCCGTACACGACAACGATGACTTATGATGACATGGCTGCAGATTTGATGCAAACAATTCGAAAACATAATATGCCGAAAACAATCTTGATGGGTCACAGTATGGGTGGCAAAGCAGCCATGCTCGTTGCTTTGCAAGAAGTAAGTCTCTTGGGAAATAAGTGAATTTGTTTGTTTCTCCTGTTAGGTTTAGCCTGCACTAATACGAAAATTGATCATCGTTGATATTGCACCAACAATCAGCGCATCAGTAGGAGAAATTCCGAAGTATGCTCGCATTCTATTGAATAATATACAAAAAATTCAACATGAAAAAGATATCGTAGCGGCACGACGTGCAATGGATAAAATACTTCAAGAATCAGCTGAATCATTACGACAGGTTCGTACTAGACACGATCAAGTGATATCAATTGATTGCAATACCTTTTGTAGAACAAAAGCATTCGTGATTTTCTTCTCATGCTTATTGCTTCTGATGAATCAAGTGGGCAGTTTGTTTGGCGAGCGAATTTAGAAGTTTTAGAAGAACACATGGAGGATATCATGCTTTTTCCAACTGAATTCGATAATGCAAAGACTAATGTGGACACGCTATTTATTGCTGGTGGCAAATCAAATTACATAACGTAATATAAACTCGATTTTCGTTTTGATGATGTCTAACTATTCTCTATATATGTGCATTTCAGTGATCAATCAATTCCGAAAATGAAACGTCTCTTCCCATCACATCGCTTGATTCGTATTCCAAATGCTGGACATTGGGTTCATTCAGAACGACCACATGATTTTTTAAAATGCGTGTTGCCCGAATTAGAAATCAAATAAAATAGTTCTAGCTAGATGAATAGCATTGTCTATAAGGCATTCTATACAAAGAATGTGAATATGTATTTCAATACGAAAACGACTGAACACAATGTCACTGGTTTTTACATAAATAAACAAGTGAATAAATCTGTATGCCCTAAGACATGGAGAGAAAAACATCTGACATTCAGTCCATTCTAAGAATTACCAATCAAGCATAGGAGATTTTGTGTCGCAATGATAACATAACAACACGTATAGAAGTGAAATGCGATGAAAAAGCACCGGCTAACAGAAGGATAACACATAGACAAAATAGAAGATAAAGACGAAATCTATGAAATACTGAATTGCTTTGTTTGAATTGAAATTCATGATAATCAATGAGATGTTCGTATACATGTGGACAATAAACCTGCGCGATGCGAGCAAATGGCGAAAGATATTCAATCGGTAAGTTCATTGTCATATGATGAAAATAATGCACAGAATAAACACTCGAATTTCTGATTAAATCATTAATACCATTTGATGATTCTGTGCGGCGAAAAAACTGTGGTATTTGCTAAACAAACCAAAGTAAAGTCAAAACCTTTCGCTCATGGACATCGTCATCTTACATGATATGTGATTGGATAGAAAACGAACGATGGTTGAATATCAATGTCATGGCATTTGTCTTTCGAATGCACATGCAAAATATTGTCATCACAAACGCGTTTCAACGCATCAGATAGAGCCAATGGTCCAACACAATTCCAACATAAACTGTTAAATTGCTGATTAACAAACATGATTTGAATGTCCATTTGTATATCCAATAGTAGATGTTGTTTTTCAAATGTTAAAACAGCAACATTGACGCCGTCGCTTGATTCCAATGCAACTGCGTTCGCCAATGACCGAAAATTTTTCAATGGAATAACATCGAGATCAAAATAAATTCCACCGTATTTGTATAGCAGTGCAGTACGTATAAAATCACTCATATGTGATATGGCAAAATAACGAATGAACTGCGTGCGTTTAGTTTGATTTAGACGAGCTAGCGTGGTACCTGAGTAAATATCATGTTCATTGAAATGAACGAAACGTATGTTTGTATATGACTGCAAACGATTGAATGAACCTTTCTTCAAATGAATAGTTTTGCTGCGCATGAGAACAAAGACGAGACTAGTCAGATGTAAACGTGCAGCTGATTCAATTGAACAAGCATGTCGAGAGAGTAGATCATCATTCTCAGATGTTTGCACAAAGAAAATTTTCGATCGGCTATTGATTAACTCAAATTCTCGTTGGGAAAGATCTTCTAGCAAAAGATGATTTTCATCTACTTGAATCTGATTGTTCGTCGCATCATTGAAGTCGACTGTGAAAATGTTGACGACGCCATACAAACTTGCTCGTGATAATTGAGTTATTGATATATAAACAATTAAAAAAACAACTAAAGTAACATATTAGATGATCATGAACGCCTTTTATCTAACAAGGAAACAGAAACACTTACTCATAAAAATCAACGGCCATCGTAGACTATTGATAGTTCTAAATAGATCAGCAGAAAAAGGAATGATTAATGTGATGTTTCAGTTTTGTGTTTGTTTAATAATCTTCGATAGATTGTTATATGTTTATTATGTCCTCAGAAGAAGTAATTATTCATTTGTATAAGAGAATGAAAGAGAGAAAAAAAAGGAAATTCCAAAGAAGAATCGATGAGAATGATCTAAGATGTGTATTAATCGATTTTTCGTAGGTATAAGAGACTATTCATGATTGATGTCAAAGTCTCGGGTTCAAATCGTTTTTCTTAGACGAAGTCTCTTCATCAGGTGTCACATACTTCAGTTTGAGTACGAACATAGTGATTTGTTGGTTTGGTGCGAAGGAGTTTGTATTCATTTAATCAACACAGTTCAGAGCATCTAAAAGAAAAGCAATTTATTGGTTTAATGAAGTAAATATCTTCTGTTCGCATGGCATGATAGAGAGTATGAATGTGGCTGTTTCTGTCATTGATGGAAGAAGGGGAAAAGAAAGAAAGAAAGATGACGTAGGGGAAAGGTATTTCTGATCTTTTTTTCTCATTTTTATTCTCTTGCATGCAGTTTAATCACGATCTGTTGAGAATTTAGAAGGATAAACTTATTTTCGGATATTTCACACTGATATTTGTACGGTAAATTTCATGGATTACTCATAGTTTTAAGTATAGTAATCGAAGGCACGTACGCTGTTCGTAAGATTAACATCTACATAGACCAACTTACTGCTCTCTGAGAGTAATTTTCAAAACGACAACGTAAATGTGGCAAATGAGACGAAGACCAGATCGAGAGAAGATACAAAAAATTACTTTTTTGTTCCTGTTGTCCCTTCCGTGCTCCTCTCATTCTCACTATTTCTGTCGTTATACAACTAATGTCAATCCTTCGTTTAGTCTCACATACTTTATCTAGACTATCACATCTCTGAATAGAAACACAACTTTATCGAACAGCGATAAGCCACGGTGAGGGAAGCAGTGTAGATATGGAACTATGCTGTAGTCGTTACAACGAGAAAGGGGGAAAATATTTGAGGAGGAGAGCAACAACTGCATGGAAAGAAAGTTGATCCGAAAGAAATCAGTCGAATTGCAATAGCATTGATATTCTCGGCTTATGAAAAATGACGACAATCCAGCTCAAAGACAAACAAAACCTCATCATAGAGCCAAGTTAGAAATATCTTCAATTAGATCAAAATACGAAGTTCATTTCATAGGTTTCATCTTTTTTTCATTAAAGTTTACATAATCATTTGACACATATGGTGCATATTGGGGAAAAGAATCAAACGAGATAAAAGATTTTTCTTTGTATGGTATTAGTAATCTAATAAAAATATATGGCTAAATATTAAGTAGAACAGTAGCCAGACAAGAAGATTTTTTTGACTCGAATACTTGTCAAAATTAATCGCCTCCGATTAGCATGGTCATTATTGACATATAGATTGTTTTTTCTGTGTGTTTATTTCATCTTTTATTACTTTATGAATTGGTCGATCATATTCGTCCGTATGACTGTTCGTATGTTTTCTCGAATGTCATATTATTCGTAGACATCGATGACTTTTATTTCGTCGATGAAAAAATAGTTTGCTTAATCGACATCAATAGAAATAAGAAAAACAGTTTGAATAAAATATAATATTCAACATGGATCGATCAAAAACATCTTGATCTTTTCTTGTTTTCTTCTTCCAAATTTCGTATTTAAGTTTTTATTAATAGATTAACTTTAATAATCGCCGCTCCCTCGATACCTGACATACAACCTGCCCAATTTTCATGCAATTAACTGAAAAATAGCCATTTCTAATTTCTATTGCATAAAAGTGCACATATGCATAAACACGCGTTTTAGACGTTCGGGTACTATGCACACCGCTTGTCTTTATTTTGTTTTCTCTTATTAGGAACAGTCATTCATTCGTTGACAAGCCCAATATATCGTTTTATTTATCATTTAATGGTAAATGCGTGACAGAGTTTGGAAGAAAAGGACATTCGCATCGCACGATGCGGTCGGACACGGATGAATTGATTCACATACAAGTGTCAAGCGAGCACCTGATATCTGATGTTTTTGTCTTGTTAGCGATATTTTCTCTCCACCCGATTGATCATCTACGTGACATCCAACCATATATATATATATACACACAAAGCAGCTGTTGCTTTTCATATATACATCAATACTCGTCCCTGATCGAAGTCCAATCAATTCGTCTATTACAATGTACGGCACAGGCATGAATCCCCGTATGATGAACCATTATTTGAGAGTGGCACAAGAAATGAATAATTATGTTGCTTTCTCAGCACACAACTATTATCGAACTCAAACCTATTCGTTTCTTCGCGATCGACGCAACTTCCTAACAGCATATCAACAACCAACATTGATGACCGCTGGCGTCGGTAACCTGCTTGCCTATGGTTTATATGCACTTCGAATGCCTCAATCAGTGGTGAACTTTGGCTATAAACTTGGCTATATGATGGATACGCATGCAATCTATTAACTTTTGCAAAATTTTGTCCTTTTTGCTTCATTTTTTTTCTCTCTATGATAATATGCTATAAGTCAGTTGTATGTATGTGTATGTAGTTTTTTGTTTTAAATCAATTATTCGAGTAAAGATTACCTATATGAACAACATTTATGAATACAAACATTAATACAGAATGAGACGAAAAAACACGACAAGAAAAAGACACAAATGTTTAACTAGTCCAATTTGTTTTCTTGTTTTACACAATGTTGCGTTCGATTAGAAAGCATAGCGTGTACGAATATCTTCCAGTTTCTTAGCCACTTCGTTTGCCGTACGATCAAGACCTTCGGCGATGGATTTCTGTTTGTTTATGTCCAAATGATTGTATTGTTCGCAGAGATCGCCATCGAGAACGTTCTAAAGTACGGAAAACTTTAAGTTTTTGAATAGGTCATGGACATAATGATAGATAACGTCAATCATACAGTTATTTCTGAATATGAATAGACGCATGTCAATAGATGCTTATCACAATCGAGACTAGTCGAATGCGACGTTAAAAGTACAGAAAATGTTTCATTTTTCGACTTTTTTAAGCATTTAATTAACTTGTTATCTGATTGCTTACCTTAACAGGATAGTAATAAGATCGAAAAGCCAGATGTTCTCGACCAACTAGCGTTTGATACTCAGCTCGCATATACATTTCCAAGTGTTGAAAGAAGTCATAATCCTAAAAAAACAGACATACTTCTGGTCATTATCAAATGTATATTACAACAGCAAATGAGTGATCAGATATCAACATGATAATTGTCGTCATTAGTCATCCGAATTGTAAACGACTATGTTTTGGTCATCATTTCACACATTTGCTGTCTTTTTTCTTTCATTTCGTTTGATTTTACCTCATTTGATGCAAAAGGTATTAGTACTCCAATGGAGCCTGATAATGTTGTGTAGACAAGAGATTCAGATCCACCTGGAATCAATGTTGCTCGTTGGACAGATGTAACCATTTCTCCCACATAGAAATGAGCGAGTATATCACACTAAAATAAGTCTATATATTAGAACCGAAGTTGTGCATTTCGTTCAGTAATTACTTTATTCGGTGCACCATTCAAGAGACCACGATCCCATAAACCCTTACTTCCTGTTGGGTCGATTTCGATATCATCGTTAGCATCGACAGGAACACGTAACTGAATAGCGAAAAAAACTTAAACTGTTTCTTTCGTAAGAATTCATCAGTGACTTACAATAGCTATATTACCAAACTTGTCCGTTACACAGACAGTACTATAATCTAATAAACAACATGCAACAGTAAAACGCGCACAAGTATCATCAGCAAATGTCACTAATTGATTTTCCATTGTTTTATAACGAAGTATATGTATACTTTCTTGAATATCTGTCACAAATGCTCGATTACCGACGGCATGTATCGTCGCTATGTGGTTGGGAATATTCTAAATATTTAAAGAAAAATGATGATGAACTTCTGTCGAAAACGACCGATAAGCTTGTGAGTGATTTATACACGTCAATATGTATGAAAGAAAACAATTAACGAGCTAAAATCATTCCGATTAATCTTCTTCTGTACGATTTCGATATTTCATTCGAGGAAATATTGAATTTCATTCGACAGAAGATATTAACTGGGAAATAAATCCATTCGACTTACTCTATTTTCACATTTTTTCAATAATTTCTTCTTTCCAATTTCATAAATACGTAAACTTGATCCAACACCAATCAAAGCACGGCCCATAAATGGACATATAGCAGCTATTTGAAATAAACAAAAACAAACGCTTTAATTTCGACAGAGAATAGTTTATCGTTTTACATACATGGAACTTCGTCAACAACCGTTCTATGAATAAAATGAAGTTTATCACCATTTTCCAATACGAGAAAGCAGTAAATCATTCCGCCAGAATGTGAACGAGGCGAGAGAACAAGATCTCGTGCAACACCGACTAATAAAAATACATCCGTTGGACGTGTATCAAATCGCATTAAACTTAAACTAAAATATACGACAAAGAATAAGAAATAACAATAGATGATTATTTCTCTTTACCAAACAGCTGATTCATTTTGTTCAAATTCACGGAGGAATTTCGTTTCACCACTGATTGTATCCATAACACGTAACTGTGAAGCCCACATGCCGTTGGCTGCCTTTGGTGCGCCAAACGTTTCTTCGGGAATTCTTTCAGCTAGCATAGCATTGGCTATTTCTTGTACAGATTCTCGATTTTCGCTGTCAGCTGCATCGATCATCTCCTTAAATTAAAGTAATGCATAGTTTCTTTCTTTTCCATTCTAACAAATGATTATTTCAACAAACCTTGCTAATTTGTTCACGTTTCTGCTGTTTACTTGCTTCTGTATAAGCGAGATGATCGGATTCGATCAAGTACAGTCGATACACTTCGGGATAGATGATGAAACGACGTGGTGTTAGTTTTAACTTATGAATAGCTTGATTGAATATCGCACCAAGCTTTTCCAACGTTAAAATTCTGTACAAAAGAAAAGCACGCATAGATTAGTCACAGATATCTTTGTAATAAAATCGAAAATTACCGAAGAGTATTGCCAGCGATAGCAACAATACCTTCAGGACATTGTTCCGACGCGAAACCCGAAGCATATTCAAGAGATTCGTATGATAAGGGAGTTAAGTGAAAACGACCTTGATACGTATAGCTAAGCCATGTGCGACTGGACATTGCTAAAACCTAGAGAAAGAACAGCGAAACATTTGAAGAAAGCAGATATTAATGATTGTACTCACAGCTTCATTTCCTTGCATTAAAATTCGAAATAATTTCACTGGTTTCGAACCAAGATATCGTGTTCGAGTATCTGACATATCGCCTGTAACGGAATCCAGTACACTTCTTAGGAGTACACCATTCTACACGAGAAAAAAAGATCAGTTATTTTCTCTTGTTTGAAACAAACATAAAGATTCACTCATTCTACCTGTAAACCAATATTTAAGAATGAAGTCGTAGTCGGTCCAATTTGTTGTTCGCGACCGCTACTGGAATCAACTACAACGCCACCTTCGGTTGTCTTCATATCAACAATACATAAGGTTTCAGCCGGAGCTGGTAAGGCTTGCATACTCAGCCGGCTCAAACAATCCTATAAATGATCGAATTTAATTAAATATCATTCGAATACTTTTTGGAAAATACCTGTGGATCCAGTGAAATAATTCTCACAGTACTATCTGAAAGGCCAACGGCAAGAAAACGTGACCGTTGTTCACCTTCGGGTATTGAACCCAATGCCATACAGACGATATCACCGGGCATTTCTTTTCTTTCAGTGTATTCATTCAATTGACCGGTCTAAAAAATTTTGAACAAAATATTGAACATACGAAATCTATATGCTGGAAACTCACTGTATCCATTTCGAAATAAACAAGTTCGCCACCAGTTAAACCAATAACAACCTGTCGTTGATTCACAGCGGCACGTGTAATGGCTTTCTTTCCTGGTGCTCGCCATTCATTCACACGTTTATCAGCTCGTATATGTCGAATACCTTCACGATAAATCTAAAGCAAACAAATTCTTTCCGATCAAATAGGTCACATGAAAAGCAATGACGAACCTGAAGTAATCCATCATCACCCAATTGGCTACATGACAAGGTTGGCGTCGTACCCAAAAAGCCAGAATCAGCTACTTCTTCAACGGTTTCACCGATAGATAGTACTAGAGTAGCATTGGAAAATGAGACAACAATGTATGAATCATACGGATCTAAGTAAAATATAAGAATAAGTATCTGAAGTGAGAAAAGTTTCGAAACTACCATCAATTCTTTTCTTCACAGTCCATACTGCATTGGGATTACCAGGTAATTCTGAGACGGCCATCTCTGTTACCTAAAATAACCAAAAAGAAATCTCGAATTTTAGCTTTGGTTTTCAAACATCTCGCTCGACGTACTTCTAAACCGTGACGAAGAATACGAAGCGTTGAATGAGGTCCACGGCCACAAGTAACATACAGTTGTGGTGTATCTTCATTAGCAAGATCAGCAATGTGACAAGCGGTGATAGGTGATAAACTGTCCATTTCATCGACTAGGATTAAATTTTTTAGTTTACGTGGTACAAAAAAGAATGTGTCTTCTTCTTCAAGTCGTTCCGATGAACTAAACTCTGGTTCATCATCGGCATCACCCAATTGAGTTATTTGATATAAATAACTATTCAATTATCAGAATTAGTTTATCATCACAGAATGGAATCTGTTACTTACTGATTGCCAAATTCAGAAGCCAGAAAAAGAAAACCATTTCGTAGAACACACATAGCAGCAGCTACAGGTACAGTATCGAAGTATTTCAAACGAATTTCTGTAACCTATCGCAAGGAGAAAGAAGGCACTATTATTAGTTGAACAACGATTATCCCAGTGAACTGAGTCTCTATAAATTATTGATAGGAAAGCAGAATCAGAATTGAACAAGAATATTCTAATCAATTGTTTCATATGGCAACACGTTCAATAGGAAAATCATCCTATATTGCTTTCTCGATCGACAATTTCAAATTCGTAATAAAGAGAGTTTCTTACCATATCGGCATCATGAGTCAGAGTAATTTTGAAAATATCGCCTTGCTCAGTTTGGACAAGAAAGAACAATATATTTTTCGTTTTATGCGTGGCTGCTGCAACAATAATCATCGTTCGTTCTCGGTCGTCGATTTCGTTCTAAGAGACAGACAAAAAGAAATCATTGTAATGATTTTCATAGAATATATATATATTTACTCGACGTCTTGGGATTGGACAACGAATATCTGGTTGATCACCAAAGTTTTTAAATGTAATATAATTTTCCGAGCAAACAAGTACACCACTTGGTCCCTCGTTTCCACCCGGTACAGTAATAAGTAAATTAGCGAATTTCTCTAACGGCTCAGAATATTTTCTCACGACATGGTTAAGACCCAAGTCAAGTTCGTAGAATGTTAAAGATTGTTTAATCTCATTTGCTGCTTGGCCAGTAGGATCATTGTCACATTCCTTATCATCAGATAGAAATGAATATTTTTCCGTAATACGAAGAATATTACCTCATAGTCAACTTCCAAACAGGCAAAAACGGGATTTTCGAAGCCAACATCAACACCAACAATGCAATATGTTATTGTATTTGCTTTGTGTGCTTCTAATGGCGATGAAATGGTTAGTCGTGCTTGAGAATCACGGTTCAGTATATAAACTAACTTCTGTTTTTCGAGTGCGCCTGAAAATAACGAAAAAATTGTTCAAACAGAATGTAAATTGTTATCCCTTACCAATAAGTACTGCACGTCCTTTTGGATCGACAGCTAAGTATTGACCGGGAACGATTCTTCTACAACCGGATTTTCCGAACGTTTCTTGATGTACCTAACTGAAGAAAAGTCTCTTACAAATTTGAATAAAATCAACGTTTCTTGCCTTTTCTATGACATTTTTTTGTCCATTATATTCAAGAATAAGTATCCGACCGGAATCACTGCCGACAACAATATAATCTAAAAATCGATACAAATGAAATTCTTTGGACGCATCCAAGTCACGCTGTTTACCTCGATTACTACCCGACAATCGGATAGGATGAAGTGACCGAATAATGCCAAATACATTATAGCTTAATAATGTATGGATTTTACCGGTGCTTGGATCTGGTTTTAGAACTTCTAGTACACAACCACGTGAAACAATGATCTCTTGTTGTTTTGGACCGGAGAAATTTCCATGGATGACATGAGTTATACCACCGGGACGTTGTAAAGTTAAATTGTATAACTTCATCTATAGAAAAATAAACCGAACGATTTTAATTGTAGACTTGTGAGAGTTTACGTTTTGCGCAAGTAGTAGACAAAAGATACGAAATGAACGAATGCTACGAAACTGTTTTGATTGGTGTGAGGACGAGTTGCCTCTATCAAATTGAACTTTTAGGCAAAAAATCAACTAATTAATTCATACGAAAACAAATTTAAAACTATTTTGGAATCTTTCCCGGCTAAGACGTTACCGGACTCATTTGGTCATGTCATAGATGGCGCGCGTGATAGGGTAGGCTGATTTTCCACTTAGAATGGATCAATTGTTTAAAAAGCAATTAAGACTGTACATCTATGTGTGTTCTGTTGAATTCACATCATTTTGCATCATTGACTCTCTTTTTTTTATCTTGTATTCTTTTCTTCTAATCATTTATTTCGACTTATTCGTAACTGTTAATCTTGATTGAGTCTATTCATTCAATAGTGGCGGTCGTCTTCTTCTTCTTAAAGATCGAATCAATTATTAATATAAAAACCGGATCAAACATAATTATATCGATTTTTCCTGTTAATTTTCATCGAAGAAAAAGAAAAGGATAACTTCCGGGTGAACGCCTTCTGACAATTCTTTAACTCCTATACTTCAAAATACGGCAGATGCCATATTGTTAACAGACATGCATATGTAGTTAGATAGACTTTTATTTCTTATATGACAAAACAAAAGAGGAGAGAAGAAAAGAAAAGAAAAGAAAAGAAAGAAAGAGGAAAAGAAATGAAGGAAACGACGAAGAGGTCTACCAATTGAATCTTTCTTTTTTTTTCTGAGAATACTTTCATTCGCTTTATAAAAGCAAACCTCTGCTTTAGTCAAAATAAAAATAGTATCGTTTCTTTCAGTTTGCTTTGTTCTATTACTGTGGAAAAGCTGAATATTGATTTGATACTTGTGTTGAATTAAGATTAAAGGCAGATGTATTGGTTACACTTGATGACGACGATGAGGATGCAGTGGTTGGAATTGTTCCATTCGGAAACGTATTATTAGTTAATAACATATCTCGAATTAACGATTCAATAGGTGTTTTGCCAACCAGACGAACGAAAAAGATCTCTTTGATCACTTGTGAACTAACTAATTTCAATGAGGGTAAACGAAGTAATAGTTTACCAAAACGATTCATATGCGATGGATATTGACTTTTAATATATTCTTCGAGAGCAAGAACAGATTTTTCCTGTAAACTATCAACATGTCCAGGATCGGATAAGCCCAATGTATCTGAAATTGAACAACAACGTTAGATCGTTTGTCTCCTGAGCTTCCTATCTTACCTGGTGTAAATAGAATAATTGCCTTTAAACATGAATATTCCGCATGGTCTAAGTGCATCAGTTTGAACTTCTCTACTTGTTCTTGAAATTTTCGTGTTTGATCCAGATAAGTTTGTACTTTATCTGAATCAATAGTATTATTATGAATACCATTTAAGATTAATAATTGTGTCGCTTGTATCGGCATATTACATTGACTGGCATTCAACAGAAATAATTCATTCCATGTGACTTGTAATAACAAGGATTGATCATTGAGAGTTAATTCTCGAAAAAACGGAATGTTTCGTGCCCATTCAACGGCACCGAATAGAAGACTAGCCGCTAATTCACATGCATTGTCCATAGTAATCATATTGGGATTGGGATTTTCTGAAGATGTTGACGAATTTGAATTGGATGAACTGCCTGCAGCTGGAGTCGATGATGAAGACGATTGCAAGCGATTGGATATGAATGAATAGGATTCCGCACGAACTAAGTGCGAGATATAGTTGTTTAAATAGTTATGTGCATCGGGTGGAAAGGTAAAATGGCCGTATGTATTGGAAACGGATGGAACACGACCGCGCTGAACAGCTTAATGTACAAGAAACAGGAGATTTTGATTAGTTTTTTTTTACTGCAAGAAAAGTTGCTTACCTTCACGTCTCATGCCCATTTTTAAACAACGAGAAAATCGACAATATTGACATTGGTTACGATGATGAGTATCGATCGGACACTTTCGACTAGAAAGAAACTCTTCGTAAGGAAAAGCAACGGCTATCCAAGACTTCGACTTACTTTCCGCGACATGTATAGTTAAGATTACGTCTAACTGAACGTTTAAAAAATGATTTACATCCTTCACATGTATATTGTCCGTAATGTTTTCCACTTGATTTATCTCCGCAAACAACACATTCGACCATTTGTTTGTCGTTCATCATTGACGAATGTGTATCTGGACGTTGATCATCAATAATTGTATCATTATTCCCATTGATAATGACATTGTTCGGTTCGATCTTAGGTTGGATATGTGATGATAAATTATATTGATTATCATTTGTTTCATTGGAAAATGTTGGACGACAGTGGTGTTGGACTTGTTGTTGAGAATCGATGGAAAGAAAACGTGTATTATTATTATCTGTTGTTGACCATGATGGAGGAATATACTGCTGTTGATGATGATGATGATGATTCATTAATGTCATCGGTGAACCAAATGCAAACGCTGGAATATGATAAGAAGAAGAAAATCATGATCACTTTCAGAAAATTTTCTCCAATCGGTAGAGTATGTCGTTAGCGGATGTGTAAAAAAAATGACCAATCCAGTACATTTACGTGCGCAGGAAAAAGAAATAGAGCGAATGAAATATGGGAAAAGAAAAGAAGAATAATATCACATATGCACAATTAAGTCTATCATGCTGATCATTTTCAAAACACATGTCAACTTATTCGAATTTTTCTATCAGGATAATAATAGATACTCAAATATACATGAACGAATATGCATACATACATATCTGTTCATGTCTAACTCAAACAAGCATATGTCAAGTGGAGCAATAGAGTCAAATGCTTTCAGGTGGAAGGGAAGATATAGATCTACCTATTTAATCTTACAGATCCTTGTTGGTATAGAGTTCGCATGAAGAAGAAGATTTCCGTCTACTTACAATCCATTCCTATGATGTGAGTGTATTCATACTCGGACAGATCATGCAATAGCCGATGGTCAAAATAGAATGAGAGGAAGAATTTCTTTCGCTCTTTCTCTTCCTCTCCTCGCATTTCTCTTCAATATATTCGGTTATCAAATACGTACACATCGAGAACATTTGAGTCTCGTTAACTATATAGCTTCATATGACCTTGTATCAGAACGGATATTTGGTATTCACAATAAACGGACATGGTTTAGATACGACCTTTTTGTTGGTCATTATTAATGTAATAAACATATAAAAAGAATATTTTCTTTCAAGATAGAGAAAATCTACTTACTCAAGACGAAATTTTCGATGACAAAAAGAAAAGATAACAAGGAAAAGAATGACAAGATAGTATGAAGCTATGGGATACATGATGAGGGAGAAAAAAATCGAAAGGAAAAGGTTAAGCAAACGTGACAACAACAATGAAGGAAAAGAACACAGAGAGAAAAAAGGTCTGTATTCGTCGAGACAATGAATGATGAAGAAGACACCGAAATGTGTGTGTGTAACCTTCGCGACGCGTCTTCGCTTTTTTTTAAAGATTTTTTTCAAGGTGTATTGACAACAAGACCTTTATCTCGTTTTTGAACTCTTTTCTTTTTCTTATATCACGAGGAAGAGAAGTAAGAAAGGGCTTCAATGATCGACGTCGTCGTCATCATCATCATCATCTCTTATACCATACACTTATTACCACAATGACCTGAACTACATTCCAGACAGGACATTATTTCGTTTGAGAAACAAAACAAAATATATGTCTATCTCGCTCTCTCGTTGCCAGAATTCATTCATTCCTTCATAGCATGTGATAAGAATTTGTCTAATGTGTGTTCAATTTAAGCTCAAAGATGAAAAAAAAAGGAATTAATAAAATATTTTCGTTTTCTTTTCTCGTTTTCATCATTTCTTTCTTTCTCGCTCTGATTTCTGTCTGCTATTCGATGTACTCAATTCAGGACAATCAATATACACACGCATGCGGATAGATCTCGTTATATAATCAATTCATACCAAAATATGATCTATACAAGGCTGGCCAAGTCGAGGGCGATGGTAATAGTGTTGAGGTCTTGTTTGATAGTGTCGGGTCGTTGGACTCCATGAATGGCCTCTTTAACTCTTTTCTTTTTTTCCTGCTTTTAAATGTTTCAAGCAATGCCTATATGTTGAACAGCCATCTCTTCTCTCGTTTTTTTTTCTTCTTTTTTTTTCATGCTAACTATTGCTGCATTGTTAGCAGAGACTTTTTCCCTCTTTTTTTTGATTCATTGTTATAGGGAAAAGAAACGACTAACTACTGCCAATGAGAATGCATCTTTGATTGAAAAGAATTGACGAGAGAACATAAGCGAGAACAACTTCTAACAACATTATTTCAATTGCTGCTAAGAAAATGAGAAGAAAAAGAGGGAGAAAAAGAAGAAAAGAAGTTAGAGAGCATTGTGTTACTGATGTTGATGATGATGACGGCGAAATAGGGTGGAGACACATATATGCGCAGTCAGATGTTAACTAAAGTGACAGAAATCAAATAGGCATACTCGATATTCTAGCAGCCAACGGGCGAATGGGAGAGGTCTCTATAGAATTGTTGCGAAAGTGGTTAAATCAATTGTTCGTATGATAGATGTAGTAACAAAAAAAGATAATCGAAGCGCAAGAACAAGTACTTACGATCCATGTCGATCTTTCCGGCTGTCTGTTCAAGTCAAAATCAATCTGATCAATAAGGTGCAACAATACACATATTCTTGATTTTCAATTATTAATTACGATGAAGAAGAAACCGACGACGTCGACGACAAATCTCTTTTATACAACTGTTGAATAGTTGGATCACTTGACGTTTACTTCTCTTCTTCTTTCTCTCTTCTCTGCTAAAATATTCTTTACACACACATGGACAGGGTCATATTAGTGGGTGGACTAAAAGCAATACTAGATATGAATAAGAGCGAACGAATTAATTTGTTCGTGTTTTTTTTTTCTCTGCGAAATACTGAATTCTACTAAATGGAATGGAATATTTCTTCTCTTCTTTCTTCTTGCTTATTTGTTCAAGTACAAGATAAAGACGTGTAAAGAACAAAAATGAAAGATGAACATTGACGTCAATTGAATCATGATTGAAATTGTCTATGTTTAGTTAGCGCGATAAGATAGATGAATTCTACATCTGACAAATGATTCCCTAGAAGAAATGCATCGGCATTCTTTCTATTCATCGTTTACGGCAGAGAAATATGTGTGTTGAACATCGATCGTTTTGAATAACGATTGAACTCAATATTCAAACAGATTGGCTGTACGATTCAAATGCGAGTGACAATGAATATTTCACATATGGAGATTGAAGAGAAGTCGTGTAGTTTTTGGCAAAAACAAAAAATCTAATGGATGGGGTTAAAGTTATACGAAGTGTGCATTATCACAAACGTATGGTGTGATAGCCACATGTTGCAATGAATGAATAAAATCTATGATGAATGTTGCTGGGAAAAGTTCGCTAAAAAAGTTTTAATTTCTTTGATAATAGCTGATTTTGTTGCTTCAACTGCCGTTGTATGCAGAACCGGTTTGTTAGGTAATTTCATCAGTTCTTGATGCATCGGTGTCGTTGATTTCAAGGATTGCAAATCCGCTAATAACGCTGATATATCATTGGATAGTAATGCTTGTTCATTGTTACCAACCGCTTGCAGTATAGTTTGTGGAAATTTTCCGTAGTGAGCAGTTGCTGAAATAAGTATCGGTACGTCGCTGCTTTTGAACAATTTATCTGCAACATGTACACCAACCGCTGTGTGAGGATCGATCAGTTGTTGTGTTTCTAAGTAAACTTTTCTGATCATATCTCGGCATTCCTTTTCCGTTGTCCAATCGCCTCGAATTTCCGACTGGATTTGTTGAAGCAGGCTTCCATCCACTTGAAAATTGCGTTCATGGGCAAGTTTATTGAATAGTTGTTGAATTAACTCATAGTTTCCATCGGTTAATAGATAGAGAAAACGTTCGAGATTCGAACTAATCAAGATATCAATACTTGGACTAATAGTTTTCTGAAACGAACGATGACGAAGATCATAGGAACCAGTTCGAATGAAATCAGCAATAACATTATTTTCATTCGATGCGGTAATCAGATGTCGAATAGGTAAACCTAATCTTCGAGCATAGACAGCGCCAAGCATATTGCCAAAATTTCCTGTCGGAATGCAAATGTCAATAGAATCACCGAAATTGATTCTATTCTGTTCCACAAGTTGTAAATAAGAATTTATTGTAAATACAACTTGGGGTAAGAATCGCGCCCAATTGATACTATTTGCTGATGAGAGATGGAGATCGGGAATCAATCGATGCACATCCGAGAGAAAGTTTTGATCACTGAAAAGTTCCTTCACGGTTGTTTGACTAAATGCAAATATTCTCAATGAGATAAAGATGAAGTGAAAAAGTGACTTACCAATAGTCAAAATCAGCGTCAACACCCAAGACGCAGATATCACCGGTTGCAGTTTGCATTTGTGCTTTTTGTACCGTCGAAACACCGGTATTTGGATACAGAACAATCACAGGTGTACCGGGTAGTCGAACAAAAGCATCGAGTGCTGCACAACCTGTATCTCCAGATGTAGCAACCAGTAGACCTAAACGTGTTCGTTTTTGTTCATTCTTCGATGTTAATTCGGTTGCAACTCGCATTAAACGAGGTAATAATTGTAGACTTAAATCTTTAAATGATGCTGTCGGCCCGTGAAACGTTTCTATTAAATACTGATTTTTTCGTAGATGACGCACAGGTAGAATTTCCTCTGGAAATGACGAATAAGCTTGCCATAGTAGTGTACGTAAATGAGACGGATGAAGAGTACCGAGAGGAAATCGTTCTATTACACGTAGTGCCACTTCAGGATAAGGTAGACCAACTAAACGTTGTAATTCACCAAGCGACATTGAGTTAAATGAACGAGAAACTACAAATCATCACATAGAGTATACGTTTTCTCTTCCTTCAAAGGAATTCTTACTGAAAAGACCACCATCTGGTGCAAGTCCTTGTTGAACAACATCGAGAAACTGTTGATTATTCATTTGCGGAGCACTTCGAGTGCTTTCATACATTTGAGACTGAGTGTCTAATTGTTTGACGATTTTCTCTGCTATGTCCTTTGACATTTCATTCAAACCAATAAGAATCCGAATATCATAGGATCTCTCATAAATATGCTCACGCCAAGTAAGTATATCATTCAATGTTTTGGTTCGCTGTCCAACGATACGATCAACACGCATGATTTCACAGCGATTCAAGATTGTCTCCCGAGAAACATCGAGATAAACGAAGATACCGGATTGGGAAAGATGTTTCATACATTGACTATGCAAGGGATTCGAGCCAGTTAGCGATATAATATGATTTTGAAGATCTAAGGCTAATAATTCTTGACCTTCCGCTTCAAGGAACTGTTCGTCACCAAGCTCAGACAATTTCGATGCAACACTGGTGTTCCACCGGGGCTCAAGCCAATCGTCGTCAATATCAAGAAGAGGCTTTTTCGTTAGTCGGGCTAGCTCACGTCCGACATTTGTTTTACCACTACCAGGTGGTCCCCTCAATGAAAAAAACTTGCCGAAGAAAATGTTCGTACGATGACTCGACTTACATAATATATATGTTACGTTGTTTGAACGCATCTGTATGTGGCAGTAATGGTCGTTGAAATCCATTTCTATACCATTCTGCTTGCTGATCGAAACTTATTTTCTCCTTCATCAGTGTTAATTATATACGCGATGATTCTGTATGATGTTGTTGGCAAGAAAAAGTTAGAATAATCAAAAGGATAGTTTATAGGGTATGCTCAAATAGAAAATACTTTGAGTTATCTTTTGTTTACAGTATGTACATGTGCGAACCGCGTGTTTTTCTTTCGATTTCGATCTCTGCATATGTATAAATATGATCACGTGCATTATCGTTCTTCGTCCTGTCAAGGTTTATTTGATACAAAAGATTTATACACATATACGGTATACAAAGGGTGAATGAATAAATGACAATAAAATTCAGACGTTAATATAGATATCACCCTACAAAGGTGGTATAAACAGTGCACTCATTTAACCATTTCGTACTTACAAAATGTGTTTACCGGTAAGAAACTACAAGTTGATGTATGAATTCGTTCACTTCGTTTTTATCTATGATATGCATTTAGTTATGTTGCGACTGTGGTCCAGTAGATTGTATTGTATGTATCCCACTAGATTGTTGCTGTCCTGGTCGTGATAGAGGGTAAGGATACATCTGGATGTGTTTTACGAACGATTTATTACAAATGCTTGTAGAGTGATAACTACACAACCGCGCCAACGGCCAACTCGAATCGATAAAATGAACTGATGACACGTTTCGGGAACTTCTAACCTTTTTTTTCCGAATAATATCTCATGATATAATGCTATTAATAAACAAGCGTATATACTCCAATGGAAAAAAATGACGCATATCTTGACTAAATCAGTTACTTCCGATAGACCCGTTGAGGATGAAAGACTACTGAATTCCAAAGTCTGCTAGGGTCAAAGCATCATATGTATTCGAGTACCAAAAATAGATAAACCTATCTTTTGGAATAAAAGTTTTTATTCAATATTTACAGTGATATGTGACGAATTACGCCTATATTCTAATAATAGAGTGGTAGCAAATTCTGTTTTCGAAATATTTTTCTCAGTTATATACTGAAATTACAAAACAACGTGTGAGAAAAATGGATTTGACTATAGCACTGGTTAACAATTGCACTTGAATACTGGGAATATTGTCATCTGTTTCATCTCTATATATTTCCAGTACTATCGTTAAAGCGATCTAAGACAACAGGCAGGGGAATGCATGTTACGCATACTCTCTTCTTTATTACGTTTACTTCTCTGTACAGCAGCATCTATGCGTGTGACACAAATCCACATCAAGGTGTTTTAGTTGTAGCTGCTGGATCATTTTTGGCAGCAAGTAGTGAACAAGGTGTTAATTGGTCACCATCGGAAACGAAAGGTCAAATGACATTCAATCAAGACACCTGTCGATATGAAAAATCAATTGGAGGCTTACCATCGAATACGAACTACGAATGGAAAGTTGCTTTCAATGGAAAATGGGATGGTAATAAAGGTTGTAATAACGGTGCAAACTGTCAATTCAGTAGTGGTACTTCGGGTGCAGTTCTCCTCATCTACAACCCATACAATGGACAACTCTCAACGAGTCCATTAACTAGTGGGCCAACAGTAGCGCCAAGTGGTTCGACAACTGTACCCACATCGACCTGTTCGAACCCATATAAAGGTCGAATTGTTCGAGCATCTGGTGACTACCAAATAGAATTAGGCAGTACTGCACTATGGCTTGCCACAGAAGCTAATAGTCTGATGACTTATGATAGTACCAAGTGCATCTATCTCCTTATCCTTGTTGGTTTGAAACCCAACAAAGTCTATGAATGGAAAGTAACGTTCGATAATACCTGGGCAGGCAGTGCTGGTTGTGGGGCAGGAGGAAACTGTAAATTTACAACAAGTGGAGCCGGTACAGTCCAACTGGAATTCGAACCTCTATCTAAACAACTAACGCATCGTCCACTTGCTACTGTTTGCGGTAATGGTCAATGTGAATTGGGTGAATCGTGTCGAACATGTTTGGCTGATTGTGGTGAATGTCCACCAGCTGTCTGCGGTGATGGTATTTGTGAAGAAAGTGAATCATGCTATTCGTGCCCAGGTGATTGTGGAAAATGTCCTGTATGTGGTGATAGTATTTGTCAGACTAATGAAAACTATCAGACATGTCCACAAGACTGTCCAAATGAGTTGTCGGGATGTAATATTTTCCGAGAAGAAAGCTGTGAAGGTGGTTCACAATTCCATGCGAACGCTGGTGTTGAGGCGAAACGTTGGCAAACACCCAAGCCAGGTGCTAACGGTTATCAAGCATCTTATCAAGATTATCATGTTCTTGTTGGTTATACTGATATTATCTATACTGGTTCCGATCGGCATGCTGCCGATGTTTGTTTGGAAATAAAACATCGCAATGCTGGTTCGGTTACATTAACATACTTGTTCGATGGAATACCGCAAACAACCAAATGTAAACGATTTACCAACGCATACAAAGATATTCTGTTGGCAGAAGTCAAAGGAAGTGATGGATCAACATTGAAATTGCCCGATATTGATTTTGTTTGGAATGTTAATTCAATAAGTAGTCGTTCAGGTGATTTTCGTGGTGGACAAAAAGGTGCTGTAGCAGAAATGTTTGGATGGCCGCATAAAGATGTGAAAGAAGAATGTGAATTTCTTGGCAAAGCCGGTTACTTAGGTGTCAAACTATTTCCTGTTCACGAACAATTAATGTCCACTCAACCATACGAAAATGCCATGAATCCATGGTATTTTATGTAAGTAATATCTTTCGAATTATTTCAATTATTCTGATGCTTCATTTTTCTCTCCCTTAGGTACCAACCGGTTTCATACAATTTGGACGGTCGTATGGGTACGCGTGAAGAATTACGTGATTTAATTCAAACATGTCGTAGACACGGTGTTCGAGTCTATATCGATGCTGTTCTAAACCATTTTACTGGTGCTGGCAATGATATGAATCAACATCGCAACCCTAATGGCTGTGTACGATGGGGTAATAAAACAACTAGTGCACCGGCTGAACGACAATCACCTTTTTACACACATGCTTATACTTATCAGTACAATCCAAATACGGGCAAAGCACCATCGAACGAGTTTCCAGCCGCTGCTATTGGTCCTGAAGATTTTCATTGTGATCGTGTGCTTGGTTCCTGGTCGGATTTGTTTATATTGAATAATGGCTGGCTCGTTGGTCTTACTGATCTCGATACGTCAAGAGAAACCGTCCGTGAACGACAGGCAGCTTATTTAGTTGATATGTTAAGCATTGGTGCTAGCGGTTTTCGTATTGACGCAGCTAAACATATGTCACCTGAAGATATTTCTGCAGTCATGAAAAAAGTTCAAACTAAAATGGGTGGAAAACTACCAGATGATTTCTTTGTCTGGCTTGAAGTTCTTACAGGTAAGAAGAAAAACAAGATTCTGTAGACAATCGACTGTGTAGTATTATTTTTGTGTAAATCGAAGGCGGTGAAGCTGGTGTTATTTGGCAAGGCCCATCTTGGTATGGTACTACGTTTGAAAACATCTTGAAGAAAGATCTTGGTTCTGATGCTGAAGTGAATAAAATTAAAGTAAATTTCGTATTCTTCTTTTCAACGCGTTGAGATGATCTTTCTCGAATATTTTCATTTTTATCAGATGTGGGATGGTTTATATCCAAAAGAACCACACAACAATCCAAGTGTTTCTCGTCATCGTGTTGTTATTCAAAATGATGATCATGATCAACAAAATCCCGGTTCAAGCAGTCGTGATATGGCACAGTTCGGTTGCGTTCTTGTAAAGAACTGTCCCATCTCTGAACATCGTAATTTTGAAGTTCGTCTCTTTGCAAATCCAAACGGCGCCAGTAACAATAATGACGATTGGCCTATTCGATTTATCCTTTCATCTTACTATCACACACATGGTGATCTCGGTATTCCTGATGGTCTATCATCCTGCGATCTTTGCACGACGACATGCGAAACATGCCGTAAATCAGTACCTTACATCAAAGCATACGATAAAATGGCATGTGCGTATACTGGCACTGGTTATACTCGTACACATCGTGATATACCAGTAATTAATGCTATGCGCTCGTGGATGAAAATGGCGCCTGTTTCAGCAGCATCTTTAGGTATCGCGCATTGCGGATAAAGACCTGATCGTTGTATTTTTTTCCGATTGTTGAAAATATATGATCGTCAATCTGATAAAGAGTTCATATCAGTAAGAATATTCGATCAATATCAACATGGAAGCTTTGTTTCCAAGAATGGATCATTAGTTTCGTTGCTTGCATTCATGCGTTCACTTTTTTACCATGAAATTCCAGAATTCGTTTAGTTTATGGTAGAAATTTGCACGGGAAACCTTTTCTTTGTGAACGATCAGCTTAAACAATATCAGTTGAATCCGTCTCCAAGAAAATCAAATTTGGAATTTCACTAACATGAGACTGTTTAGCTAACTCATCTCTTGTATTTCAATCTGGATAATTTTGATGCAAGAGTAATGAATCCAGGACAAGAGAAAAACTGATGAATTAAAGAAAACAAAATCATTAATCAACAAAGCAATCAGGATCATTTCTTCCTAAATAAAAAAATATGGTTTTACTTCGTAAAATTCTTTTTGGGCACTCACTAACATTGACTTACGCAAACGAATTCTTTCTTTTTCTTGCAACACTCCCGCCAGGAAACTGTTCAAGTTCTTCAACTGTAATCAGTTAATTGTGAACAGCTTTACTTTTTAGTTCATTGTTAAATAAATCAAGCAGATAAAATCCAAACAGTAAGAAAATTCGCGTTGACAATCGTAATCCCTGTTAGTGGGAATTTTTTCATCATAAGTTTTGTAATGAAACTTTTCATAAATATCAATAGATATGCGATTTGAAATAGTTGTAACGGGAAACTCTTACAGCGAAATCGATCGCCATATTTGTAAAACAGTCCTTCTCATAAGCTAATGGAAACTACTGATACTAGGAATGCTTAAATTTACATGTTTTATAGCGCGATGCTTCAATTGACTTATGAATTTGTGTGAGTTATGTTTTTTCATGATGATCTTTACCGGCAGAAATGACTTTAACAAAATTAATAAATTGAATCGCTAAACTTTGACGACTCGAGTGACTTCATTCGTCAATTTTATTTTATTATTTTCCATCTGCTTGACAAAGAAAACTTGAAACTAAAAAGTCTGAGACGAACATAAAAGCATAGGTATTGAACTACCAATGATAATCGAATAGCTTGGTTTTGAATAATCATATACAAACAGGAAGAAACTGACGGAATTGATCTACAACCAAGCTCTTTTATAACTAGCGTAATTCCGTATTGTTCAGATTCATTGTGACGGTATTCTAAATGTAAGGTAGAACATGGTTGACTCATTTAAAAAAGAACAACCGGTTTTACTTTTGTATATTAATATTCTCTTCTATTCAACTGAAAGTGAACAGAAAGCCTGCTTTCTTCGTTTACAGTAACGAGTATCGATTGCTCACAAATTTTGTTCGATGTACATTCAAAAGATGGATTCATGCTTAGAATCCGTTAAGTAAACTGTAACGAAACGAGCAAGCGAATCAATACGATCATGTCGAAGAATGATTAGATGGAACAGCGTAAAATCATTGTGTGCATGTGAGCTGAAACTAGCACGCTATCTAATGGATAAATACAAAAAAATGTCCCGACATTCATTCGAAAGAAAATCACAGGTCAATTTATTTTCTTTCGTCTTTCAAACGAAATTCGGCGTGGTTAAAAGAAACATCACTGTCATGTACATCAATTTTGTCGAAGGACTATTTTGGATATTGTTCGAACAATTATTGGACAGCTATTCGCAAACGCTCAATACTAAGTGATATTATTCGGATAGGATAGACGTCTAATATTACTATAGCTATAACAGAATCTTCAAGATCAAGAAGCACGTTGTTGTACAATACTGAAACGAAGAAGGTGATCTGAAAGTAAATAAAAAGAAAATTCATGTCGAACTGCATGTGATCGATTGAGTATTTATCGAAATAGTATTTCATGTGTTCGTGTTGATGAAAGAATATTGGAAAATCTTTTTCAACGGCTATGCTCTCAAGTTTATTCAGAAAAGAACTTTTATAAAAATTCATTTGCAAATTGAATTATTCTCTCATAAGATCTTAATCTCTGAATATAATTCATTTGCGACATGAATGTTTCTAATTTCGATGGTCGAAGACGTGCATAAACTTCTCGTCTTTTAGCTGATCTTGTTGTAATTTGAGACTACGCCTTGTGCTTCTTATTTTTTAGTTCACGCACGACAATTGATTATCGCACTCGATTCTCATTGGTAGATATAAATTGTCATGGTACAGCACGGATCTAAACATCATGACTCATGAACAGCAAATTAGTCAGTAGCTTACTTTGCTTGTCATCTTATTCTTAACAAAAAAAAAGAGAAGAAACTTCTCAAAGACTTTTTTCTCACCTTTTCTTTATCTCTTCTTCAAATAAAATATGTCTATTTAAAGTTCAGTGATAAATGTAAATTCTATTACTCATTGACGTTATTTCACGTTTACAGATGTTTACAATTAATCACTGGTTCCACCGAAATCCTTTGAAATCAACGGCTGCTGTGTCGTTTGATCATCGAACATCGCCATCGAGCACTGATGCCATGCAAATATGCCAGTAGGTTATTTCTGTAAGGAAATTATGATGAATTGTTGCTTTGTAATAGTCAATTACGACAAATACGTTTGGAACTGTTACAATCGTTGTGTAATCCAACACTTGAAACACCCACCGTGCGAGATTTGTTTGACAAATATATCTCTTTATTATCTGGCTTTCTTACTGCACCGGATGGTGCGAGTGATGATTCGAAATTGCGCTATACAACGAAATTTTACTGGACTGATTCCTTAACGAAACTCGATACAATTACGTATGTTACAAGATTGAAGAAAAAGAAAATGTTGTACAAAAGAAATCAATTCCATTTAGAGATGTTCAAGATGCACAATTCGAAGTTTGTTGTATGACATTGAATGTTGCCATGTGGTATACAAAGCACGCCGCATATGTCGCTTCTAAAAGTAGCACGTATGTTCAATAACAGGATAAACTTGAAAATCTTCTACTTCAATCCATTGTTCGTTATAGACCAAGCGATAAAGATGCGCTGGATGTTCATAAATCACTTCGAATCGCTGCTGGAATGTTCAAATACGTCATGGTTCGTTTTCTTTACTATTTGCCGCTAAAACTTTATTTTTCAACCGACTAGGATGTTGAAATACGAAAATTACATAATGTCAAATTGCCTGCATGCTCCGATGTGAATGAGAAAATCATCGCTGCTTATTACTACAGTTGTTTAGGAGAGTTTCATGAGGGTAAACTTTCTTCACTTTTACGAACACATATGTAACGAGTCTCTTTGTTTGCCTATTTCTAGTTACACTAGCTCGAGCAATCAATGCAAAACAGGATAATACACTGATTTCGAGTATTAGTAATCAAATTTCACAATATTTTGAAATGGGAGGTAAGATCAATTGAATAGATTGGTGTGAAATAGAATGTCAATATATATATACATCTAGGCCAACAATTGACATCATTCGACGATAAAGTCGTTGGCCAATGGCGTATGTATTTTGGTTTAAAAGCTAAATTCTATTTAGCCGAAGTAAGAATCGAATGAAAACGATTTAATTTCATACATATACCTGATGTTAGGCACGAGCATATCAAGCATTAGAATTTTTAAAAAAGAATGACGCGCCAAATGCATTGAGAACTGCTGAAGAAGCAAGCAAAGGTGAGTCGCAGCGTCTGTGAATTTTTTCTTCATTCCGTTCATCTTCTCAGTTCAACAACAAGCAGCTAATTTCTGTGAACAATATTCCAAAACAAAAGGAGCTGGATCTCCACAACGGCATCCATTCTTTCTTCAATTAGATTCATTAATTCGTCGTGTTCAATCAACGATTGAATTTGAAAACAATGTCATGTATGTCATCCTTTTAGACAAAACATTCTCATCTACTATTGATAATTTCTATCTGTTCAGGCATCACAAGAGAGCGGCAACTGATTTACTACCATTGGATGGAAATCCAATGCATGGAATTCTACCTGCTGAAGAGTACATTCCAGCGAAGTTGAATTCACTTTTCTCCGCTGATGCTTATCGCGCGTTTGACATCGGCCGAAATGTTGGCAAAGTACAGTCGTTTTTCTTTCAATAATTAAAATGTTAACATGATTATTTCTAGGCATATAAAGAAGATAAACATGCTCGCGATGTCAAAGAAGCCCATGAAATGCCTATTCCACAGGGTATGCCACCGTCCGAAAGTGCTTGTACAATCGCTTAAAATCAAACAAAATCTATGTACATTAATAGAATTTTCATCTTTCTTTCGTTTCTCTTTTCTCGTCTTACACATACATTTAACATTTGATGCGTACTCAATAAAAATAATATTAACAACAAAACAAAAGAAAACAAGGATTTGCCTTTTGTGCTAGAAATTCGCTGATATATATCTTTTTGGCATATAAAAATAAATAAAAAAAATCAACAATGGGATACCAATAACTAAAGCGAGTAGTAAAATTAACGGTGTTAAAATAAACGTACTAATTAGAACAAATGTACAGAGAATAAATCGGCGACAGGAGCCGATTTGTATATCAACTGTGTGCTGATAGAATTTTCTTGTCATCACTATTGGTAATAATATTAATAGGACTGGAATAGCTAGAATGATTAATAATATTGCAAGAATTGGGGTCAAAATCCATGAGAGGATTAGAAATAAGATAGATTTGCGCTTCGACCAACGCTTCTGTCCGTAAAATGTACAACCAGTTGGCGTAATGAAATGTAAATTATCAACTTCTTTCATGCATAACCAACAAAATTCACATGTACATATGGCACAACGAATATGATTACACGAACCATCATTCAATTTTTCTATTGGACTTTTACCTAGAAAGATGAAAACAATCGTGTTACAAAGATGAAGTTCATTTTAAAATTTCTTCTCTTTTGTCCAACAGGATGATAGATAAATTTCTATTTTTAGCTCTCGAACGATTTGATAATTATAAAAAAAAACATGCTATTTAAAAATTATTGTCTAAAACGAGTAAATATTGACAGAGTAGTTTCAACGCTTTCAATCGATATTCCAATCAGCATCATTAATCACTAATAATTTATTACATTTTACTTTTCCTCGTTCGACTCTCATATTCTGATAGATGAAAAATGCGTATATACTACCATATCTTTATTATTAATGATGAGAACGACTTCGGCAGGATGTGTTCTTTTTCTCTCTTCATAATTGAAATGTATTTTGATCTACATCGGTCAAAATCTGCGCTGTGCAATATTTGAGAACTTGTCATTGTCGAGTAACAAAATACACGATGGTGAAAGTTTATCCTTGAGCAAAAAAAACCCAAGAAATTGATTCATATTTCTACTGTGTATCGAGTTCGACAAGTTCTTTTCTCACAAGTAATAAGCGAGAACTTACAACGTGGGCATGGTCGAATGTGTCCGCCAGTTGAACTTGATTTCATTAACATTTCCAGAGTTGGATCTTGAGCAGCACGTTGAACGGAAGCCAGTTCACACGTTAAGTTCGGATGCCAGATTTGTGAACAACGTTGGCAAAAAGGTTGTTTACAAACTGGACAATCGAATTTACTTGCTTTGCGTGCATTTTCAACCAAGATAGCAAAATTACAATTCGGATAACTAAAACATGTTTGCGAGAGAAAGAGATATTGGATTAAATCATCAGTTTTCTACGTACGGACACCATCGAGTATCGGGCATTTTCTGTAGAACTCGTCTTAGCATAAATAATTCGTACCGTTCGTACAATTGGCCTTCATTTAGTATTCTTTTGATATCGTTTGGATGCACGATTTGTTTACAATCGCTATGTGGACATTCTAGTAATCCTGGACAACCGTTTCGTATTTTATCGATTAAATACGTCTGTAAACATGTAGAACAGAAACTATGTTTACACATTTGTAAATTTTCACATTCATTTGATGAATAACAGATTTCACATTCGTTGGTGTTGTTATATACATTCGTAATCGTCGTTATCATTGAATGAGCACAGTTCTCATCGGCATTGATCGTTGAATTTACATCGTGTACCGCTGGTAGAACAGTTGCCGATGGTCCCAATGCTGAGTTTGTATTTGCTACTAACGAGTTCATGTGAAAACTAGCTGACATACGACGGAAGAATGTTTGAGGAAGTATTTCATCCGTAGTTGACACTGTGCTCGATGGACTTGTGATGCGTTTGATAACGTCTGTTGCTCGAATGTCGATCGACGATGATGAGTTTGATGTTTGCGAATAGGTTCGTTGATTTGTGGGATGAGATGGCAACGATACATCTTCGTCATTCGGCAAAAGATTCAAGATTGTATGAGCTTTTGGATGATCATTCGTCGAAGAACTTGCATCATTGATCGGATGAATTCGATGGTGTTTCTTTGTATTGGACGTAGATATTTCACCAGAATGCATCTTTTGATTTGAAGAATGACGAAGTGACTGGTGATGAAAAGTTTTCTTTTCTTTTCTTTTTTATTGAATAAAAACAAATGAAACTAGGAGCATTCTGTATGCGTGTTAATCTACAAGAAAAGAAAAAGAAATGGAAAGAAGAAGAAGAAGGAAAAAAACAACAACTTCTCTCGACATGACGTATTGTACGCGCACATGTTGATACAGAAGAGATCTTGTTAAGTGTCGAAACAAAAAAAGCGTTTCTTACCTGAATCAGACTTCTTTTATTTATATAACCCAAAAACAAATTACACCTTTTACTTAAGCTTACTCTCTTTTCAAAATCGACAAAGGCAAATAGATCATCTTACCAACGACATATGTACGAATATCCACACCGATATATATATATAACCAATTGATTGTATTGTATTGCCAATGAAAATTATCGAAGCCTATAGTGGCATATTTTATTTTTCATCTCTTCCAAGGTAAATCAAAAGGAAAATATATGCTGCATTTAACAATAGCACATTTGTGAAAGTATTTTACTATTCAGCGTAGATTTTTCTCTCTATTACATCTATATAATCAACTAACGACAAAACAAAACTTCGGCATTGATTGAAAGAAAAGGAGAATGTGCGTTTATGTACGAAATAAATGAGTACCAGAGTTATAGTTGATTCATATTTTTACATACATTGACGACTCTTTTTTCTCTTTCCCTCGTGTTTTTTTACCTGATTTTTATTTACTTAAGTCATCGATTTGCGTCTCGACGAATCGTATGCATCAAAACGATTAGCGGACTAACGTCGATCAACAACTTAATAAAAATGTATATGATCTAGGCTTTAGCTGTCAAATTTTTTTCGTCGTTGTTCGAATTGTCTATCTTATATTATCAAGGACAAAAGGCCTCAAAAATAAATATGTCTAGTCTCAAATGTATACCCTTATCATTAACATCATTCATTCTTCGTTTTCCTCCTTCCGGTTTAATGAAAGAGAAAATGTCTAGCATACAATGTAAAGACAATTAGCAAGAAAATGACGTTAATGTATCTACAAACATACAATTCTTTTTCCTTCATTGATATTTAAAGTGCGAATAAATGATAGTTAATAGACATATCGTGTTCGTTGATGCGTAGCACTTGAGTACAATTATGTTTTAGTAATGTCATCGCTTGTAAATGGCATATAAAACGAGAAAAGAAAAGGACAATTTTATCAATGATGAATTCGAAGATAAATATTGAAGAGATGAAAACAAACAAAAACTGGAATATTTATTTCATTCTACATTGTATATTAACAAAACCTGGAAATATTTATGGGCGGAATATTAACAAATGAAAAAGATATCTTTGAGAAGATTTTGTTCTTCCGAATCGGCAAACAAGTTCGTTGGCGGATTGGAATGAACACGAGATTTCATGGTCGGAGGGACAGTTTTCGGTAACTGTTCATGCAAGGACTCATTCAATGATAAAATCAAAAGATCTTCGTCATTGGTATCAAGAGTCGCGCGTTGCGTTTGAATCGGACGGCTTATTTGTCTTTCAGTGGCTCTACAAAATAGATGACAATTGTAGGTAAAAGAGAACTGAGCTGTATTACTTCACAACTGATTTTGTTTGTTTAACAGGTGATGTTGCGCGTTCTGCCACATCTACTTTAGGTTCGTATTTCAATGGTGAAGTTGATCGAGTTACAGTCTGGATGGGCTTTACTGCTTGTTCAAGTGATGAATTTGCATTTCGTTGCTGAAGTTCTTTCTCAAGTATTTGTTGCTAAAGAAACACAGAAAAAAACAGCATAATTCCATTTCTACTCTGAAGATGATGATGATAATGGCACACTTGTTTGTGAAGCAATGTCAACTGCTTTTCCATCATCAATTGTTTCAAATGAAATTGTTCTGTTAAGATGGCATTTGCTGTGCGAGTTGGTGGAACAGTATCTGAACGAGTTGTGGGCTGCTCTTTGACAGAGAGTATATCGATGGGCGTGGAAGACTAAAGAAAAGTCGAGAGAGAAAGAGGAATAAAAGAAATAAGACATGCAAATATGTACTCGTTGAGGATTTGGAAATTCGTATGTTCTTGATGATAATTGAGATTTTTTTTCGAAGTCAGTCAAAACTGCTTTGGTTTCATTGTAACGAGTGAGAAGTTCTAGATCAAATGCTTGAAAATAAGGTCGAAATCGTGCTGTAATCGGATTACTTTGATTATCTTTCATTAGCTTGTCATAATCGGTTAATAACGCTTTCATTTGTACTTCGAATTGCTTCCGTTCTTGTTCAAGTTTATCTTCAATTAATTCTTTCTCATGACCGACACTAAAACATCGATAGAAATATGGTCAAATCCTGAATGAAACTTTGAAGGTTACTACCGAGCTAATTCTTTAATTAAATTGGCGATTTTCAATTTATCTTCAGCGCTCAGTTCTTTCAAGCCTTTCGACGATTGTATTGACATGTCGACGGACTTTACTGTCGCAGATTGATCAGAAAATCGAACAACATTTGTTGCACTTGCAACCTAAAGAAAAGTCTTAGTTCTTCTAATCGAGAGAATTCTTCCATTTATGTTTGCAAGTCATGTTCAACTCACAAAAGTTTCAAGGTTTCTTGTTTTGCAAAAGAAAACTACGCCTAGTGTCATCAAGTCGATTGAAAACAAACCTTAGTACGTGCTTTGGATATTCCAGATGGAGCAGTCATTTTATTCATTTTTATGGCTGGTGTTTGAGGATGCTGTGCGACAGGTTTTGGAATTGCTGGATGTTGTTCTTGGAAGAGAGAAAAGAATAAATAAATGGAATTGCAAATGACAACAGGAAGGTTTACCAACTGCGTTTAACCAACGTATGCGAACTGGATGTTCGCTCGGTGGAATGAGATTTTCTTCCATCATGACTTTATCTAAAATGTTTCCAACAATATATGTCACCGTCTCATGTTTATTAATGAATTTCTTTCTAAATCAACTAGTTAAAAAAAAACAGCGGGTCTCTTTTAGAGTAGAAATCATCAGATAATCTAATGGTCAATTGAATCGTAAACTCGTTTAAAGTTCTTGTAGAATCCCTAGAAGAAAAATTTCAAGCAAACATGACGAAAGCCGATTAATCGTATGTGTTTACTTTAAAAAACTCTAAATAGTATTCCAATGTTTGTGTTGATGTCATTTCACGGATAGAATGCATCGACAATTGGGGCGCACCAACATCAACAGTATACATTCCAAGACGTGATGAAATGATTGGACCAACCGTTGTTCCGCACGGCATATCATTTCGCATACAAAACTCCTGCACAGGAACATTACTGATTCGGGCGATTTCCTTCACAACTGTTGCGGTAAATGCTGTTGTAGCATAGCGATTATTACAATTCGTTTTGACCACAACACCACCATTGACTAATGATGGTTGATGGTCCCGATCATGGAGACTGCTATAGTTTGGATGAATGGCATCTAAAAATACAGATCAATCAATTTGAATGAGTGTGTCAGCGACATACGAGCCATATCAGCCGAAACAAGAAATGAATTGGAAATGGAACGTTCGTATTCATCACGCGTCATGCGACGTAGGGTATGTTGAGTGAATTCACTCATTGCACCTTGTGCACTTTCCGAACCAATCTAAAATTACCGAACAGTAATCATTCAGTAGAAAACATGAACGGTATCTACTTCTTCGTTATCATATAACAAAGCGCCACGGATAAAAGTATCTTCTGCAAGTGTATCCAACGAATGAATGAGACCCTTGAAAGTGAGAGAAGGATAAATATCGATCTAATCAAAATAATAATCTACTTGAATAGCACAATAAGCACTCATTTGATTATCCAATCGACCTGAATAGATGAATTCATTTCGTAAGCCGCCAACACATGATGGTTGGGTATCGGCAAGGATCAAATCGAAGTTGATAATATCACCGGCTGGACATTGACATTCTTCGGCAAGCAATTCCAGTAATTGACTATGATGTTTTTTTGACTAAACAAATGTTTTTTTTCTTAACGAGGATAAATAAATCAAAGTAAAGAACATACTTCATCAGTAGAAACTTTGTTGCCTTCACAAGGTTCTTCTTTTTTACATGATTTATTCAATTCTTCTTCAGTTTTCAACGATAGAACAGCTTGTCTAAAGAAAGATTTCCGAACACATGATTAGTGAGAGAAAACGATGCTCGTACAAATGATCCTGTTTGTTAATTTCTAATTTTTCATTTGTATCACGCTTAAGATGAATGGCGATGGTTGGCACACGAAGTATAGGCCGATTAATATGCACCAAATGTTGACTAATTTTATCGGTACTTTTCTAAATTTAAAAAAGAAACTATCAACATTAATAATTCAACAAGACGCCTTAGAACGAACTCGATAGAAAACCCGTCCCGCTAGTGTCAAATCCCGATCAAACCAAGTATGCCAAATACCACCTCCATAGCATTCAACGTTAACTTGTAAATAATCACATACGTCACGTTTCGAAACAGGTTTGACCTACATAGTGTCAATAATGTGTATTTCCCGAGTTTTAATTAACAAAACGATGTTCGAATAACATACGCGTAGATGAGGCGAATCTGTATGCGTAGCTGTTAGAGCAAATCCGTTTCCATTTTGATATTTTCCACCTACGGCGAATGCTGCAATGCACGAGCCATTTTTAATAACGAAATACTACGAGAAAACACGTTGTGACTCTTCTCATTCTCGCTGTTCGCTTACTTTTCCCATCGGTTCAATATTCCATTGTTCACTTTCTCGCAATTCCTTGAAACCGGATGAAGTCAATGTTTTCTTCACGAGATCGACACCTCAAAGATATTAGATGAATTGATTCAAATAAAGCCAGTCCCTCAGCCGAGAGAATACTTACAATGGAATGCCGTTGGACTTTTATTTATGAATTGAAGAAATCCGTCGACATTCTTTGACACTGAACTCGCTAAGGACGTCATCTGAAAATGAATGGAAATAACGTCATAGAATTCTATATGACATACCCTGCGAATAGAAAAATTATAGCGAGGAAAATTCATGAAAAGTATTGACATCTTAAAAAGTCAAAATAAACAAACACGACTTGAATGAATATCCAAGATAGGAGTTCATTTTCTTCTATGAAATAAAAAGAATAAAAGTGAGAGATAACGATAGTAAGTTTAACTTGACCAATAGAAAGATGAAGCGAACGAGTACTTAAGTCTTTTCTTTTTTTTAGTAAAGAATATATCGAATAAGAAAGAAAAACAATAATAATAACTCAACAAATTAAATAACAAGGAAGACAAGTATCGAACTAGTCTCTCTAAGAAAAAAAATTTAAAGACCTCTCAATAGCGAATTTCCGTCCAAATCCATTTCTGTGCTTCATTCGCTTCGTCACATTTATTAAGTTTTAAATCATTGCCATTTGTTTCCATACACAGATGTTCTTTATTGCTTCGAATTTGTTTGGTTGCCTAAATCAAACTCTGCAAATCAGGATTCAACAATTCTGCTCAATTACTTTATCGTATTGCCATTCGCCAACGGGATTCCATCGGCCATTATGATCCAGACAGAACTTTTTCTTGATTATGTCATGATCGGATATGAAACAATGCTCACCGGATGAAATTTCGCCTTCTTCATTCAGACGCCATACACCCTAAAGAGATTATTCAAATCAAACGTGAAATTATGTTCGTATTTCCATCAGAATAACGATGTTTTTCAAGTATAATCATGTTTACATCCATTATTTTTCATTTCTTTCTCAGACTTCTCTATTTAAATACGTGCGTTAATTCAGATCGGTAAGATTAACAGACGCAAAAATTACTTGTTACCTTCTAGTTAATCTTTCTGCAAATATTGATAGCTTTCTTTTTCTTTAACTAATTGTCAACATATCGACAAGGCTAACCTCAAAGAATATTTGTGTACGCCGTCTAACAAACAGACCTTTAGAATTTCAAATAAAAAGAAAAACAAATACCCGCTTGGTTATAAACGATTCACCAGAACAAATAAATTTGTGCTTAGGAAGGGGATGAAAGGAACTTTAATACCGACTAAAGACACTTTTTGTTTTCTAAATTTCGATGAATTCTGTAATCAAATATAAAGACATAGACTACAGTGCTTTGTCGTCATGCTTAGCAATAGGATGAGTTGATTGTTGAAGAAGAAGAGAAAGATCTTACTTGTCGGTAACATCCACTAACACCGATCGGTTGACCAAATGAAGCACCTCGATCATTCAGACAAACGGAATGTTTGATATTTTTACACTAAAAGAGAAATTTTCCATTTTGACAAGCAAGTATCCCTCGACCTACTTCTCCCCAAACGACATTTTTCGGTGGTGGTGAAAACTTTTGCAAAACATCATAAGCGATATTTTCCATAAACCATTTGAATGGTTTACATTGCAATTTTTCTCTTAACTTCTTTCTTTCGGATACATCGCCATAGTTCAATGAGCGAATCGCCGGTTCGCGAATATAATAATATTCCGCGTATTCATCCATCCAAACTTCAGCTAAACGCATGTGATTAATAGATGTTTGGTATGGACTTGTGCCAGGTACATGTGAGGAGTGACTTCGTGGGCCGCGGTAGGCGTGTGCAACATGAGAGCATGGCACCCATTCGACGACACCACCACATTGCCAGACTTTGAACGATAATTCATATTGCTCAGCACCCCATACGCGAATGCCAGGATCATAAGCACCTAGTTCAAAGAACCATTGACGATCGATGGCTAGTAAACCGCCTGCATGAGTTGGTGACCTAGAAAAGCCGGTTCTAACATTTATTTCAACGAATTCAATTCTATTGGACTGTACCAATATGGTTCTGATTGATGTTTTCTTTTTTTCAATTCTTGTGGAGGCACTTCAGTTTCTTTGTATAAAAATCCCCATTCCCATATGCCTCGAAAATTGGCTGAACCGTAAATATTTGTATGTTCTAATGTTTTCCATTCGAGACCATCAACGATTGGCACAGCTAATGCTTTACGGTTCATTGCAATACGCGTTAATAATGGTGGAAGCCAGTTTGTTACCTGAAGTGATAAAGAAAGACATTCTTCGAAAAAGATTTATAACATCTGATTAACATACACATTCACAATGAGCATCAAGAATGACGATTACATCACCAGTTGACTTTTCTGCACCAAGTGTACGAGCTGCGATCAATCCAACTCGTTGTCCTGTTCGATACAATTTGACTAGACCATTCCAACGTTCGATGTATTTCTCTAATCGTTCTTTCAAATCAGCTGAAATGAGAGATCTCATGTGAAAATTTCTGTTAGACAAGTAAGTAACTACCACATACGATCACTGCTGCCATCATCGATTAGAATTATATCTTTTAGTAATTCTTTGGGTGATGTGTTGATAACACTGTGTACAGTGCGTAGTAGAACACTCCAACCTTCATCAAAGAAAACCAGAATGACCGAAGCTTTCGGCAAATATCGTGGTTCTGGATATATCCAATTTTTACACCTAAAGTGAATCGAGAAGTTCAATTCAATGCCAATCGAATAATGAGCTTACTCGGCGGGTCTTGTGTCTTTGATGCTTCGATCCATAGATATTTTATCAGATGCAACCATATTAAAGCCATATTGACTAATTGTTTTTTGTGCTGCCTGCTCTTCAGCTGGTGATAGGATGACGGGGACTCCTGTTGGAAGAAAGATCAACTAGTCATTTATAGGCTCATTCCAAACTTTACCTCCTTCGCCCGGACCGGTTCGTGTTGGTAGATCTCTAGGTTCATAATTTCCTAAAGAATTACTCATTCTCGGTTGTAAACCATGTGGTTCCGCCGCTTTATCAACATTATCCGACGGTTCTATCTTTTGGGCCAGTCGCTAGAAAAGAAAATCAACCATGAACAACTGCCTATGCAACGTAACGTGTGCTCACATGGGATAAAACATCATCTTGATTTGAAATCTCTGATTGACTACCATTTGAATCAAGCTTCGACATAAGAAACGGAACCATGAAGACAAGAAATGCAAGTGCAATGACCAATCGTAGTGCATGACTTAGTCGACACCTCATTTTTGGAAGAATAGCAAGTTCTCTGTTATCTAATGTTTCGAGAATATGATACGATGGTGTTGCATTCAATTATCCTCGAAAGTTACTACGTCAACCATACTTGCTTCTATGCATCTGTTGTACACTCCCTTCTCATTGATTGAATGTTAGGCACAAATGATTATGTTAGATGAAAGCAATCTGTAAGATGGCGCTAGAGGTTGACATTTTTCAACCGATAACCATATCTCTCGATGAGTTTATTTCACATAGGTTTGTGTTCTTGTTCGAATCCGGTTAGCTTCGGTGAAATTATAAAAATATACAATTTCGCTGTTCATCTGTGCATATCGATCGATGTTATGTCAATAGTCAACGATTACACATTTTCCTTCAAGCTATTTATAGACGACGCGCAGTGACACACGTCGGGAAAATAACTGATAAGTAATATAATTACGGAGCGTTTTGTCTATCTTATTTGATCATTTTTTTAATTACACTATCGAGATTTTGACCTGGGAGATCGAGTAGAATCTCACATATCGAAGTATCAGATAAATGAATATGGAGTGATCAGTGACGAGTGAAATTTACTTCCTATGTGATTAGTAATGCTAAAAAATCTTGACGTAGCTTTTAACAAAAAACAAGTACAGGCGAACGGGTCTTAAGGAGGAGAAAAAGAATGTTGTTGTTATTCATTCAAGGTTAGATTTTCTCATTTATTTTTCTGTCCCTCTTTTGTCATGAATACAGATTTGTGATATTGCTAAACGGCGATCATTTTTATCTGCTCGTGTGACATCGGAGTCGTTAGTGAAAACGAAAATATAAGAATGGATGAAACTAATTGTAAATAATGATCACATAGAACATAATAAAAGGACGAAAAATAGAGTGAGAATACATCAAGCGTAAACGGATATATTTCTCACTTATTGATCAAACTTTAGTGTTGAAGTTGATATTTATATATATGAGTGTCAGTCAATTCGTACATTTGAGGAAATCGACAAAATGCTAGAATATTTTCTCCATTACATTGCTTAATCTCTATTGTAATTTGCTTGTTTGTTTGTTACAGATTGTTCAAAGTTACAATTATTATATATAATGGGAAATCTCAAATCCCGTTTTCGTCAGCGTAAAAATGGCGATACTGTGCCATCAAATAACTTGTCAAGTTCATCGTCTCAAGCTTCAAAATCAGGTCAAAATGATGCCGCGCAAACTGGTGGTACTAATTCCAATCGTGCTCGTGCTACAGAACCAGTAGCACCACCGACGCGTGACAGTGAACCAGCCACTGTAGCTCCGCGTGGACGACCATGAACGTTTTTCAAATGGAGTATTCCAGAAACTTTCAATGTTTCCTGTTCAATTGCATTCCTATACATAATACTTCTTCATTTTCTTTTCACATTGAAATAAAAGAGAAACTTCACTTTTTCAATTAAAATCTCGTACTAATCATTCTTCCTTTTTCTCCTATCTATTCACCTTGATTGTTGAACATTTGCTACACTCATTGGTATGTAATATCAATCGTAAATATTTAATAGGCAAATTAAACTCCAGTCGAATGTGATCATTTTTCTATTGATGTTGATAAGCGTTACGTCTGTTTGGGTGTTTTTTCTTCGCTTTCGTACATATCCCTGAGAAACGTAACTAGTCATTAAGAAAAAGAAATTAAAAACGAGATAGTTGATCAATCATAATACAGAATGACAGAAAAACAAGAATCTAACGAAAAAATACCTCTCCGAATATTAATTGACTATTCACTGGCTTCACTAATGGTCTGATGTCCTTGATAATCAAATGTGCGATCGGATGTACTTTATATGATCATTTATTCTTTCATACGGAGAAATCATAAGATAAAGTATAAGTAATAAAAAAAAACAGACCTTTCTTCGTTCGAACAGAACAAATATGGGAAATCAAGCATCACACAATAGATGTCAACGGAAGAAACATCCGCATCGATCGACGCAAAGCAGTACGAAAGCTGATCGACAAAATATTTATCAACGAAATATAAATTCCCATTACCATGCAATAGATCAAACCTTAGCTCAACATTTTAAAGTATTAAATTCCAACAGCGAAGTCGATCAAGCCGTAGCCAATGCTCATCGGCAAGCTTTAACGATAGCAATGAGAAATCATGTCCATACTGTTTTTAGGAATTCATGTAATGGTCATCAAACCCATCAGATAATATACGATGTTTAAAATTAGACATATTCAAGGCTATGTTAAATAGTTCCTTTTGTTCTTCGATCGATACTTATCCCTCTGGAGAAGATCATTCGTTTTGATTTATGTTAAATAAATTAATTCTCTTCGGTAACCATCACCATCACCACGCTCATTCTGACTTGTTTCTGAACCATCGATTAAACATACACGAAAGAATTAAAAGAGAACGACATGTTTGTTCTTTAATGTCTATTCATTTGCATAACATCAAAAGGAACATCTCTGATTAGACTTATCAATACATTCCTATTAATCAGGACACAGAAATGAAAGGAAACGAACAGATATTTTTCAACTAGATATTAACACGAAATTTCGCTTGTTTCAAACCATATATCGGCTTTGATAGTTATGGATTCTTACGCTCATACATTCAACTGCTATCCATCATCACCAGCAACCATGCCATGCATGTATACCAATTTCAATACACCACCTTCGACGTCTTACTGCCCATGTTGTTATCCATCAACATCATATTACTATTCACATCCTATTTCACCACCAACTACTCCTTATATGCATACAGTGACTCAGGTAATCATGCAGATAGTGTGTCAACTTCGATCATATAATAATCGTTATCTTTAGATTTCTACTCCACCGAAATCAACGAAAGTCACTCGATTGCAATATTCAAATAAAGATCGATACATCTTGAATGAATTATTCAAACGAACACCGTATCCAAATGGTATATACGATTATTTCTTCCTGAAAATGATTTCTAGTCTTCTCCTTCTTCTAGCTATTCAACGAGATGTCATTGCTCGACAACTTGGTATCAGTCAAGAACAAATTCGTATATGGTTTCAAAATCGCCGACGTTTACAAACGCAACGAGATACCGGTGAACGATTAGCAACTGCTAATGAATTGGCTGCTCTACAAATGGGCAAGTCACATGTTAATTCTAGTGAACTAAAACAACTATTGAACGAGGTGACGAAATACAAAAATGCACCACCACGTCTTCGATTGGATGAATCAGCTTGATCTATTTTTATTGTTGCTTTTCCTTGAATGCTCGTGTCTATTACAGTAAATAAAATAACTTTGCTAAAAAAACCGACAATTTTATGATGAGGAAAACGAAGAGCAATCGATTACTGAATGCTATTAAAGGCTCAGTCCACTCATATTGATAGAAGGAAATCGTTACAAAAACATCCCGAGGAATGTATGCTAATCTGTAAGGTCCAAATACGTACGTTGATATTTTGCTGCATGGTAGTGACTTAAATTTGATAATCAATCAGTATGAATACATACAATATATTCGCTGTCACTTTTGCTGCAGGAAATGGATAGTTTGAATCATACGTTGAAAAAGAATGTGAGAAGATCGACGATAATCTGAATTTAATGAAAATGTACTAGTGTTGGTAGATATCTTTATTCTTATAAATTGACATTTCTCAAGTGGTCAGACCACGTGTTTATGTCGAAATCAAAATCAACGTGTCGTATGAGTCATGTCTTTTGTAAGTGGATTGTGGGAAAAAACCCAAGTGCGCTTGGAATGGAGATGCTGTGTATCAATTCGTGAAGTCATACATAAGAATTGCGTAAATACTAGTGACCTTTATCGTTTGGGTTTTTTCGCAATAGATACGGGTATATATCGTGACAATATTCTACGAAATATCTAAGATAATCAAAATACAAAAATGATACTTGAAATCTTTATAGTCGGTAGCCTAATCGTCATTGGCTACACGGCATATCTAAATCTGTCTAAAGTAGAACGAATGAAGGTCATCATAGATGCTCATCAAGCACATGAAATACTCAAATCATCGATTTACAAAAGACACAAATCCAACCGATGGCTTATCGATACCTTATTGATCGTTAATCCATTCACAATTGAGAGTGAATCTCTTCTCAAAGCGTTCAAAATCAAGGTGATAAATACATTATCCCAATGGAGTACTCAGAACAAATACGAAGAACTTGTTTCAACAATAGGAACACGCATTGATCATCGCTTAGCATTATTACAATCGAACACTAACAAATTATCTTTATCAAAACTGGTTAAACAAGTAACAATGGACGCATTCCTAAGCACTATTCTTGGTGTGCATGCAAATGAAGATCTACTTACTGAACTGCCCGATTTGATTATTCACCTATGGAAGAACCGTACTGATACGGCTGCTCGACATCGTTTGCAGGAACTCTTTTCAGCTAACAAGGATAATTTTTCTCAATCAGAATTCTGGCAACATCTGCAAACTATCCTAGCAGATCACATGGATGATATTTTGAAAATAACCAAGAATGACTTCGACGAGAAGGTCTCCAATCCTTTGAACATCATCGTTCCGGGATGGGAAACAATGTGGCGTGTTGTGTTCTATTCATTATTAGAACTACTCCGTCGTCCAGATTTACTAGAAGAACTCCGTGCTCAATTGAATGATTCACCAAAATCCCATCCAGTTTTACTCGAATGGGTATTGAAAGAGACCCTACGATTGTATCCACCAACCAAAAACATCTATCGCACAAATGTACAAACAGATGAACAAGTATGCATCAGCGTCTTAGACATTCACCGTAATAAAACTGTCTGGGGAGCGGATGCATTGAATTTTCGACCACAACGCTTTCAACGAGAATTAACTGATGAACAAAAACGATGCTATTTACCCTTCTCAATTTCCTGTCCTGCAAGACATAAATTTGCTTATACATTTGCTGGTGCTCTCGTCAGTCAGATTCTTAACAATTATCCGAAGATAAATATTACTGAAGAATGTTTATTACCCACTGTTGATCTTACCTTGGACATAACTCGTGATTCATATCATGATCTAACGATCACCGTATAACATGTGTCTTTTTTTGTGTACAAATATTTATTTTTATGAATTGTATAAATAATTAAGAGAGTCAAAGTTCGCTTTTTTTATTTTTGAGGAATTTCCCATTGAAAACCCAAATGCTTCTTGGTGTCATTCAACGAAGGCCTATCATGACTGCTAGATTTTTTCTCCTCCTGTCCGTTTCGTGGTGTTTCCGTTTTCTTGTAACTGTGATTGAAATTATCAAAACGTTTCATTTCTTCGGCAACAGTCTAAATATTTTCATTCATTCAGAATTCTTACTAATAAACAAAGTTTCGAACGTACCCGTTGCATTGGATGGATATCACGACCATTCTCCTCCAGATATGACATAACCCGGCCAGTATATTCGAGATATTGTTGTCGTTCGATTTCATTCATTTGTTTGTCTAATTGTATTTCTTGTATTTCGTTTTCTTTCGAAGCACGCTCACGTTCCTTGCGATCTCTCTAAATAGCTGACATGAAAGAAGTCACCGAGTGCGAGAGTTAATTCAATACCGCTTGTCTTTGTTGAATTTGTCCGAGTAATTGAACGTTTTGTTCGCGTTCTTTTTCTTTTTCCTTTTGATATAAACGGAACAAATGATCAGCTTGTGCTTTTCGTCTGCGGAGTTCGGCATCTTCACGCTCCTCCATTCCACGATCGAACTGACGTCGTTTTAACTATTACAAAACAATCACGTTTACTTGTGCGAATAGTAAAATAGTCTTTCTACCGATTGCAAACGATGCTTCTCAATCGAATCAAGCATTTGTTGTTGTTTTTCATATTTCTCTTGTTCTTCCCGATAAGTCTTAGCATCTTTCTCGGCTTGAGCACGATAGATTCGAGATTCATTGTCGGCCTCAGCTCGTTTCAGTAGCGAACCCAAGTAACCAATTGTTTCGTCACGTGTATTTTGTTTTTGTCTATTGACAAGTAAAACATCAACACTTAGACATAAATTCGACTCGTGTTCCCTACTGTTCAAGAGCGATCTCTTTTTCGCGTCTTAATCGTGCGATTCGCATTTTGACTTCTGCATAAGTACGAATGTCGTCTTCCTCTTCCTAATAATACAACGGAAAAGAATTACATTTGAAGATCAAATGGCTTAAAGATGATACTCTACTTCATCCAGCTTTTGCTCAATTTGTTTGATTTTTTGTTTTTGTTCCATTGCTTTATCGTACATTTCTTTCGTTTGTTTTTGCTTGAGTTTGCGCGTACGCATAGATTCAACGAAATCAAGAAGCGATTTGTCGGCTAAACGTCGATATTCATCGCCCTCTTGTTGATTTCTTTGTTTTTCTTGGATATAATGAGTTTTACGGCGATTTATTCTATAAAAAAATGTATTATTAGCAGAGCGACAAGACATAGAACGGTATACTGACTGTGTAAGATGATATTGAGCTAAATCAGCACGATCTCTGTGGTTGAAAAAAGTGATATTAGCTGTTGCTTTTTTGTCTAGAAATCAATTTACTTCGCTCTTTTTGCATTTTTTTCCCGTTCGGTTTTGTCAAATTGATCTTGAGCTTCTTGAAAACGTTTGAGTTCGTCGTTATCACTTATTTGGCGCATTTGTTCCATATGTTTTCTCATTTCGATTTGCATTTCACGTTCTTTTAAAACTTCCGTCAGCAAAAGAGAACTCTATCGAGCAATAATCGCCTAATAAGATATCACAGGAGAACAATCTTACATGAAATGTTCGGACACGATCAGTGTCATAGTATCGCGTTTGTTTCGCTTTTTCGAGATACTCTCGACGACGTTCTGCAGCTAATTTCTCTTCTTCCAGATCGAGCAATTGCTTCTTTTCTTCTTCTTCTCGTTCACGGATTTTCTTTCGCTGTAATTTTCGTTCTTGGTCACCCTAAAAACAATAACCGGTACTTTCCTCTCGATTTTTCAAGAGCTACTGACAGCAAAGGTATTTGGCCAATCTTTAGTGATTTGCATCGATCGTTCGAGCATTTCTTTCTTCTGTTCCATTTCCTGTCGAATGGCATCTTTATCGCGTTGACGTCGATTTAAATTCTCATAAATTCGATCCATGTCACTCTTTGTTATAATGCACATGTCGCGAAGAGCCGTGGCATCCGGCAAACGATGCACAGGTGGACATGAAACTAGGAGACAATTGTAATGATATGATCGAAAATGAAACTCATTGCATACCAGATTGACTATGCAACAATGGTCTGCGTGATCCTAATTGAGAATTGATCGGAGTTGTTGCTGAAGGTATAGGTAAAGTTTTGATCACCATATTCGAATCTCCAATGAAATCAAATCAAATATTTTGTACTGAAAATATTTACTACGAAAAACAAAGACGAATCGCCATTTTCAATTTAAAATCGATCGGATAGCTAAGCAACGTTTAACACATGATGCAAAGCATGTCGCCTGGATAAACTTCGTTTGCAATCGGCACTATGCTCACGGTACGTATGACTTATTCTGAGTGAAGATTTTCCGAGAGAAATATTTGTGGCGTCCTCTTTTAAATTCATAAAATGAGTTTCTTTTGTACGTGTGAAAAAGAGTGAGCATTCAATTTGAAAAGTAGCTGCAAGCGAATGAGTGTCACTCTATGAGAACGACAAAACTGGTTTCAAGTGACACAATAACAATCGCTTTTTCCATTCTAATCATTCAAGTCTGATTGTTTGAGCTATGAACATTCAGGAAAATAATTTACCTAGTTACCGACAAAAGACTCCGAACAAATCTTACTGATGTAACATAAAAGTGAAACTAGCGAAAGAGAAATGACAAAATTCGAGCAATTGGAAGATGTGTTTATGTGATTGTGGATGTAAACAGTCAAATACTTCAGATTTCTTTTGTCACATTTTAAATGTCAACAGTGAGCATCATTTGCAATAACAAACAATTGATGATAGGAATAACAAATACAACATGGCACGTTTCTCACACTAATCCTCAAGGATGAACGTTGAAAATAGCAGAAATACATCCTCAAGATGCAAATACAAATGTGCGCTGAAATATCTTTAATTCATGCAGACACGTAGCGCCCTCTTCTACTCATAATTATATTTGATTCATCATTGAATATCATTCATCATGCTCTATGATTAAGAAAATGTAATGAAATATCTTGTCGAAATATATTCAATCATTTTGAAAGACGAATAGATGTCACTAAACACAATTTCATACTAATCATTGGTCTTCTGCTATTGTGATAAACAAATGCAGTAGTCTGTTCCTTCATTGATCTTAATGTATATTAATTTTATTTTTGCGTGTAGATTTTAATTAGATCTCATGTTTCGTTTTATTTCAGAAAACTTTGATTTAACCGATGGCCTCGTCTACTCAAACAACTATCAAACAAGAACCATTCTTGACAAAACCATCGACATCAAAACAGTCGGCGACGACGGCAGATTTGAAAGAAGACTTGAAAGCCACTACTAAACCAGAAGATGAAACATTTGAGCAATTTTATTCTGAAGTAATTCGATTTCCAATAAAATATCATAAAACATTGCTTTTTCATTCATATAGGTTAAGGCGATTGAAAAACGTGATGCTGTTTTAACGCCTGAACAACAAATCAATCGACTTCTTCGTCCCGGTGCCACATATTTCAATCTAAATCCATTCGAAGTAGATCATTTCTATCTGAATCTAGTCAAAAATTATTCTTGTGTTGTCTTACAGGTACTTCAAATCGATCCAAGTACTCCGTTCGAAGAAGTTGCGAAACATTATCGACGGGTAAGCACAGCTTTTCCTGTTCAAATATTTCTTGATTAACTCCATTCTCCTACCACTTAGCTATCGATGCTTGTCCATCCGGATAAAAATCCGACGATGACTGATCGTGCTTCAGTTGCATTCGAAGGTATGCGTTTATGATTTCATGGAGCTAGCTGCAATAGGATCTTGTCGTTTAGCTGTTAACAAAGCATATAAAATGCTCGAAGATGAAACAGAGCGAAAAAAGTGCATTGAAGTCATCGAAGAAGCTCGTGAACGTGTAGATAAAATGGTAAGTTTCTCATCAATCGTTGCCTCACCGTTCAGATCCCCTCTTATCGTTTGTTTGGTATTCTCCCAAAACACATACTCATTCCTCCTCTCTGTAAAATAAGCAAGACTCAGACTTGACATCGTCAGAGTAGATAGGTCCTGTTTCTACCCTCCTTCTAGTATGCATTGCTCAACGAACTGTTTTCTTCGATCATTCAGCAAATCGGGTGAGTGTCAACTATTTTCCATTTATGTAAATCTTTGTTTTGGGAGTAATTAACACACATTGATCATGCGTTCTTTTGCCGATATATATTTTAGATTCAAGAAAAGCGTGTGAAATATAAAAATCAACCGATTGAAGAGGACACTCCCGAAGGAGTAAGTCATTCGTTTTGGCCAGACGAAGTTTTCACTGTTCAACTTCGATTTTAGCATAAAAAAGCAATGTGGTCAGTGACATGCAAGTTATTTGCCGATATCGAACGATTACGAGTTCGAGAAGAAGCGAATAAAGCTGAAGAACGAAAACGCAAAGCGGAAGAAACAACTGAACGCGAAGAACGAACAAAACTGCGTAAAGAATGGGATAAAAACTATGAGGTATGACTTCATTCGCATACAAAATCAAAAGGATCCGTTCGAAAATATCGTTTTTTAGGAAAGTCGAGAGACACGAGTCAACAGTTGGAAATCGTTCCAAACAGTAGCGAAATCGAAAGATTCAGTCAAAGGCAAAGGGCCAGCTCTATTCAAACCACCAAAGTACAAGCCCGAACCTCGATAAGAGAAGAGTCGTCTTTTCGAGATTGACATTATTACTGTCTTTTTTTGTAAATGTATATAAATATATTCCTCGAAAAAGACAATGTTCGTCTGTAAAACTCGGCCATGTTGATTTTCTTCTTCTGTTTGTTTGCTCTGACTGATTAAACAACGAAAGAGTCTCATCTTCTACTATTGTTTTTTTTCTCGTCAAATCAAGAACTGAATGAAGACTGGATAACTTCACATCAAATCGTTTTCTTGTTGCAGATTATTTTCCTTCTAGTCCGGTGATACAGCTCAGAAGATGTCCGATTCAATCAAGAAAGAATAGTGCAGATGTGGTAAGTCAATGATGCTTTCTTGTCGTAAAAAAAAACCAAGGATAGATAAGAATTCTGCATTGCGTCTTTTCTTTTTTTCTCCTGATTCTATTTGAATGATAAACATCGTTTATTTGTCGTTTTTATTTAAGAATCATCTTTGTTTTTCTACTTAATCCTTTCCAACAATTTCCAGTCGACAAAAGTATTTGAGAAACATTTTTTTTTCACACGTGCTGTTTATGCCCCATTATTTTCTCATGTCATTCGTTACGGATTGAGTTTCAATCAAAATGCGCATACATAAGAATGAGGTCTTCATTGAAAATAAATTAATAGTTTTTGTGTCAGTGTAATTCGATCGGAGGATGTATTTAAATATATACCTTGCGTTACAAAATAAACCTTGAAGCTTTGAAAGAGATAGATGACAAATATTGACCATCTATTAGATACTACAGCTTGTTGTAATTTCGTAGGGACCTATTTTAAAGCATCGAAATAATGCTTTTTTTTTCTTCGGACATTTCTTCTGTGTCAAAGAAAACAAACGCATATTTTGTATAAATGTCCCTCGTAATACGATTAGTCGACATAGAAAAAGAAAGTACGCGCAATGACTGTCACGCATAGTTCTGATTATTAACCCTTCGCGCAACGACATTCACTGCGTGGAGTACGTTCATGTACACGGAATTGTTTATATTTTTAAGCGTCGTCAGGCGAGACTTTTTTTCAATGACAAAATTCATGACGAACATTTTTTCTTTCTTTCTGTTTCTTTCTCTTCATTTCTTTTTGCGTTTTAAACTACAAAAAGAAGTTGTTTTGGTTACCTTAGAATTCTAACGCATATATATTCGAAATTTTCATGTGTCTATATATACCTATTATATTCCCTTTTGCTTATAGAGATTTGTTCTTGTGTGATTATTATTGGATAACTTCATAATGATATGTACATCGTCAAATCGCCGCCACATAACTCATGTGATTTCTTTTATTCTATTTATTTCCATATTCGAAGGCATGTCCGGTGCATTGAATATATATCCATTTAATAAGTTGTCATCCAATCTAATCGTATTGATATCGAATCCAATTGAACATTATGGGTTACTGTTAACTATTGTGATTTATTTTATACGTTTGTTATCTTTATTACCTTTACCATTAGTTATTTGCCATACGTGTGGTTTGATTTTATATAATATCTTTCCCGAACGACCTGAGTTACACAATTCGCCATTATTAGGACCAAAAATTCGGATACGTGTTGTTACGCGTGGTGATTATCCTGAACTAGTACATAACAATGTCAAAAGAAATCTGGATACATGTGCCAAAGTTGGACTAGACAACTTTCAGATCGAAATCGTTACTGATAAACCAATCGATATTCACGGGTTGCCGGCAAATATGGTCCGTGAAGTTGTTGTACCGAGTACCTATCGAACAAAATCAGGTGCACTCTACAAATCACGTGCATTGCAATACGCGCTTGAACCTGATGTGAATCAACTATCAGCGAATGATTACATCGTTCATTTGGATGAAGAAACGCTGTTAACAGAAAATTCGGTCCGTGGTATTTTAAATTTCGTTACTTCGAATGAATATGATATAGGACAAGGTTTAATTACTTATGCGAATGAAACCATTGTTAATCACATAACAACATTAGCCGATAGTATGCGTGTTGGTGTCGACTTAGGATGTTTACGATTCTGTTTGAAGAAATTGCACCAGCCACCATTCTTATTCAAAGGATCGTTTGTTGTCTGTCGTGCTGCTTGCGAATTCGAAGTGACATTTGACAACGGACGAGCTGGTTCAATTGCTGAAGATACATACTTTGCCATGTTGGCCATGTCGAAAAACAAGACATTCGGTTGGATTGAAGGTGAAATGTGGGAAAAAAGTCCATTTACACTAGCTGACTTCATCAAACAACGTAAACGATGGTTACAAGGAATCTTACTTGTCGTTCATGACAAACGCTTACCAATTCGTGTTCGTATTTGCTTAGGCATTGCACTTTATTCTTGGATAACATTACCATTAACATCGATGAATGTTGTTCTTACACCACTGTGTCCTATTCCATTACATTGGTCGATAAATTTCTTGATAAGTTACGTTGGAGCGGTCAATATTTACCTGTACATCATCGGTGCCGTTCGTTCGTTCTCATTGGTGCGTTTGGGCTATGCTCAATTCGCTCTTCGTATTCTGGGGACATTAGCAACGATTCCATTTGTGGTGATCTGCGAAATTACTGCTGTTATTTGGGGACTTCTAAGTGATAAGGACAAGTTCTATATTGTTGATAAACAATTGACACCACCGGTTAATGTTTGAAATGATAATTTTGGAGATATATTGTAACTTTGATCGTTTTCGACAACAGATAATCGATAGAAATGTTAACAATCAGTTTTTCTTGTTCTTTTTCAAAGCGGTTGCCTTTCTTTCTTTTTTTGTTTCTTGTTTGTCAGATGATTTTTCTTTATGGATTCACTTATTTAGAATTATATATACGTATAAATATAAAAGAACAAGATTTCTTTGTTCATACACTTTATTTATTTATTTATGCTGACATATCTTTGATTTTTAGATATTTTTTTCTTAAGAAAACTTACTAAAAATAGCTTGAAATCGATCGCTTTTTTTGCTAGTAAAGAGGTAAAATCATCTGATCGTCAATGTTTATTCGTTGTTTTGAACCCTATCTTTTTTCGGAATAAACTTGCATTTGCTTTTCAGGTTTATTTCCTTGTGTCATTGTTCTGGCCTCGATTGACGCAAAAACTGCTTTAAAAGACGATCATTCGTCGTCTTCTTCTGCTGCTGCTGTTCCTGCTGTTGGTGAAGGTATCAAATCAAAATCAAGCTCCATGAGTTCATCAGAAGAAGTTTCTTGGATATCTTGGTTTTGCGGTCTGCGCGGAAATGAATTCTTCTGCGAAGTCGACGAAGAATACATTCAAGATAAATTCAATCTAGTACGTCAATTCATATAGACATGAAATTCTTTGAAATTACTTGTGATTATTTCTAGACAGGACTGAATGAGCAAGTTCCACATTATCGACAAGCACTGGATATGATTCTTGATCTTGAACCAGATGATGAACTTGATAACCAAGATAATCCCAATCAATCAGATTTAATTGAGCAAGCTGCGGAAATGTTATATGGTAATTTCCAATGCTCTTTTCCCTCAGGCATTAGAATAATCAAGTCTGCTTTGTAATCACAGGTCTTATTCATGCTCGATACGTTTTAACTAACAATGGGATTGCTCAAATGCTAGAAAAATTTCAAAATGGCGATTTTGGTCTCTGTCCTCGCATCTACTGCGACAATCAGCCCATGTTGCCAGTATGACACTTTCGGTTGTATCAATCGGAAAACATGTGCATTTTCCTTTCAATACTAGATCGGCTTATCAGAAATACCTGGCGAAGCGATGGTCAAGCTCTATTGTCCGAAATGTTTGGATGTTTACACACCGAGAAGTTCACGTCATCATCATACGGATGGAGCATATTTTAGCACAGGTTTTCCGCACATGCTATTCATGGTTCATCCAGAGTATCGACCAAAACGGCCAACAAATCAATTTGTTGCTCGTCTCTACGGCTTTAAAATACATTCAATGGCATATCAATTGCAATATCAAGCTGCTGCAAATTTCAAACAGCCAGCTTCAGGTTCAGGCATTCCAAATACTGCCGGCGGTGGTGGCACAACGACAAGCACTACTCGTCCTGCTCTTAAAGATTAATTCAATTAAGTATCAATGTCAAACACGAACAATTTCAATCATAAATATCTATTTGCTATGAATAAAATTTACTTCGATGTGTATGTGTTCTTTTTCTTCTTTTGTCAATGATGATACAGTTCTTGTCTATGCTGTGTATATGTCTTTCGTCCTCTTCTTTTAACAATTTTTATCAGCGAACAACTATGTAATTGAGTTTGACAAATTAAAATCTTGTGTATTTTTACTTTTATCTGAAGTTGAATAGAAAATAAAAGATGAAAAATGCTGCTAATGGATCACTTTATTGACTTTGACATCTATGCGCTTGACTGTTCTGATGCCACCTTCTTTTTCGGGAAAATAGCGATACGATTACCATGAATATGAAAGAATTCAAAGCCGGACCTACGATATAATTTTGTTGCAGATATTGCTCCACTACCTTCTTTAGCACATTGTAAGCACAGCGTAGAGTTCAGCTTTTCTGAATTGCAAACAACTCCAACGAAATAATTGACTAGAACTCGTCCGAGTCCTTTCGATTGTTGAGCACTATCAACAGCTATATCGGATATATATCCAAACTGTTCATTGCTTGATTCCACTAAGAATAGACGTCCAAATGCACAGGGAATGTGATTGATTTTGTCTAAAATCATTGCATTATTTGTTGCTGAATTGATTCGATCGCTCATTTCTTGCAAATTCCAGTTCTTCGACCAAAATGCCTCTCGAGTCATGAGCTGCAGTAACTGTTCGGCATAACCAAGTATTATATTTCGATCGCTTACTAATTCATACTGATCTTGTCTACCTTGGAAATTATTTTCAGGATAATACTTTAAATCATCCGTGTTTGCACTCATAAAGTCTGAACATTCGTTGCGATATTGAAGTTTGTCAAATGGAATTTGATTGTCGAATGTACGGGGAAAGCGAATACATATCAATGAATGATATATAGCACTAACGTAAGAGCTCACAGTTGAGAGAAGTTGATCAATCTGTTGATAATCACTGGGCAATAGAGCGATTTGATCGAATAGAATCAATACAGTGTGATCGGGCACATCAGCAGCAACATTTCCTTCAGCAATTAATTGCGAGTTTTGCTCCGCACTGGTTTTCACTTGTATTCTTGTTTTGTCCTCGTTTAAATTGATAACAAACATATTTGTTATGTGCTGTGTCGGCAGGTAATAGAAGATCGAGTGAATGCTTTATCTTTGCATCAGCTTCTTCTCTATTCAAATATTTGAAAGATAACGCAAACTAGTTAGGAATTTTAACACCTGATAGATTGTACATCTAGAAATTTGATAAAATACCATGTTGTTTTATTCATACTAATCAAATAAAATGTCGAACCACAATTTATACAGTTGTCGCAGCCAGATGGCATTAGTAGGCGGTTGTCAGAAGCAGTCAACTGTCTTACATTGGATTGTTTGACTAATAGCCAACGAAAAAAAAGAGCATGTCTCATGTGTTTATTTTCCCCCTCTGTACTTCATTTCCCAACGCATATTAACTTAGCTTCTCTCGAAAAGAATCAATTTCATTATTTTCTAGACATTACTGATTATGAATCCGTCTTCATTACCTTATTTATCGAATCAACCCATGAGTATACCTGTAGTACCGACGACAAATCATTCATTTGTTCCCCAAACTCCGCCGCCACCACCGAATGGACACCGAAATTCACTCTCAAATAATACCCAAGCACGTAATGCTTTGCCAGGAAAACATTGTTGGGTATGCTTTGCTACGGACGAAGATGACTATTCGGCTTGTTGGGTATCGCCATGTCGTTGCCGTGGGACAGCAAAATGGGTTCATCAAGAATGCCTTCAAAGATGGGTAGACGAGAAACAACAAGGATCGAGTGGTGGTGAGTCATTCCGGCGTTCAAAGGAAATATTTTCTCCTTTGTTTAGTAAAAGTGTCGTGTCCACAGTGTAATGCAGAGTATATTATTGTATATCCGAAACAAGGTAAGCTATAGAGTGAAAACCAATGAAGATGATGTCCAATGAGAATGATGTTTGCTGTATCCAGGTCCAATGGTTTACACACTTGATTTGATAGAGCGCATTTTAAATCGTTTTTGTCCGTTTCTTGCCGGTGGTATTCTCGTTGGATCTGTTTATTGGACAGCAGTGACCTATGGAGCAGTAACAATCATGCAGGTTGGTCAAAACCGAAGAAGAAAATAATTTTACAAAGAACGAATTCCATATCATTTTAGATTCTTGGACATAAGGAAGGTTTGAGTGTGATGGAAAAAGCAGATCCACTTTTTCTTCTTATTGGCTTGCCAACAATTCCCATTGTGTTAATTCTTGGTCGAATGATACGCTGGGAAGAAGCGGTCTTGAAATTCTGGCGTAAACATTCAGCAAAATTACCGTTAATGAACTATTTGTTTCCCAACGGTAAACAAACGGTCAATAGAATTTCGATGAAACGTCATCTCTTTTATACTATTTTAGATCGCACATCCTATTTACCCCGTGTACCAACTGAACGTAATGGCAATTCAAATCCCGCATCTTTAACTAGACTTATTTGTGGCGGTCTCATCTTACCAACTATTGCAACAATCTTTGGTAAATTCCTGTTCCAACGCGTCCATTCAAACTTTCAACGCACTCTCTTAGTATGTCAATTGAGTACATTTTAAACAAAAAAGTGATGGTTCTTCTCATAGGGTGGTATTGCCTTTATTGTCTTAAAAGGCACTTCGAAAATCTACTATAAGCAAAGCCAATACATTCGCGAAGCGCATCGAGAAATTCTTAATTACGAACCAGCGTCAACAACTAGTTCTTCACATTATCATCATCATTATCCACCTTCACATCCAGCACCAGCGCCACCACCACCGCCAACGACAGTTCATGTTCATCAACAAGATATTCCGAATGAGATATTTGCCATTCCATCATCAGCAAGCAACTTCACCAATGATCAATCACCATCAAACTTTTAATTGCTAAAACGAAATCGACTTTTTTTTTCTTCTTTCTGTGTATAAATTCTTATATGAGCATTTGAATTTTTTTCTTTTTTCCTCTTTAAAAGAAAATTGAATTGGAAGGAACTAGAATGTTATTATTGTTGTTTTTTTTTTCTTCATTTTCTATCTTGCTTCTAGTTTGAATATACAGATACATACATATACATACATAACATACTATCTTGGAGTGTAATCTAATGTCATCAGCGAATCACATAGACAAAGTGAAAACTTATCTATTGGCAGCAAGTGGACGACGAACTATACGAAATACACCATGGATAGATGATGTGCCATCGGAAAGTTTTACTTTACCGAAATATGAAGTAAGTCAATTTCATACTTGAGGGTGACAGACAGAGAACGAAAGAGATGTTATCGTTGTTATGAACATTGTTTCTTTTCTGTGAACAATTAAAGTTTCGAAATGGTTTGAGTATCGTTTGGTCTCTTTAGGTTGAAATTCTCGATAAAGTCAAACATGAAAATACAGTTGCCTGTTTGCATAGTAACACATCGAAGAATTTTCTTATCATTAATGTTATACGAGAATATTCCTACGGCATTCAACGAAAATTTGACGAAGGCGGTCAACGTATCATTTGTTTAACAATGGGTATAGTATTCCATGTTGAAAGAGTTTAATCGACTAATTTTGTACTTACTACTCAGAACAAGATCCGGTCGCACTGGCCGAAATGATTCATCGCCATTTGCCAGTCGATGTCGGTTCATTTGGTATTGAACATGGTGTACTACTCTGGAAAAAAGATCAATGGTTACAAGAAATGCAAATACGGAACGTATTTGTTATGCATCCGGCTGTCTTCCACGAATTATTAAATCGAAATTATATAGGTGAGTGACTCGTCGAATTGCTATACTTGTTTCGCACTTAGTTATTTCATGATTTAGAATTTTCACATATCAAACTATTGATTCTTGACGAATGTCATCAAGCTATTCGCGATCATGCCTATGGTTCAATTCTACGACAGTATAAAACACTTTGGGAGAGAAATGAAACAAAGAATCAGTTACCTCGACTCTTTTCCATTACGGTGGCATTGCTCAAAACGCATTGTACTTCGATTCAGTTGGAAGAACGCATCGAGAACTTACATCAATTCTTTTGGTGAGGATATTTTTGAACCGTTAAATGTGCCATGAATACATTCGTCATTGTCATCTTTTGAACAGCTCAACGGTTTTTACAGCAACTGATCTGATTTCTCGTCCAACCAACCGAGTATCGAAAATACCAAGGGAAACGATTGTTGTGTGTGAAAAGGGCAATCACCAACAGCCGGAGATTTCCAAAGAAATCATTCAGGTGAGCAAATTCTTTCTATTTGACTGCCGCACAATTCGTGATTGTAGGAACTTCAAGCCGCTCTTGAATATATCAATAAATTAGAAGCACCGGTAGTGTCTTCTTCGATTCATTCCGACGAGAATTCATCACCGTTGACGATTCCTCGACAAGTGCTGACTGAATGTTTACGTCTCGTGGATAAATTAGGCATTTGGGCATTGCTTCGTTCGTCATTACCAATTATTACTCAATTAGAACGTCTTTCAAGTATTGCTGTTGAACAAAGTTCTGTCTCATCTATTTCGGCCTTTTCGACTTCCGCAACATCTCAATTGTCACTTTCATCGCCACGTGCGTATTCGCTATTTCTTGATTGGATTTGTACATTACTTCGTCTTTGGCGATCGCGAATCAAAACTGCACTGGAAGCATTAAATTCGCAGACACTGATTGAACAGTATACAACACCAAAGTTACGTTCATTGTTTGATATTCTAAAACGCTTTCAAGCAGATGCGACCAATACATCAAATCGTCGATGGTCCGCACTCATATTCGTTGATCGCAAACAGGAAACCGCTGTTTTAAATGCAATATTAAAAGATGCTGCAAAACGTTTTGCTGATGAGTATTCATTTATTCGACCTAACTTTCTAGTCGGATATTCCACTATGCAACCGACGGATGATCCATCGACTAGTCAGCATATTCAACCGATGGACAGTCGCAAACAAGTAGGATTTCTGTTTGGAATAGGAGGAGTAAGACGTGCTCAATGCTTTCGTTCATAGGAAGAAGTGATGCGCAAATTTCGTCTTGGGGAAAATAATGTTATCGTTGCGTTAAGTTCTCTCGAAGAATTGAAAGATATTCCTGATTGCAATTTAGTTATTCGATTTAATGTACCAACAAATTATCGATCTTACGTGCAATCAAAAGTAAATGAGTTTCGATATTTTCTTTTTGTTGATATTGAAAATCTATCGTTGAATTTTTGTGTAGGGCAAAGCACGAGCACAAACGCCGCATTTCTTTATGCTTGCTGAACAAGAAGAGTATGATACGTTCTTAACTAATCTCAATTCATTTAAAGGTATCGAACAAGTATGTAATTCGAAATCCTATTTGTCTTGCAACTGTTAATGCCATTTCATTTGATTTCAGGTTCTAATGAAAGAATTTCATGAAATCAATAATCCACTCCCATCGAGCAACATCGATCGAGAGCGATCACCCAATGCCATCGAAGTTATCAACAGGTATTTTCCTTTTTCAAACACCTTTCTTTTCAGCTTCATTTTGAACTGTCCTCTTCGAAGATATTGTGCTCGACTTCCGTGTGATGCACTGACAACATTGGTTCCATCGTGTAAAATCAAGAAATACGATGAGAACCAATACCAATGCATTCTTTCCTTGCCTGTCAACTCACCAGCTAGAACGACGATTACCGTACGTTTAAAAACTATCCATTCTCCGTTCTATCTGAACTGCTGTTGGCTTTTTTTTTCTAGGGCCCAATACGCTCAACAGTACGACAAGCAAAACTCTCTACGGCCAAACGTCTATGTGAACATCTTTTGCAAGCCGGTAGGCAATTGAAATCTAGTTTGTTTTCGTTGAACTGAATTGATTTTCATCTTAATATGTAGGTGAACTAAATGAACATCTATTGCCCGAAACTCGTGAACAATTTTATCTTCGTCATTCGATTATTGATGACGAAGATATCGCTGAATGGGGTTCGTATGTTGATCCGAATCCCAAGCCAGGTTCTGTTCAGCGTAAACAACTTTACAATAAAGCCGTACGTCTTTTCTCGCTGACTGCTCTCCATGAAAATCCTATATTCGAACTGATTAGATCGCGCCGGAACCACTCTCAACTGAGAAGTCATCTGAATTCTTTGTCTATTGTATCAATGGAGGATTGACAACGCCATTGACTCAACACAATGAACAACAGAAGCTAACAAACACCTATACAAACCAATCAAATTCAAATCGAATTGGTGTTCTCTCTGCAAATTACCTTCTCGAAGTAAAATGCAATCAAAGAATTTAGTGTTTGACTGAATATACGCTTTGTCTCTTTAGATTCCAGCATTTTCATTATTTTCTCGTGCCGGCGAAGAAACTTATAATCTCGATAGAATTATGAAAAACGTTCGCTTCACATCCGACGAGTACCGCATGTTACAAACAGTTCACTATTATTTATTTTCTTCCATACTCGGTTTTGACCGTCCATTAGTGAACTTCAATCCTGAACAATCACAATCTCATCTCATTATCATTTTATTGAAAAAAGACTCCTCGGGCTCATATTCTATCGATTGGAAATTAACAAAAGATATTATTTCTTTCATTCAATCGATGTATTTACAAAAATACACACCAGACAACCCCTACGTGTTCAATGCCGATGATTTCAATCAAACATGTATTGTTTTACCATCGTATCGTCGTTCCACACAACCGCAGTACTATATAGTGAATTCGATTGATACGAACAAAAACCCGCTCTCACCATTTCCATCGATATCAACGATCTATGATACATTCTCGTCTTACTATGAAATTAAATACGAATTGCGTCTAACGAATAAAAGTCAACCATTGTTATGCGTTTCACATACGTCTCATCGTCTCAATCAGCTGATCCCACGGTACATGAATTTCAAAATGATGAAATCAAGTACAGCATCAAACAATCGAAACACCAATCGGCCCAATCAGCATACGAAAACCAATGGAACATCACATCATCACCACCATCAGGGCGTTTTCTTAATCCCCGAATTGGTGATTATTCATCCAGTTAACGCACAGTTATGGCAAGGAATCATCGCGCTACCGAGTATGCTCTACCGCATCAATTGTTTGATCTTAGTAGAACAATTGAGACGAACAGTGGCGTTAGAAACAGGTGTGGGAGCTGCTTGGGCGCCGGAAGATGGTCAATTTGATAGGTTAACGTTCGATTGGGACGAAAAGAAAGAAGCGCAGTTTTCAGCTCTATTGGATAATAACGATGCATTTTTCACCGATGAACCGATAGATCCCAATTGGAATTTTGAAATCAGTGTTTGGAATGAAAATGACATTCATAGTTGGACAAGTAAGACTTTGGTAGGAACGAATAAACATAGAATTTTGTTTGTTTCTACAGACGATTCTGCATGGCTTGAAGCAAAAGATCGATGTATCATGATCAATGCTGCAGATGTAAGTCATTTCCTTAAATTCCATAATTCAGATGATATTTTTGGAAAAAACCTAGTTCGAAGATGGTGATTTTGATGACGACATCGATCTCGATGATGACGAAGAGGATGATCTTCCTCATAGTACTTCTGCTCCTACTTTTGCGTCCGCCCCATTGCAAAATAATAATCAGTCGACGTCAAGTGAGTTCAGTGTCTCCATTCGGTAATCAAATCTTGATATATCTTTTCCATTTCATTCCAGCATGGTCAACAACTCCAAAGAAACAATTGAATGAATCATCTTCGTTAGACGATGATGAGGAGGAGGAGGATGAAGAATACGATGATGAAGAGAAGAAGCCAACTGGCCCTTCATTATCATCAACTAATAAGAAACAGGAGAAGAAACTTAGCACTGACACCAAGGTGACTAATTATCATATTGATTTACCACGTTTGCATGAAGATTTAAAAACCAAATCGAAAAAGTTTCTTTCGAAACTTATGGCTAGCACTCAGCCAACTACTGATCCCTGTAAATCAGAAGAAGTCGACGTATTCTCTTCGTTGGATACACCAACAACTAATTCGAAGAACTTGGTCGAAGAGAAATCCAATTATTTGACAAATGTACAGATCGAAGAACCCACTCATGTTCCATGCCCACCAGTCACTGTTTCGCCTTCGGTGATTCATTTTGAACCTACGCCATTTGTCAAACGACTACTAAACATCGAAGATGTTATACATGACGATGAGAATGAGGAACCGCCGCCACCATTGCAACAGCAACAGCACGAACCAGTTCAATCATCAATGCCTCTTCCATCAACCCAATCAGAGATTATTTTCGTCGAAAATGGCTACGATAGTGGTATTATCGACGATTTCTCCGAACCATTGAACATCAATCTAGATTTTGAATATCTCCCTGAGTCTCATCCTGGTCCATCGCCAGCATTACTCTTACAAGCGCTGACATTATCGAATGCAGGTGATGGATTCGATCTCGAACGTTTGGAAACCGTTGGAGATTCGTTTCTCAAACAAGCAGTCACAGTCTATATCTATTGTACGTATACACAAGTTCATGAAGGCAAACTAAGTTTCTTTCGTTCGAAAATCGTTTCCAATTACAATTTATACAAACTCGGCAAACGAAAAGGAATAGGTGAATACCTCATCAGTACAAAATTTGAACCGTTCGAAAACTGGGTTCCGTAAGTGTCTTTTTTCGAAGAAACTTTACCTTTTCTATTCATGTTCTTTTTCTAGGCCTCTGTTTACATCAGGGTCGCCGACTGAGTATGGCTTGCTATCAAGTTCAGGCGTCGAATTATGGACAAAGTCTGAATCAACAACAAATGTCGACTGGATTGAATTACAAGAACGCCGTGAACAACGAAGATTAGCGAAATTAAATCCACAATCATCATCATCATCGCCAGTTGCTCCTACGCCATTCAATACAATTTTAAATAATCTGACGAAACCGATATTTCCAACAACAACATCAATTAATGAACAACAGTGGACGCCATCGTACGACCGACGCACCCAGCATTTAATCTCAGATAAAAGTATTGCGGATGCAGTTGAAGCATTGATTGGTGCTTATCTTATCGCCAGCGGTCCGAAGGCAGCGTTGCGATTTATGGCATGGCTTGGTGTTCGAATATTTCCTAGGCTTCGTCTCGGTTTGTACTGATATATTCTTTATGAAACACTGTGACCCTCATCTGTTTTTAGAGGATGGAACGGAAATGACCGGTGAACTTCCTCCATTGCCTTCGCCAGTTGATTACACCAACCCATCAGTTCTATCGACCATTCAATCGTATGACTTTGATCGATTTGAAAAGCTAATTGGCTACCGCTTTCATCAACGTGCTTATCTCATTCAAGCCTTCACTCATGCATCCTATTCTTACAATACAATTACAGATTGTTATCAACGCTTAGAATTTCTTGGCGACGCTGTTCTTGACTATGTCATAACTCGTTACTTATACGAAGTAAGTGTGATACTCTACTGATTTACTGACTGACATGTTGTTTCTTCACGTCTAGCATCCTAAACGACACTCACCTGGTGAATTAACAGATCTTCGCTCCGCGCTAGTCAATAATAACATCTTTGCATATATCGCCGTTAAATACGACTTTCATAAATACTTCCGTTGCCATTCCAATGAATTATTTTCATTAATCGATAAGTTTGTTCAGGCACAAAAGGACAAGTCATCATGGTGTGGCTTCGATGAATGCAATTTAGGTGACGACGACGATGAGAATGATGAGTTCTTTTATTACGATTTCTTAACATCATCTGCATCGAATAACAAAGATACGTACAGTCATGCTATGACATCATCATCCTTAGATGATGAACATCTATCGAATTCCCATGAAGAACAAGACGATGACACGACAATCAATGAGCCTGACGAATGGGAAGAAACAGAAGTGCCCAAATGTCTTGGTGATATATTTGAATCAGTTGCCGGTGCCATTTTTCTCGATTCGAATAAATCATTCAATACAGTATGGAAGATCTACTATCGAATGTTAAAACCTTTCATAGAAAAGTTTACGACGAAAGTTCCGAAGTCACCAATACGCGAATTGCTTGAATTAGAACCGGAAACAGTGAAATTCGAAAAGCCTGAACGATTACTTGACGGTCGAATACGCGTAACCGTGGAAATTATCAGTAAGGGACGTTTTAAAGGTGTCGGACGAAATTATCGTATCGCAAAGAATGCAGCAGCAAAATGCGCTTTGAAGAATCTACGCCGTTTGGATTAAATGTGAAACAGAAAGCAAAGTTTTCTCAGATATGTTTTTTATTGAAAGACTGCAATGCTCCTGACGAACCATTTTTATGAAGAATGAGACAACGAAGCAATTTATCCGCATTTTTTTCTGAATTTTCTTCTCACTGTTTGTTGCTTTTTCTTTGCCTGTCTCTTATTGATAAGTGTTGTATGTTTTTATTCTTTTCTTATATACATATGCATATGAAGACCTACCAAAGTATGGTCAATTGACAGTTTTTTAATCTGTGATTTGCTGTTTTTATTCAAGAAAAAAAAAGATGATATTGAAAAATCAAAAAATTACAATTAGCCGATTCTAGGGTCGAAATAATATGTGCGTCGTTGCTTTTGCGTCGTTCGATTTGTTTGCCTCGCTTCGATCGAACTATATGATTCATGGGCTATCTTTTTCTCTCTCTCTCTCTCTCTCTGTATAATGACGAGTGATTTATTCATTCAATACAACGACGTAACTTACGTCGGAGTATAAAAGTGAGGAGAAACGATTTTCACGAAACATACACAAAGTTAATTCGAACATCAAAAGACAGGATGAGTAAGTGGTGAGAATTTTAAATAAACAGATCATTGACGGTGGGATTTCTTATAGGCTTTATTGTGAATAAAATCGAAGAGAAGGTTGGTTTAGATTTGAATAGAGACGGCCGAATTGGTGGTCCTGGCTTGACGGATAGCATCGAAAAGAAAACCCATATCGATTTTAATCGCGATGGAATTGTCGGTGCTCATCGACCACCAGCTGGCGGAGGTAAACAAAACATATTTAATTCCAACTAACATTCACTAAACCATCTCTTTTCTATGTAGGATTAGTTGGTAAAATCGAACGAGCAACCCATATTGACATCAACAGAGACGGTTTTATTGGTGGACCACATGGTTGTCATCCACCGCAAGGTCATAAGAAGCATAAGTAGACAAAGAAAAAGACTTTGACCGTATCTGTGTAATTAGTTTCTATTTGCAAATAATAAATTTCTTCGAGTCAATCGTCGCATTATAGACACGTTCCAATGTACTGATGATGTCTACAAATTTCACATTTGATTTATGATCGTCTTTCGATAGACTTTATTTTGTTTCATATAAAAAGTAGTTTAGATTTCATCTTTAGAGCAACTGATAATATGTGGTCCTCGGATGTTATTTTCTTCTTTATCCAAATCAAGTAAGTCGTGCGAGCCAGTGACAATCAATCGATACGAGTGTGCCAAAATAAACTGATGCATTTCATGTAAACTGACATCGATACGAAACGATCCGTTGGTATTTTTCATCAAGCCCAATTGAATAAAATTAATGTATTTCATTGAATCACTTGATGCAATATGTTCAGAAGAACTACCATTAGAATAAAGAGACATATTGAAATAATCAAGACTATGTTCAGGCACAAGAACAATCGTCACAAATTGATTGGGAGCACAATTGAAGAAATAGCTATCCGTTTCACGATGAAAGCTGATTGTACCTAAGATCATAAATGAGCAATCTAATGATTCGTGAACACGTGATTCGTCAAGAACTTCAACTAAATCAAAATTATGAATTTCAGTAGCAGCCAAGTGTACCGAAACACTATGATGTCCTTCCAAATTCATTGTATTGTATGGTCCAGTGGGTCCGAGAGGACCTAGTGGCCCAAGAGTGCCAAGAGGTCCAAGTGGCCCTAAAACTCCCCATAATCCCAATGCCTGTAAATGTTTGCCGAAGTCATTTATTGATGGAAGTGTTTCATGATATGACTCTGATGACAGAGGACCTGCTGATGATAGCGGATTGTTCTCAAGACCAAATAACATGTTCGAAGTCATCCACTCGATTATGTGCGCTGAATCTGGTCGCCATGCTGTTGGATTCCATGTGTTATGACCAACAGGCCCAACCATTCCAAGTGGACCATATGCACTAAATTCGTCAAAGAGATTAGATTTCTGCTGACAATCGTCACCAAATTACCTTAGTGGCCCATGTGAACCTAACGCTGAGCTTGAACTTAAATAGAAGTCGCACGATAATCTACCACAATCAACAGGCAATGGTTGAACGAGATGTATATCTTCATGTAATGCTTCAATACTTGACGCAGTTACATAAGGCCCATAGCATGCAGCTGTTGAAAATGGAATTTCCAATAGATTAACAAGTGAAATAAAGAAAGTTATATATTGCATGATTGTGGATCATATAGACTTTGTAGTTTCAGGTAAATCACACGTCCAGAATGATGAAACATACTGTTTTTGTACTGATACATACCGCTATGAGAAGCAAAACAGCTGATTAAATATATGAAGTTGACAAATAAAAGTTACTCTCATATTTTGATTCTCGAGTGTTTACAAGTACTTTGACCTATTCGGGGTTTCGTAATCATTTTCGATTGTATCTGTAATTGCATTGCTGCTATTAAAAGCAAGGCCAAGTCACTAATCGGATGCGTGTACAAGTAGCTTAACCTATTTGCGACGGGATTGTTTTCTGAAAGAAAGTAATGAAGCACGAGATTAGTCAGAGTTACCTGACATTCATTCTTAATTGATTCAGTTCGACTGACTAAGAACAAATATGTGAGATATATACAGAGCGGGCATGCTGGATAGGTCTATCAATTTCAGTCAAGATGACTAGGCAAATAATTATTTAGAGATTATTTGGTGACGTGGAAGGAAGCTGAATTATAAAAAGTTAGTTTTATCGTATATTATTGTGAAAAAGTTATGTATACTTGTTCAAACAATCTACTCTATGACAAATAAAAAAAAAGATCTTGACTACATCCTATAAAATGAATACATAGAAACGAAGAAACAAAAAACGAACTCGAATTATTCGATCACAAATAATCTTAGACATACACATATGTTAACTGTCTGAATTTCCTATCGTATTCCATTGTGCATGCAGAAACAGATCTGGAGTAAACATCGTTGAGAATCGCATATACATATTTTTTATGGGAATACACTAGGTGTTGAGGTATATCGTGAGAAAGGGGTTCCTGTTAAGGACGCTGGAAAGTTATCGTTGAACACAGTAGCATATGTTGTTTTCAAGGAATCCACGTAACTTTGTATGGAACGATTATTATTATTTGATTGTTCAAGTTTATCACGTAATTCACTTAATTGAGATGTATAACGTCGTTCAGCATCATCTTTGTCTCGTTTGATCTGAGTACAATCAAGTCGAAGTTTGGATATTTGTTGTTCAAGTTCGTTGATGCGTTGTTGAAGAGCACGTTCCTAGCAAGATTCATGGATCAATGAAATTCACGTTTCAAATGCTCACTTTAGAGTTAAATGTATCTTCTCGAGTTTTCAGATCGGATTGAGTGACGTCAATTTGTTTACTCATTGTTGATAATTCGTGCGTTTTAGCATTGAGACGAGCCTAGATAAGCAAACGTGTAGGAAATTTTCTTCAAATTCACTTCGTTTTTCCATCCTACCTGAGCATTTCTCAAGGCGTCTTCTTTAGCATTGAGATTTCTTAGCAAAGTTGCATTATCTTCTTCCAATACATTTAAATGGCTAAATAAAAATCGCATTTATCCTTTCATAGAACATTCTTAGCATCATTCATTACCGTTGAAGAGACTCGTTCTTAGGTGAAAAATGATCGTCTTTCAATCGGTCGAGTATATGATTTTGAACATTCGACTAGAGAAATAAAAAAGAACGAGCTCGATCTTTTGCATCAACTTTCCACAACATACTTTGGCTTTGAGTTCGCTCATATATGTTGTTTGTTCAGCTAAACGTGCCTGTAAATCTTGATTCTTCAATTCAGCTTGACGTAACAATTCTGGTAGAGGTTCAAGTTCTTCGATGCGTTTTTGCAATCGATAACGTAGTTTGTCTAATTCAATTTCAGACAAATGACTTTTATTATTGTTAATGGATGTTTTTAATGCTTGATTATGTAACTGTTCTTTGTATTCAGCAACTAAACGTTCAGTATGTTCAAGTTTTGTTCGTAGTCGAATGATTTCTGTGTTGGCATCGACGAGTTGTTCGTTTTTATTCCCGTACATTTTCTTTTCCAGTTCGACGATGTGACGATCACGATCATTCAGCTCAGCTTGTAATTTTTCAATAGTATTCGCTTTGGTTTTAGCAACGAGACTTGGCAAAGATGAACAAGATGGTAAAGGCGTCGATGGCGTACGCTTAACGCTACTTCGATGAGTATCACATTGAGAGCGATTACGCTCCAAAGACTAAAAATCGAATAAGGCCTCCGGGAAAGAACATTTCTAGAAAATCTACCCGTATAATACATTGCAGTCGATTGATTTCACCTTCTTTCGCGTACAATTCTCGTTGTAAGTGAGCTCGATTATGTTCTAACGATGTTTTCATTGTATCATAACCAATTACATGTGCTCTCTCACGTTCCAGTTCATTCTGCAATGCAATATTGTCATTTTCTCGGTCGAGTAGTAATCGTCGTATCTGTACATTTTCACGTTCTAGTTCATGTAAACGTGTGTTTATACCATCAGTTTTCTCATTCACGGCACCGTCTTCGGCTTCTAAATGATACTGATGTTGAAGGAATTCTTTTAATTTCCTATTTGAGTGTTCAAATTGTTCGATTAAATGTAGTAATTGATTTCGCTGTTGATACAATTGTTCAACTTCGAACGAAACGGGATGGTTGTCCTAAAAGATTACACAGGTAGAGAAGAATATGGCATAAAATGGCTTCATTCTAAGAAAATAGAAACCATTCATATGAAATTAAAAGCAAAGAGAGAGAGAATTCTTTTAACTATTCTCTGTTTCAATTTCGTACGTGTGTCGTCATCAGGATGTCAAGTTTGTTGCAATTGTATGACTTAAGATGTCTGTCTCAAACACTTGATTTAAATGTAACAATACGCAAAATATTGTCTTTATCGCTATGCGAACTAATCAAAAAGAAAATGTAAAACATCTCGATTACGATTTCATTATCGAGATGTATGACGAAAGAGAAGAACACAATGCCTTTCATTTTCTTCCTTCTTTTTTTTTTTATTAAAGTTTGCTTCGGTATGAATATGCATGAAGTAACAAAAGATGTGACATTCTATCTTAGTCAAATAGAAACTAATAAAAGACTCTGATTTGAATGTTGCAATAAAAAACCGATAAATTGGACTTACAAATTTCAGTTTCGTGAGAATATCTTTGACCGATGATAATTGTTTGGTTATTTGAGCAATGTCCGCTTCGGATTGGGATAGAGATATTAATAAGCGTTCACGGTTTGGATTTAGATAGAGCGGACCGCGAACAGGTGTTGTACTACGAGCTCGTCGTCTAAAGATAATTCGTTTCGACAGAAGAAAGGGTTTATTGTGAAAATCTGTACCGTTCATGAGGCAAGTCATGTTCGAACGAAACTCGAGGTAACATCTGATGCTTTCGTTGTTCACCAGCACTTGACGAACGATAATTATGACGTGAGGGTGGCGAAGAGCGAGAAGATCGTAATGGTGGTTTATTAAGTGTTGTTTGGAAAGATGCTTGTTGAGACTGTTCAAGGTCACGTAATGATGAAACAATATCTGAACGAATTTGATCGGAATTTAGACGATTATATACCTGGATGAATACATTCAATTAGCGAAAGGTGTCGAAGATTTCTATTTACTCGCTCTTTAAGTATTTCAACACCTTCTACTAATCCTTGAATACGTTTTTCGTACGTTTGAATTTCAGCTAGGAGTGGACTGTTGTTCGACACCGATTGGCGATCATGATTTTGGCCATCTTCGTCTGTCACATCATCGGAAACGATATCAAAATGATTCGTTGGAGTTTCTAAACGTGTTTTAGCGTTCTAGAAGAGGAAAAAAGATCATTTTCCTGTATGAAGAATATAATTAAATTACTTGGGGAGCAAATTTTTGCCCTTTTGTTGTACGGCCTGGTGGTGGAACCCTTGAATAATAGTAATTATATACAATTTAGAAAGCCTTTTGTTCGATGTGCTGTTTTCTTACCATGGCTCTCGGGTTGGCGATGGACTTCGGGAACGAACGGGTAGATTTGATTTCGATTGTGTAACTTCTGATGTCATTTGAGCAGATTTCGTCTTGTTTGGTTTGACTTTACTCATAACACAGGTACGCATTCGCAGGGCTTGACGTCCTCCACGATTAGTTGCTGAGGAGGATTTTCTTACAGCTGATCCGTTCATGCCACCATCACGCCAATCATTATCAATATGTAAATCTACTGGTGTAATGGTTTGCATCTGTAGACAAACAGAAAACTATTTGCGACGATTTATAGCAAAATCCTAAGAGCTCTCAAAGAGAAAGAAAAACTCATGTACAGATGTTTGGTTGTGTATTTTATTTTACATTGACAGCAAATTTCTTGTTCTCATTCTTCTTCTTCTCCTATAACCATATTTCGTTTCATTTTCAATCCACATCCCTAGCTATATCCTCTTTCAAGAATGAGTACAGTTGTAAGAGAAGCGACAACTCTCGAAATTTCAATGATTGCTAGTGACATCTGACTCTAATTATGTTGATCGCACTGTCAGTATATTGACGTCATCATCTTGGAAATTATATCCGACAGTAATTGTTCCTATTTAGGTTTTGATCGTGATTAGGAAACTCATAATAGTGTTCTACATTTGCTCAAGTTCCCTTTCCTTTGATTACAAAGCAAAGTAAGGATTCACGATAAATTTCACATAATCGAACGAAATTAATTCTGGAAAAACGTAAAACCTAGCATATGAAAACCTTTATATCCTATATATAATTGAAAAATATGCGTTTGAAGGGTGTGTCTGAAGAGTTTTCCAGATATTAATCAAACATTATAATAAGGTAATGTAGTTGATACTAGTAGTTTCTTGTCTTGTCGAAGCCGATAAGCAGCTACACGCTTGATTCCAATGTCATTAACGGATGCCTTTTCCATAATGATGCTTTCTTCCGTTCCTTTGTTTCTTACCGAGTCTTCAGCGGTTAGAATATGGTACTTTCTGTACCCATCAACTTCTTCTAATTGTTCTATTTGTTTATGCGCAGAGAAAGGAATAGAATGTCTCTTTTATAGTCTATATTCGTTACCACTAATCTATCTCATAGTTAATCTTGCTTTTCCAATCAAGTCGAGTGTTGACGTGACAACATAGTAAGTAATTGTTTTTCTTCATATGCGACTGAGAATAGAATTCCTTAGAATAATCAGTTCTTGTACTTGTAATTCCAGTTCAACGATGAAACTACCTAATTTTGTCGTATACCCTCGACATTAGAAAAAAATGATAGATATTGCTTTCATAAATATAATATATTAAAACACAAACAAGAGTGCTCACTCGCGCAAGACACCAGATAAAGTACTTGACACTCACAATGCGATCATTGATGGCTCCAGTGATGCTATACAAAACAAAACAAAAAAGTCATATGTCAAGCTAAACGCCTGAATTTATTATCATTAGTCCAGACTGTTATTCTTTTTTTTGATAGTTTGCTGTTCATTGTTTTTCGCAGAGTTTGACATCTGCCAGATTTTTCCCTTTTTTTCCTCTTTGAATGGAAGTATCGATCAAATTTTGACTTTTTCATCTAGCGATTCAGTTCAATACATATGTGCGCAATAGTTTGAATAACACTAACGAGAAAATGGCACGTTTCTACATCATTGATCGGCATTTATTTTTCTTGTGACCAAAAAATGACACTCTGAAATAGTTTAGAGAACCAAAAGCTATAGCAGGTGGTATCTCGATTTCAATCGCAGAGAGAGATCTGAAAAGGACTACTGAGATGCGTGCAGCTGCGACCAGACAATGCTTTTAGACATCACAAACGTTACGTCTATTTTCACTTCGAGTAAAAAGGTGTCCGAAGTGTTTCTGTTTAGCTAGACAGCTGAATCATATTTCATATATGAAGCCGAATATCCACCGACAGTATTGCAATTACATCTCAAGTAAGTTTTGCATATTTATATCAGAAAATAGATCTTTGCTAGATGCATCCGTCTGTTTGCAGCCTCTGTACATTTACTTTCATCGCTAGTGCCTACCATGTACATATCAAAGTAACTGAAAATAAGTTTTTAATGAACTCATGACTCTGTCAGTACATACATTCACTTTTGAGATAGACACATGGAGCAATCGCGTCTAAAATTCATATGCAAATATGTTTTTCTTTGCCTGATGTACTGGCAATAATTAAATAATTCATATATCCGAAGATAGGACGATGCTTTCGTGTTTTAGGTCAGATGATCTTAATTAAAAGGGAACAGACTGCGTCAGAATTGTATATAATATGCATGACATTGATGTACGACAGAGAAGAAGAAAAGAATGACTGTTTCTTTTCACAAGGAACAGTCTGCTACGATATAAATTAGTTTTTCCACTATTCATGATGATGTATTGCCTTGGTGATCAGTTCTCTCTGAAAAAAACATGTTTTTTTCGTTTACATAACAATGAAGTGTATTGCGTTCCAAAACAAATAGTAATGTCAATATAGGTATAGAATCTTCTAAGTAATCATATTGGAAAGTGTTCAGGTTAAGTTAAGTAGACTTTTTTGTATTTGGTGGAAAAATATTTTTGCGTAATTCATGTTTATTTCAAGTAAATCATCATTGAATATCGACGATCACGCAAGCAATGAATGTTTAAAGATTATTTCGACATGGGAAATCAAAAGTTTAGCGTTTCGTCTCGATGTTTTTTTGTAAATGGAAACAATTAGTTGAGAAAAGAAGTCGAGCATGTTTTCCGGTTAGGAGAGTCGAAAACTAAGATAGGTTGACAACCATCACCACTACGTGATGATCCGTTTATGACATCTCAAGATGTAATCATTCTGAAAAGAATAACCCACCTGTGACTTTCTACATGTTAACTTGAACTAAAAGGCTTCCTAGGTGTCTATTGCGTGACAAGTTGATAATGAGTAGCCGATTGAATGAGCGATGCAAGATTATACTTGCACATTGAAGATTGATTATAATATAATATCACTTTGCAGCTATGCTTACTGAGGAAGTCTGGATAGAAACGTTTCTTTTTCTTGAACTTGAACAAGTTAACTTCATTCATTGAATCGAATGTGCACATATGCGCACTCAATTCTATTCAATAAAAATGTTTACCGACCAACTTTGTGATCATGCAATGAGATTTGTTAATTAAAGTTTTATTTCGTAGTTATTCGAGATTTCTTCGGACACCTATTAATAACCTTTACAGGGAACAACATTATTTTTTCACATATGACGTCAATGTGTTGAGTATGAATGTTTCTTCATCCAGTAAAAAACATGATGGATGGACTTGTTGGTTGAATGTGTTTGCAGAAGAAGAATTTCCAACTGATAAGAATCAACAAATTGCAATTCCAAAGAGATTTACGTATTGGCGGAAAGAAAATCTTTCTCGTTTTTCTTTGCACACTAGGCCAGATAATCGTTCGCAAAGAAATGGAGAGCTCTATTGAATTAGAAATACAAACGCCGATGTTCTTTTGAATTATGAGCAAATAAATCGTTTCTAAGCAGATGTACTTGAGTAGCATTGACTAGTCTCATAGAATCTGTTCGATTTTCACCAAGAAAATCTCGTCCGTCGTACTTCACTTTTGCAATACTAGTGAGTACGACTACGGTCATGATGATGAGTTAGAGACATGCTATTGACGTGGAAATACACAGCAAACCTCGTTGTGTTGTGTTTTGTTTTCTCTCTTTTCTTTCTCGTTCGAGAGCAATATACCTCGAGAGGAAACAACAAACTGAGAGAAGTTTTCCTAAGATAATTATTTTCTAATTTTTTTATTTCTTGTTCGCTTCTAAATAGATTTTATCTAGAGAAAAATGATACTTGCTCCGTTTTCTTCTATCAAAAGAGATTACCATTCTTCATTAAACTTCTTTATACAGTACGTTGACCTGTCATACTTTATTATAAAAACTTTTATTATCAAAGAAAATCTTTGCTATAGATATCATTGGTGTTTTGCCAAAGAAGAGGAAAAGAAGAAAGTAGAAAGAACCGATGTGAATATGCGCGATATAAAATAATACGACTCACTCTCTTCTTTTTGTTTTTATCTGATTTCTAGATTTAATTAATTCAAGATCAAATCCACCACTTACTATGACCGATAACGATACCACGCAATTCTTAGAAGCCTATTCGTCTCATCCGTTAACTTATCTAACCTTCGCGGATTTGTATACATATGAGGCGATTATTTTAATCATTTATGGTATCATGATTGTCTTTTCGTTTTTCACAAATTTTATTGCCATGATCATTTTTCTGTTTGGGCGTCGCTCGCGATCTGATCTCTCCCCGTTTTTGCTCAATCTATCCGTTTTTAATATAATTATGACGGCGTATTGTATTCCATTTACAATAACATCGGTGATTTTTCAACGTTGGTTGTATGCCCGCGAATTATGCATTGTTCTCGATCTCTTCAAAACGTTCTCAGTAACCGGTGTCTTGGTAACCTTGATAATTATCGCTATCGATCGTTATTGTGCTGTGAGATATCCATTAACAATGAAAATTTATTCCGGATCCAAACGAAATGTCATTGCATTAACCATCATTTGGATTCTAAGCATCGCTCTAGCGATAATCAAATCGCCGGCAAGATCGAATCCCGTGGAAGAGAAACGTTTATGGGTTACATCTCGAACTTCACTAGCTAGTTTTATCGATTATCTCAAGATTAATGGTACATATTTATCTGATACGTCTTCAATACGGTTGGATTTTCAGTACAAAATCGTGGATACAATTCAATGCGTGCCGAATAAAGGTGCATCACCCGTTGAAGTTCAACGTACAATTTTCAATTTCCTACAAACATATTTTGTTCCTCTGTCTGTCATTGCTTTTGTTTATCTTCGCATAGCTGCGATGTTGTGGCATCGTTCAACAGATGGAGCAGGTGAAACGAATGGAAGCGCGGCAAACAATATATTGAATACGCATGAAAGTGTACAATTCAAAAAAAAATTAAAACAGGTAAATACTATGAGATTCACAGACTTAATTAAATAAGATCTCCACACATAAGAAAATAAGGTTGTCATAAGAAAACAAACGCGAATCGTTTCAATTAAAAACACCTTTCTTCGTTGAGCTTAATTTTCCGACTCAATTATTTAACGCTAATCGGAAATCGACAAACTTACCTTCCGACTTCTTCCGAATTGTATACGAGACAAAAGGAAGAGAAGAATGATTTAGATCACCGTTTCTAATTATTTCCATTAGATCGATAATGAAATGTCACTATGAAAAGCTCTTACGGACATCCGAAAAGTGTACCGATGTGTTACTAATATGGCACTTTTGTGCAAAGAAAATAGAAACCGAAGATGTTACTTTCTTTATTTTAAACACTCGAAGAAACACAAAGATAAAAGCAAGAAAATTTCAAACATAGCCTCAAGATAAATTAGATATGCTATTTTCCTCTTCAAAGCATCTCTCATTGTTGCTTCTTGACAACCCACATACCTGTTCAACGTAATGAATCTGGACAGACCTTGTCTCTCCTGGAAATTTAAATGGATTTAAAAAAGAAAAAGAACCAATGCATGATTAATAATGAGGGTGTGATTGTATTTGCTTGCAATTCAATTATTATTTTATGCATTCTTACTTGAACAAAACTGACAGGTGCATAAAATGAGCGAAATTTCTATTGACAGAAAGATTTCCACAAGACATAGTTCATCTTTGACGTTTCGATTATTTATTGACAAGGTAGAAGAAATGAATGCTAATCAGAACTGAAACAATCAATGATGCAGATTTGATTTAGGAAACATAGACTTCAGGTTAAAGATGTTATTGTTAATGTCTTGAACAATACTTTTCTTGTCCAGAAGATTCTTTTGACCTGACAACGATAATATCAAGGGATAAAATGCGAGTTCTCACTTCGCAGAAAAATAGACTTTGGTAAATCTGTCTAGCTGGATTATTGTCAAACTTTTGAGTTTTAATTAGTAGTCTCTCATGATAAAGATCAACGACTAACTAGAAATAGTTTTTCTTCTTCTACGGGATAAAAACAGATGTGTAAGCTGAAAAGAGCTAAACAAACATCAACAATAAAGATTATTCTTGATGATTGAAGGCAATCTTAAATGAAATCTCAGGAGTGAACTTTTCTCGTACAGATTTTCGATAGTCGGCTCACTGATAAACACATTGATATGATTAATTTTGATTAAATTAATTTGTCTTGTTGATCTATTATTAAGTACTTTCTCATCCTCTTAGGGCTTAAAAATGCTAGTAGTCGTTGTTATTCTCTATGCTGTACTTTGGTTGCCGATGAACGTATTCCAATTATGCGTTAATCTTCTGTGTGATCAAGGAACACCCTATCAAAATTTTTGTAGTCGTGGAACACTACTTCAACTTCTATATATAGCATGTCATTTTCTTACTGTTTCCAATACAGCTATTAATCCGATTATCTATGGATTTGCTAATAATCGTTTTCGGGTAGGTTAATTGGTGGTACATGATATGTAACGACAAAAGCGAGTCGTTTATTTTCAGAGTGACATTCAGCAAATAAAAAATCATCTTCTCGGTTGTCAAGGCGGTACATCAATATGCTGCACGTCGGAATTTAGTCGAACGTCATCGTATCAATTGGAAGATCGACTTCGTGATAGTAAAATGAACCAAAGCCTGCTAGTGAAACAACGAAGGTCGTCGAATACTCGATTAGATTCGTCAACTGAAGGCAAAGCATTTCGAACAGCGAATACAAATATGACATAACTGAAAGAGCAGATTGGCACCACGTAACACTGACTGTAATCGTGTTTTCCCTGTCCAATCTAAATGCATGTGTTTTAGATTGACTGTTAATTCTGTTGTGTTGAATTTCCTATCGTGTAACCTTCTCTTCTGGCTTTTGTTCGTCCTCTAACACAGTGAAAGAGAAACAAACAAATAGAAAAAAAAGCATAGTTTTCTTTCAAAATCATACATCCAGATACGGTCATTCATTGTCATTACTTCCTGATTTTGAGAGCACTGTATTTTACCAATAGATATGATTCATGGTTAATTAGTTTTTTTCCCCTCTCTCTTTTATCGTTATGCTTGAATGCATGACATTATGAAGGCATCATTTGGTCAGGCGTTTTGCGCCTATATTTACGACGTTCGATTGTGAAACAAAACACAAAGTAAAGTAATCACCGTCTTCGTCGTCGTTTCTTTCTCAGTTATCATCGGACAATGAGTCTACCAACCGGAATGAGTCCAGCCACTGGCATGCACTACCAAAACATTGCTGCTCAAATGCAGGCTTATGTCAACAACGGCAATCATTCATACCATTCTCATCCAAGCTATCTTCAACCAGCCTTTGGTGGTATGCACCAATTTCAGCCAACGCACGGATTTGCAGAAGCATCTCGAGCTGCCGCCAACATGATTGGCATTAATCCAGTTGTAACCAACGATGTTGGCGCCTTTGCAAGAACATTCATGAGAAATCTAATTCATCAATAATCAGTTGAACTTTTGCCCCGATGTCATACTATGTGTCTGTTCTTTTGGAAAGTCGATAACTACTGTCATAAGTTATGTAATTTTTTCTTTCAACATGAAAACAATATAATGTAAACCTTGTTCTATGGAGTTTAGAATAAAAGCATTTTGTCTGTATAAAAACACGTTCGATTGAAGAAATGTGCACTTTCTGTACGGTGAATACGCGGTTCGAACTCAGTCGTTAGTACGAATTGTGCTTCCTTTTCTTTCGATAATAAATTATTGTTGATAATAGGTCAACATAAAAAATGTACTCATTCACTCTTGAAAATGATGTTTACCTTCCGTTTTGGCAATATAAGAAGGTATTAATCAGTGAACGAGATACAAACGGAGATGCAGCGTTTCCGCACGGTGTATTTGAGCGACAAAGGGTATGCAGAAATGTACTGTGCGAGGGAAATCTTATGTGAAACATATAGCTCGAACGATATGTTGTCAATTTTTTCTTCTACTTAGACCATGTGAGTTCTCTTTCAGGCGAATTCGTAAGATTTCATCAATAAGATATTTTATTTTATATTCAATTTAAGAAAACTTCAATTGAAAGACTTCTATGATTTCATGCATCAAATAATGCTGTTCGAAAGCAAAAGCACAACAGGTTCTTCTTCGATTCGATCGCACCACCTAACGTTAACTCACAATGGCAGGTGCACAAACTTTTCAAAATCATCTCCGATCAATAGTAAACAAACCAATATGGAAAAACATTCGGTTCTACTGTTGTTATTCCCGAAAAGATGCGCGAATCTTTTGGTATTGTTATGCATTTGTGTTAATCATTCTATTTATTATCTTCATGATTGCATTCTTACGAAAACCATCTGTAGCTATCAACTATTTACGATGGTACAACGATAGTTGTTCAACTGATTTCATCACAACATCTCCCATCATCGAATGCGATCGAACATTACGACTGTATTGTAGTACAGTCACAAATCAGTGTGCATGTTTAAACAATATGTTTTGGAATGGTTCATTCTGCGATTGTACAATAGGTATGTATTACACAGACAATCATTGCCAAGAGCGACTCGTTTTTGGTCAAATGTGTAATTCACAAAGTGATTCTTGTATGGAATACTTAACTTGTTCAAAAAATACACATCAATGCGATTGCCCATTCGATAGTTATTACAATCAAACTACATGTAATCCAAAGCTACCCTACAACGCTCTACAACCTTGTACCTTAGCAAGTCAATGTGTTAGCGGACTTGTTTGCAGGTAAGTTGAATTTCATAGAACCATATTAATTGATGTTGAATCTGAAAATCTTCTATTAGATCAAATGTATGCACTTGTCTGTCAGGACAGTCTTGGAATGGAAATATGTGCACCAATTCTTCTACACATGGTCAATACTGCATTACTAATTCGGATTGTGATAGTTCAGCATTGTTAATGTGTAATACAACTAATTCGAAATGCGTTTGCAATCCAAATTCGTTTTGGAATGGGCAAATATGTCATTCACGTCTAAATAATGGTTCCTTCTGTAACAATACTCAACAGTGTTACTCCAATTTGATCTGTATTAATAACTATTGCCATTGTCCATTGGTTAATACTCAATATTGGTCAAGTCAAACCTCAACTTGTGAATTATGCTTTGGAGAAAATCTCTTTCTCTACGATGGAATCTGTTACTATATTCCATTACCAACAAATGCAACCTTTGGCACGTATACAGTACTTTCATCTATCTACAACTTACCAACAATCGAATACGACTATCAGATGACGTATCTGCTTATTCAAAATGCACGTGTTTTCAATTGGACATCGATCTTTTTTGCTACGTCGAATCCAATCGTCAATTATTTTCAATGGTCATCTGAGAATAGTCTGATCAAACCAAATTACCTTTGTAATGGAACTGTAACGTCAAACTACGTTGGTTATACACTTTCGTTGAAACTCGAAACATACGCATCGTGTCTTCGTGCCCTCCCAAGTTCAACTACTGGGCAATTAGTTTATCAGTTAAATCGTTATGTCTATCATGTTCGATAATTACTGGAACTTTTATTAACGAAAATTTTAGAAAATAAGCAATTAGATATGTTTTTCTCTCCATTTCTTTGAGTGTGAAATTTTGCTCAGGAAAAGAACCAATCAATTTGTGGTAATTTCCTCTGTAATAAAAACAAGAAGTAAACAAACTATTTTCATAATGATTTATTTCGAAGTAACCATTAGAAATGAATGTTTATCTGCATGAATATTCAGGATATATAAAAGAAGAAGAAAGAAAATTCTTCGAAAGACAGATTATAATAATTTTCGAGTGACTGTTTTATTGGATTTTTCAGCTAGTTGTCTCATTAATGCAAATCGACGCTGGTTTTTATCGAGCCGTTGATGTGGCTCTTGGGACATTTTTGGTGAGATGGTTTTGACAAAATCTTCCTGTCGATCATTTTCATCGAGTTGAATTTCTTCGGATTGAGTGGGAATATCGTCAGATATTACCGGAAAGATCAAATCTTTGTATAAATCATCTGCACCATCATCTGTATGCTGAGGTTCGATTAATATCGGCGATTGCTTATCGATATCTGTTACTGCACTTTCCATCAGCCAGTTTTCTACAGATTCTAATTGTTGATTGAGAACATCGTTTAGATTTTGAACTGGCAGGTCGTCTGTTTTATGATCGGAAGAGATCGTTGATGCTAATTTTGGGGCTAGAAAAGAAAAATAATCTTATCATTCTAGTCAACACGTAAATGGAGTTTATGCTCGTGTTGGCTTGAATGCATTAAGTTTATGTTGGTGTTAATCACGGCTCTATTTATAATTAGAAAATTTCATTTGAGCTTTATCTATGCGGGTGAGATGTGGACTTTCTGAACGTTTAATCCTAAGCTTTAAAAGTACAAAGGATAATCTTACATAGAACAGTTGCTTTTTCGATTACTGGAAGAGTCCATTGTTTGTTAAGTATATAATTCTCTATGTCATTAATGTAGTGATCGAATTGAGTTTGATATTGTTGTAAAAGAAGATCTTTTTTCTTATCTGTTTGTTTTTCCCGTAGAACTTGACATTGTTCAGCAAGGTCATCGTATGCATGTGTTAATGTCGAGATATCCTTTTCAACAAATTGAACATCGCTTTCTAACTGTGCAATTTTCTTTCGTAGTTCAACATTCTTTGCACGAACTCTCATAGCATGATTGAGTAAAGGCGACGTGTTATTCGATGACTGCATCTAGAATATCAGAAATACAACAAATAGTGAAGAATTATTCATTTGAATCGAATCGCGATGAATTTTGTCAAGTGTAACATAGTATTGGCTTGAATAAAATAACCAATCGTAACAGAATAGATAGTTGAACTCACAAATCGTGCACAGCTACCAACTGGTGCGAATACAGGTGCCGTAGTATTTTATAGTTCATAAGTCAAGACAAAGTTACCATCTGTCATCAGTTTATTTCATTAGGTTTACCGTCTGACGAATGAGGCTGATAACAATTGGCAAATACATAGAAATTCTCAGTATAGTCCATGACTTCTATTGTTTATAAGTTAAGTGCCTCCCCTCAGCTACTCTTATTTTATGCGGTGTTGAAATGGAGGAGAAAACTCATGAATATTGCTCCGTATTCATAAATAGTTCAATAACTGTAAGATTTAATACACAACGATGCAGAAAAATTAACTTTAACCATCCACGTATCCGTAGGTATTCGTAGTAATTCATCATTTATATTACCATTTGTGCTACAATATGAAACTCACTTTAGTCAAACGTTACTTCCATGTATACATAGTCATAACACATTAGTTAACTCATGGTTCTGTTTTACACTTCCTCATTCCGTATACAGTGAAAATATTAATTTTAATACGATGATGAAATCTGATCTCAGTCGCGTATAATTATTTTCAATATACATTTAATAAATCAATAGTGTTAATATTAACACTACGTATATGGAAAGTAGACACTCTTATCTACAATTTTAACAAACACGTTTTCTTTCTTGCATCTATCGACTAGCATTTGAAATGTATCATCATTGGCTAAAACGTTGTATCCAATCAAAGTGAGCCGTCAGAATATATGAAGTACAAGTCCATTAGAAGGTAGTAAATAAATAAAAAATACGTATGGATAATATCGCACTTTTGAACAAATAGAATTTTAACAGCAAGGAGTTTTTAATGAAATTTTTCTTTAGATGGATTGATTTTTATTTTTTTTCACTGTTAGTGATGGTTGATTCTTCATTATCAAATCTACTTGATGAATGGTTTCCAAATCCTAATGAGAGTATGGGAGTTTCCGATGTCAATGAAACCCCATCATCCCCATTGTCGTCGTATTCGTTTTCGTCTACTTCTTCGTCGCCAGTGTTATCATTCACTGAGCCACAAAGCATGGAAAAAAAAGATTTATCATTACCGAATAACAATGAAGATAATCAAAAACGAAAACGTAAACGTGAACATAAAAAAGATTCGACTGAAACAAAAAAGTCAAAGCAAACACCTGCGTATATGCGAAGAAATATTCGAAATTTATTTACGAATGATAAACTACAAGGTGATACACTATCAGCATTAAAAGCTGAACAAGATAGATTGAAAAGATTAGAAGAAATCAATACAGATCATGCTCATTTACCAAACAACAACTTTCATCAAGTGAAGCATTCGCCTAATCAACAAGAATGCATTGTACTCGATGAAGGAGGTGATGATGATGACGTTGACGATAACGAACAATCGTACAATTCAACTTTGCTGAAGTCTTCAGGTAAATACGTTTCTTATATCCGTAGTCATAATCTGTGATGTTCAAATCTTCTTCAGATATGAACAGAAGCAATGCTGATGATGGTAATGATTCTGATGTTCAATGTGTTGACAGTGACACTGAATATGTAAATGACAATGTAACCAAGAAATTGCAACGTTTACATGTCTATGATCGGGTGAATATACCCGATGAAAATGGTATAAACTAAACTAGAAAGTTCTGCTGAATATTTGAAGTTGTGTTTCTAGGAAATATTTTGGTGAATGTGAATCATCCGAGTGACGATCCTGATTTGTATATAACCCGGCACCTTTCTCCAGTTCTTAAACCTCATCAAATCGGTGGTATACGTTTTATGTACGACAATATCGTTGAGTCTTTGCAACGTTTTCAAGCAACACCTGGTCTCGGCTGTATCCTTGCGCATTCCATGGGTTGTGGAAAAACACTACAAGTAAAAACCATCAGATCGACTTCAAGCTTAATGAATCGTTTTCTTTCTTCTTAGGTAATCACCTTCATTGATATTTTTCTACGTCACACAACAGCAAAATCAATTCTGGTTGTTGTACCGATAAATACTATACAAAATTGGGCAAACGAGTTCAATCGTTGGTGTCCAATAGATGATCCGAATGTCGGATACACTCGTCCGTATCAATTGTATATATTGAATGAAGCTTCGAAGAAATTTGTTCAACGTGCTAAAATTGTTCAAAATTGGGCTCAAACAGGTGGAACACTGATTATCGGTTATGAAATGTTTCGTTTGTTGGTGACGAAGAAACCTATGCAAATGAGTACATCAATAAAAACTACGAATTCAATGAAAACTATGAACATACCGAGTCCAACGGCGTCTGTGTTCCAGGATGGCGAAGAAGAGGAGAGAAATTTCGATACGATGGAAGGTAAGGAGATCGCTCATCTATGAATACGAATGTTTATTTCTTTTCTATTTGTGTAGATGTAGCAAATACATTGATTAATCCTGATCTTGTCATTTGTGATGAAGGTCATCGAATAAAGAATCATCTGGCCAGTGTTGCCATTGCTTTAAAATCAATTCGAACTCAGTAAAAACATGAATAACGTCATTTCGATCCTTTTCTCTCTTTTATTAGACGTCGGATTGTTCTCACCGGTTATCCTTTACAAAATAATCTTATTGGTAAGTCAGAATTCTAATTGAAACAATAGACTCCGAAAATACGCTTAGAATATTGGTGTATGGTTGATTTTATTCGTCCAAACTATCTCGGCAGTAAACAAGAATTTTGCAATATGTTCGAACGTCCGATTCTCAATGGTCAATGTGTTGATTCAACGGCCGAAGACAGACAACTGATGCGTGCACGTGCTCATGTTTTGCACAGTTTACTCGAGGGTTTTATTCAAAGGTATTCTTGTCGATTTCTCTCTTTTAAACAACACTCACTGTTTTCTTTTCCTTTGCGACAGGCGGGGTCACGATGTTCTACAGACTGATCTTCCTCCCAAAACAGAATATGTCATTTTGTTGAAATTGTCACCTAACCAACGGCAATTGTACATGAAGTTTCTGGAAGCAGTTGGTGCTCTATCGAATACAACGGAAAAAGCATTAAATCCTTTAAGAGCATTCACAATCTGTTGTAAAGTAAGCAAGAGAGAGAGAGAGAATTCGCGATGAGAACGCTTTTTTCTACGGGAAATAGATTTGGAATCATGCTGATGTTCTGTATAAATTTGTGCGTGACCGTCAAGATGGTGCTGATGTTGATTTCGATATGGATATCGAACAGAATTCGAATTCAACAAATCGACCGTTAACAACAAAAAGTCGATCAAATAATCGATTGAATATCATCAACCGTTCATCACCCATTTCGTCACCACAGACGACTACGATGATGAGTCCGTTTGAATTACAAACTTTAACAGAGCGGAAAGATTTTGATTATGATTTTGTGAGTTCTTCGCTTTCTTCCTCATATTTTCTCGTTTCAACAGACATTGTAGGCTAATTCGATCTTGAATTCTTATATGTGTGGACAATTATCCAATGGGATTAAATTTCAAGTAGCACTTACTATTATCGATTTCTCCGTGCGACTCGGAGATAAAATTCTTCTGTTCAGGTAAGCGTTTATTTTTTATCCAAATCAAGACGCTCTACTTCGTACTTTCAGTCAAAGCTTGCTAACTCTGAATGAACTGGAAAAGTTTCTGAATCAACAACAAATACCTAATACAGATAAAAATTGGGAGAAAAACATCAGTTATTATCGTAAATGAAAAATATCTCGTTTTGATGAATTCATTCTGCCACTTATTTTCGATAGGATTGGATGGAAGTACCAGTGGTCTTGAACGTGAACGGTTGATCAATGCATTCAATGCTCCCAACTCCAGTGCACAATTGTTTCTGTTATCAACACGGTAAGAAAAGCAATTCTGTACCACGAGGTGCGAATCTAGGTGTTTAGAGCGGGTTGTCTTGGTATAAATCTAACAGCTGCGAATCGTGTGATTGTCTTGGATGTGTCGTGGAATCCGTGTCTTGATGCTCAAGCTATTTGTCGGATTTACCGTTATGGGCAACGTAAACATTGTTACATATATCGTTTGATCGCTGATTTTACCATGGAGAAGCGTATCTACGATCGACAAATAGCTAAGCAAGGCATGTCGGACCGTGTTGTCGATGAATTGCAACCACAGAATCAGTTTACTCGGAACGAAGTGGAAAAATTGCTTCATTTCGCCGCTGAAGAAGAACCAGCCGTTCCTGATTTAGTCAATAGAGTTGAAGAAATTTCCGATGATCCGATTTTGCTATTTATTTCTAAACAATATGCACAATCGATAACGAAAGTTCCTTTTACACACGAATCTCTCCTATTGGATAAAAAAGAAAATCAATTGACATCTGCAGAAAAGCGTCGCGCACAGAAACATTATCAACACGAAAAACAAATGAATATCTATGGAAATCGATCGAGGTTCAGTGCTTCTCGAGCGTAAGTAGAACCATTGATTGATGTTTTCGTTGTACTGATTCTTTCTTTTAGCAGCTCATCGTATCTTAATACCAGTTCACGATTTTTGCAAGACTATCAACGTTTGCATCGCTCACCTTTACCATCCTTCGAATCTCGGTACTCTCAATACAACAACTATCACTTGCCGGAAAGAAAACAAGAACCGCCAAAGCAATCTGGTGCGTCCGTACAGTTCGTTACACTTCGAAATCGTAAGTGCAAATTTCCGCATATCAACCAAATCAATCATGCTTTCATTGTAGCACTACAAGTGCAAATAAGTAGTTTTGAACGTGAATACATTCCATCTGGTGCGAAAATTCAGTTAATAAAATCATCTCGGGGTTCGTATGTTCGAACACCTGATGGTCGATTCTTTAGTATTCGCCAGTCTCCATCAATGTCTATGAACAGTTCTCAACCAGCACCAAAAGCTCCTTCACCACCACCACCGCTGCCACAATTGCCTCAACCACAGCCTGCACCTCGTTCCACAACTAGCTTATTAGATGAGTTATTATCCGATTCCACGCCGTTTGCTTCGTCGAATATCTTTTCGAATGATTTCAGTGATTTAAATGACGAAATTGATCTTTTACTCGACGATTTAAATTCCAACCCCATTCCTGCCTCATCATCAACTCTCGAAAATCCGACTCCCTGGCAAAATGATGCTTTTTCTGGTATCGATGATTTTTCTGCACTCTTCTCCAGTCCATTCGATATGTTTCCATCAATGAAAAATACCACCAACAATTCGACCACCAACAGCACTGATGCTGGTGAAAACAACAATAGTTTCACAACGAATCCTTTAACATTTTTTTAAAGACTTTCAATATTTATTTTCTTTTGTTTTTCTACATGAATTTCGTTTCATTGCAGTTGTATTTTTCACTACATCGAATATGTAGATTCTCTTTTCTGTTCGTGGGCATGTTCGTATATATTGTTATTATTTTCTTTTACATTTATGTAAGTCTTTTCTTCAGCAAGAAATACACCTTTTCGAGAACAAATTCGTTTTTGTATGGGAACAAGCAATATCATCAAGCTCAGTTTATTTCATTTCAGACGTAATCATTGTGTATAAGAGTTGTCGATATAATCACATCCGTCAGGACGATTAAGTATGGTAATATTCACCTTGAAAAAAAAGATGTAAAACTGTCCTATAAATTGACTATGTATGCAGGTGAGATAGATTAGACATTGTCAGCGTGATGTGCATCGAAAATAGTTTGTTATCTCGGCATGTTTTCACATTATGTTATTTTTTTCGTTCTCATCCTCGAAAAGTATGAAATCAAAGTTCGTTCGTGTTTTAGATGTCAACGATGAGTTCACATAGAACTACCTCGTACTTCTTCATATTTGATTTTTATTATATGAAAGATTCAACTGATGAGAACGACTTAGTTCCCGATTCAATCGTTTATTTCTATCCGACAAAAGACGATTTCAAACGACAAGTAAACTATACGAAAGAAAATCATCTGCTCTTTATGTAATTTTGCTCATGAATTAGATTTATTCGACTGAAAGTTGAATTCGTTAATCATTTGTCTGATTTAGAAACTTCTGGATTGCGGAGAAATAGTTGGACTAATACAATTCTTTAAACATGATTTGTTCGCCTGTTTACCTAAAGAATTCGCATATAAAAGATCTTTTGTCATTTGCGAACATTTTGGAAGACACTCAGCAGTAAGACGCTTTTCCGAGTCAAGCATACTTTTGAAATTTATTTTTCTGTTCATGTAGTTCTTAGTTTTGCCGAAAGATCGATTCACTTTTGATGAAGCTAATGTTCATCTGACTCATATCATTCAGTTGTTCAATATATTATACGGAACATTGAATTCTATACAATCTGTAAAATGATACTCACAGAAAACTTTTTTTCCTAAAACGTCGATATTTTTCTAGATACATCGAGAGAATCATCAAGTACAAGCCTATTTCAAACGAACATTCACTCCTCTTGTCGAATACGTATTCAATGAAAATCGATCCATCCGAAGTCTTTTCTCCGGTATCGATTATGCTTCTGTAAAACAAGTAATACTAATTCAAATGCTGTTTCAATCATAATGCTGATCTGTCTTTAAGGATGATATACGATTTTTGCTACAAATCAAACATTTCCTGAGTCATTTAGAGTCAAACTATGGAGTTCATGGTGGATTTTTTGCTTATGACAAACAGTAAGCCTGATAAATGCATTTTCATATCTGATCCGTTTTTGAAATTCATAGAATATTGTATTCATCACTTGACACTGAGACTACATTTCTACTACAAGTTATTCTTAATTTGGAACAGAATTTGCCGGTAAGGTGTTGACAAGGAGAATAGTTTGGCGATTCTTTGAAAAGAAAGACTAATATCATGTTTCTATTAGGCCGATGAAATACACGTGCCATTGAATTCAGAAACCAAACTAAATAATGGCGTGTCTTTGATTCGAATTCATATTCGGCAAGCACCAAGTTTACAACCAATGTTGAACGCTGTTAATACAAATAACTCTTCGCTCTTCCATCGACAACATTCATCAGAACCGATTAATATCCTAAACACTTTATTTTCCAATGATAACTCAACATCTCCGTGGACTTTTCAGTCGAATAGTATGAATGGTTCTTCATCTATTGGCGAAATGCTCTATTCCAAATCGGTGATTACCGAAGAATCACATACTTCATCCGAAGAAGCAACAGATTTAGATCGTGATCAATCAAATCATGTGTCGTCGAGTAGAAAACTGCTTTCTCAAAGTGCAGGTTCACAGTTCAGTGGTAGAAAATCTCTCCCAGTACTACAACAAGTACATTTGTGTTATGCATTTGTTTCATGTCTCATTTAGTTCTGTTTAGCATTCTAAACTCGAATCGAGTGTCAAATTCTCGCCTCTATTATCGCAAGAATCACGAACTGATGATGATAAGATACGACATAAATTCGAACGATCTCGTTCGTCAATGTCAGATAATGATTATGACAATTCATTGAAGAATGATTACGATCGATCGCGTTTCATGGATACAAATGTCAACAGTCTGGTTTTCGAACCAATTGAAACTGTCGATGGTCATGAAAGTAGTTGCTGTGAAGACGATATGATTTGTTTGCCGCCGATGGTTCTATCTTCGCATTTCCATCGGCCAAGACAAAGAACGTTAACTAGTTATTCGGATTTGAATGATGGTGAATACAATGCGATGGAACATCAAGAAGGACATGCATCATGGGGTGATGTACCGGAAAAAAACGATGAAATCGAACGTGATGAATTAGTTCTTTATATTCAGCGTAACTCGCGAATGCTTTTTGCTGGGATTCTCGAGAAAGACCGATTGAATGAAGAATACCTTCGAAAGTTGGTAAGAGAAAGTTTTCTTTTATTGAAAAAAAACAGTACCTCGACGTCTTCGATTAACAGTGGTACTTAATGTTGACTGAGCTCGCCAATTTCGATCAAGAAATCCGATTAACTTCAACGTCAAAGGAAACAAATGTAACCGATCTTATCGCATCTACCATAATCTCATTCTTTTCTTCTAGAAATACAGCAACTATGTCAAATTCCAATTCAATGAAAATAGTCACCGAACACAATGTAAGTGAATTTCGGTTGCATTCAAAGATCTTAATTGTTTTGTTCTAGTCGAAAGATTTTCATACAAAACTCCTTCAGCAGATAGTGCATGCATGGCGTTCAATGCGCGTACAAAATTACATATCGATCCAGAACGACGAATGATCGGTTTAACGTAAGCTTTCATTCTCTCTTATCTTTCAAACGGAACAACTTCATTTGTCGATATCCTAGACGAGGGAATAACTCTGTCGCAATCAATCGAGTCATACCTGACCGGGTGACTTATTACTGTCCTCGATCGCAAGAACCGAGATGAAACCTTATCGTTTTCGAGCTTATTTACTTAACATTCACACATATGTTAATATATCCGTGATTGAAAAGAAAAAAATAAAGTTTTCGTTTTCTTTTCTTCTTTGTCCTTTCCGTTTTTTTAATCATCCATAATAGCATGTATTTTTAGATGCTTGATAGATTATACTTCCAAGCAAACGATTGGCCGATGATTTGAAATTGCCAAAGAAAAGAAAATATGTTTTTTCTTCTAAATACTGTCATTTAATCAGCCTTTGATGAATGTTTTTTCTTATATATTTCTTCTATTTCACATTGACTTATGGGCACAAATGTTCATTAAAAACACCTTCGAAGTCCAATGACGTTTACCTGTGTCGACAGAAATTGAATATATCATCGATTCGTGTATGGCTACATTTAAAAGTCAACCAAAGTGAACAGTTTCAATTTTCGTATTATATCTTTACGTTACGAACGCTCGACTTAATGGATGATCATGCTCTTCATTTGGAAGAACGCTTTGAGAAACAAATTGGTCAGTACTCAGAACTGAATCGAACACAGAATGAAAACAATACGATTGATCTCCATAATTTATCGCCGGGTCGTTACGAAATCTGTGTGAATTTACTCTATGATAAATCTCAGCATTTCTACTATCGCTCACCGAACAGTTGCTTACACATTCCATGGGATGTGCCTGAAGAAGAATTTGAAGCACCCCACAGTCTCATAAAGATATCGTTTATGATTGGTATTATTATGTTATTAGTTGCATCTGCATTTGCCATTCATACAGGGCATCGATATGTCAAGTCGATTAGTAAGAAGCCGACTGTCGATGACGCCGAGTACAATCAAGAAGAAGAAGATGACGACGATGATGAAGATCAGAAAAGATCCGAACGAGCAAAATTTCTCGTCCGTGAAAATTTTGAACCGAAAGTCAATCCATTTGAATTACTAGTTCGTCGACGTATTCAACAACGCTATAACCATTACTCACCTGATCCTAATGACCGATAAACTTGAGAATGCAAGACGGACAATCACCTGTGCGATTCCGTTGTTTTTCTATGTCACAATATAGGAGTTTTTTTTACTTATGTTTTGTATTTCAATGTACATTGAGCGAACAAATAAATAAACATGAACACTTGTTCTCATTTCGTAAGACTATCACCTCATATTTGGGGATGACTAGAGAAAAAAAGCAAACAGCCACGTTATTCTATCGAGGGAACATCGCAGCAAGAGAGATAATTATAGCAGATAAGTAGATGAAAAAGAAAGTTCGATCAAGCACAAGTGCGACTTGTTTCCAATCGTTAATTGTTTTCGCTTTGGCTTCTTTATCTTCCATACGTTTTCGTGTTGTTCGAAGAAAATCACGTATTTCTTTCAAATCTGTCTCGACAGTCATGAATGCAATCGACGCTGTTATTTGCTGTTGGATTTGTTGATTTAGTATCTGTGCGTGTTGTTGATGATGATGATCGTCGTCAACCATTTCTAATGTTTCATCATTTGAATCATCGTTCGTTGTTATAGTACGTTTTTCACCGAATGTTTTGAAGCGTTCTTTGAGTAACTCAAATTTCTCGAATTTATCACCGTCGCACGTGGCTTTCACAGGGGGAACGAGACCATTGACTGCATGCTGCTGATACGAACCCGTATGGGGTACCATACAGAAAAGTCGTGCCAAACACTCGAGAAAAACCTAGATCAAAAACAAAAGTTCATCTGTTGCTCCAATATTTTGCTTTTAACCGAAATACTTTTCGTAATATAACAGGCATCGGTCCACTTCCACGAAAATAGATATGAACGACGATTGTACAGAGAAATGTCGATGTAGCAATCATGCCCATGTTTAAACAGTAGTACGCACCTAGATAAGTAAATAACATAGACTTCCGTTTTCAATGAAAGGAAATAATTAAATGCCGGAAGAGAACGACTTTGTCTTTACCTATTCGTGGAATATGTTCAGCATTGGAAGGCATATTCTTATATAATAGAAGTAACAAGACGAAAAATGAAGTAAATATGTTCATTCCTATATTTGAATGCAACAGAGGAAAAGAAGATTGTTATGAAAGAGTTTATTTTCAGCTCACCAAGGACCAACTTCGACGGACTTTCCGGCTAAAAATGCACCACTCCTGATACATCGCTCTTCATTCGAATCAATTCACTTACAGGTAGCCAAAATAGTATGCATGTCAAGCAGGAGAGAAGTACGCATGGTAAAATAAGAATGTAATTATAAAATCCACCTCGCCGTTCAAGTATGATATAGAATTTCAAGTCAACATAAATTTCCGGACAGCAATCTGAACATCGACGAAAAACTAGTTCCTTCCGACAAGATCATTTTCAGCTTACCGTATTTTTCGGTATTACGTTTGGCGTAGTTTTCTAAAATCGTCCATTCGTTGGATTTAACATACGATCTCAAGTCGAATTGATGGATATCACGATAGAAATTAAGATTCACTTTGGAACTATCATACGTCCATGTACCGAATTTCATTGAGCAATTCTGTCGATCGTAAGGAAACCGTCTAATGAGATCGATGATAAAGAATTACCCCGACGTCGGTAATAAGAGAAAAAAGATCAATTACCGAATGTCAATTTGACATGTTGATTTAAAAATTGACATTGGTTTCCAAACAACGGTTCCATTGTAATACACAACAGCTAGAACTTCACGTTTTTCTTCCAGTCGTGTATCGGCGCTAGAAGATAACATACATACGATCGAGGTTAAGCAAGTTTAGAATAAACAGTTCCGAATCGAGTTAAGCAAATTAATCGCTAATATATCCTTAAGATAAATTTCTTCTCTCGACAACAAATATGAGCTACAGATGGTTGATTAGTTAAACTAGTCTTTTGGGATATTTCTCGAATCGATGTTTCGTTATTAATAGGAGACTTACTAGTTATACAGTGTGACATCTGGTTGCCAAATACGTTTGATCGGTAAACGTATATCTTGAAGATCATCTAAAAGAATAAGCTCGTTTTTATTTTCATCTATTTTCCGTTCGATTGCATTTACCATAATATTCCGGATCCCTGAAATACAATGGAATAAATAGGAAAAAAAAGATCAAAACCTACGCTTACCATGTTAACGCTTCGTCCTGCCATTCCTATCAAGGAGAAAATCAAATTTCATACGAAATAGAACCTATCCGATTAAACACATACATAGATTTGCCATTGATTAGTGATCAATACTTGATTTTTCTCATCCTAAACGAGGAAATCCATTTTCGAGAACACGAATAAAAGTGCAACGTACAAGGTCACTGATATGGATCAATTGTAAACCAAATTGAACTTCGACGTCTTCAGTCATATTCTTTACCGGTCGTCCCCATTTCACTTGATAATTATCAAGTAGATCGCAGATTAATCGTTGTTCCGCATTCCATGTTGCAACACGTTGTCGATTACACTTTTGTTCCGCTGCATAAGTAACTAATAAAAATCAACAGATGTATGCATATGACATTCATCGTTCATTAAGAAGTAGAATTGCTATTTTACATATAAATATGTTATTATTTTTTAATTTATTCATGGGAAAAGATAATTAGATAGAACTCGATTATAGTAGAATATATTACCTGTAAGAAACACTATCAAAAGAATCGATGAGCACAACATTGTAGTGTTACTTGTATCGCATAAGTTTGTTTTAAAATAATTTCAAATATCTCGTTGGTGCGTGTGTTTGTCTACTTATGTGCGTGTGTGCGTTGATAGCGGTGCTTTGACTGTTAGGAGTTTTTCTGCGTTCTCTTATTCCACAAGATGAGAGGAATAGAGACGAATAAAGGAGGAGAGAAAAGTGTAGTTCGGAAAGCGAGAAAATACTGTTAGAAAGCGACGTGGTTGCTCCCGCGAGAACAAGGCAAAGAAGAGAAGAGAGGAGAGGAGATATGATAGATTCTTGATGCCCGTTCCTTCAAGTGTTGTATTCCGATTAGAGCATTATCTTTCTAGTCTACTTGCTTTCGCTTGAACTGCATTTCAACGCTCGTAAACGATCTGAATACTTGATATATATAAACATATTTATCTTAGACATAAGGAAAAATAATATATAAAGAAATTCATTTATGTCAAGATAATATCAAAAGTTTAATGGCAATTGAATCATAATTTTATTACTAAAATAGATTTGCAAAAAAAAGGAAGAATAAAGGAAAAAGAAGAAGAAGGAGGAGGAGGAGGAAAAACTCAAAGAGAAGTTCATCATTTCTCTTTTAATGGATCTTTTTCTTTGCTTCTTTTCTCATTTTCCTTTTGAACACATAGTGAACGTCTCGTTCGATTATCTTTCCTATCTGCACACACTCACATACACTGCACAACAGACTTTTTGATTGCCTGTAAGACTAGGAAAAGTGCTTGATGCCTTTGAAACACAAAAGAGCAGACTTATACAAGTTGTCTTCTCGCCATCATTGCATGTCAAACACACGAACAAAGAATCGCTTTACAGATTAGATCACTTGATTAGATGTCGACAGATCTGTAAACATCTAATCGTTTATCATTTTCACATCGATGTTTTCTGTCCTATAAATCGATTTGTTATTAGAAGTCAAAAGTGACAGACACAAAAAGAATATTTCGATACAAAGCTTCTTCTTCTTCCTCCTTCTCTTCTTCTTCTTATCGCCTTAAGGAATTCATTGACATAGAACGACGAACATGAATGAATTAGAAAGAAACAAATGGGAAAGTTTATTGCAATTCGCAATTTTTAATCGGATTCTCTGCGTGCAGTGACATTGTTAGAATAACCTACAACATGCGACTTGCTATTAAAAACACGCACTATAATCAACGTAAACAGCAGACAAGCATGTGCATACATATTTCTCTTCTCATAAACACACCATTCTCGTTGATCATTATCAACGTCATTCATTTCCGTTACTATTTGTGTTCATTTCTGTCATGCCATTTGGTTAGATACAGAGTTTCCCTTCTTTTTCTTTTCAATTACTCTTTTTAGGATTAAATTTACACGTGTCGCTTCCAAGATAATGTCTTATGGCTCGTATAGAGAAGAGAAGAAGAAAATAAGTGAGAATGTCACTTGTTGATCAAGTTCCGAACAAACTAATTATCGAATCGTACGGAGAAAATATTGACAATTTGTTCTCTTGGTTTCTGTTTTGTTTCTTCAAGTTAAATTATTTATTTCACCTTGATTGTACATATTTATAGCTCATAACGCGACACATCGACTAGAATCGATCGATCTAAGATCACTGACTCAATTGTCATACTCCATTAAACACACGAAGAGATCAAAGAGCAGCTTTACGACTCGATGACGAGCACTGATTCCTACATATCTTGAACTTGTCATATCGATGATTATCTATATAGATATCTCGTACCAGATAGATTGTCTTGACGAAAACTTCCTATCATCGATAGATGACTTATTGAGTAGAAAAGATAAATGGATAACAAGGACTAGTTCGAATATTTTATCAGATGTAAAGTCAAAACATGAGATTAAAAACGATTGGTATAAAAACGTAAAAAACCACAGCAAAATAGATATGAGATTCATGCATTCACACACAAATAACACGGGCAAACAAAACCAGGAAGCTCGAAGATCTATCTAAGTTGACGTTGATACAGCTAGCTTTTTTAAGTGTTCCATAAATGTTTGCAAATTGACATCATCAGTCAGAATAGGCGCTCCAACAGCCTGAAAAATTCATGTAGTTCATAACGCGAAGTAAATTCGATACGTGCTTACTTGTCCCCATACGCAATTCGTATGCGTTTGAGAGGGATTGACTTTGTATAGAAGAAATCGTGCCTAGAAGAAGCTTTGAAATGACTTCTGACAAAAGCAAGTGTGCCTACTTGTGATCCACCAGCTTCTGTTACCACGTAACGTGGCATGGGAAAGCGATTTTGAAGAATTTCTGAAGCATCTCCGACAGGTGCTTGAAGGAGCTGCTTGAAATTCTCATATTCTGGTAAATCTTGATAACCTGCTTTTATCCATTGAGCTATTGTTTCACCATGATAGATGAGAATATGATAGAATGTATCCATTAATAATATACGATCTGGCAAAATACTACTACTATCCAAAAGCACAGGCTAAAAGAAAAAAACACATGTATTGATTGCATGACATGCATCGTTAGCTCTTTTACTTCAGGTGGACCATTGAACGAGTAAGCATAGAGAATGGGTTGAATCATAACTAAACATTGTGTTAAATCTTCGCCAAGTAGGTAATGTCTAATTGAGGCAAAGAACAAGAGTGTCTTTTTCGTGTAAATTGTTTTCAAGATGTTACCGGTAAAATGCTGACTCATCAGGACTATTGTTAAATACTTGAAGAAGTTGTGACCGTCGTAAATGATACATAAATTGAGGATACAACGTAAACGTGTCAATTAATTGAAATGAACCTGGATTGTCTTTTTCATAGACAGCAAATTTTTGACACTGAAATTACAAGATATAGTAGCCATTAGGAATATGAGAAATTAATCCTTACTAATCGGATGAGCATTTTGTCTAACCAACGAAGTACATCGGAGCCTTCTTCAGTATCGGCGCGAAAAACGGCAATACGCGCCATGGACACACTAGCACATTCTTGATCAAATGATGCAGCTATCGCTGGCAGATGTGTTGTAGCATCGAGCAAACTAAAATTTCCAATCAATATTTGAGATGTTTGAGCTTTTTTGAAACAAAAATTGTCAAGATATCTGTCGCGACTCGCGATAAATTATTATCAGAACATCTGTCATCGTGTTGACGATAGACAGTATTCGATGAATTGTCATGGTCACAATATTTTGCGAAAATAACGATTCTATTTGCGTAACGAACATGTCTTACTTTCTTGAAATAGTTGTTACACGAAGTTTTCTATAACCAGATAGATGTTGATAGTGCGTAATAAATTGCACATAGCCACGTTGATCTGTTGGAACTGACTGTGTCGCTTCTTGCTGCTATACAATAATGACTCTACATATGGTTGATAATATATCGTGTCGTTACCTGGTTGATTATCTCGAAGAAAAGCGAAAGAGTCGAATTGGGATAGATCCCCGAGATTTTCCAAGCATTTGTTCCACCAATACCTAATTCAGTTTCGGATACATTCGGTGCACGTTGTGCCAATGAAACACAAGAACCAATAGCACCACAAACTTTCACTTCTCGACTACACTATAAGCAAACTCTCGCTAAAACGATTTCTTTCTTTAATATTAAACATTGTTTTACTTTCACTTCTAAAGTTGCACCAAAACTCATTCGATAATCATTCTTATTGTCTTTGGCAAAGACTTTCTGAAAAGTTTGTTTAAACAACGAAGTATTAAACGAATCACTCATCACCATGTGACCTCTAAACAGAAATTCACATTCTTATCATACAGTTTGAGAGACCAAACCAAACAACATACCCCGTGTAATTCGTACAATATTTCATTTCATGTAAACCCGTCTGATCTAGTGCTGCTGAATATAGATCGATGACATGTCCATTGATCGCTGCTCGACTAGCAATATTTTCATAAAACTACGCATACACGTATAGCATAAATATTATGAGAAGTCGACTCAGCTTACTTTGATTGCCTTTTTCATATATTTGGCATTATCGGTTTCAATATCATGATGAGAACGAATCGTGTGTTTCAATTCTTCATCGATAATCATGCCTGGCCCTTGTGTGCATGGACCAGCAATGAACAGCATAAGACGGGCACCCGTATTTGGATAGAGAGCCTAGAAGGAAACGAAATCAACCAATTTGCAAGATAGTATTACGAGCATAATCACCTCGAGTAAACCAGTAGCAACTGAAAGTGCGGCGCCAGTTGATCGCAATGAGCGTTTCGCTTGTGAGACAGGCCATGGATCAGGTCGAAGTTCACCAAGAAGATCTGTCAACGACATATCGCATACCGACACTGGCTGAATAAATCTTAATAGAAATAATGTCAGTTGATTTAGTGATGTCATCGAGCGAATTAGTTGATCACACACGAATTACTTGCTGTAAAACACATTCGATTGCGGTGGTGCATTCGGATTTGTTGAAATTGATCTTGTATTTGGTTGATGCTTTGCTAGGCCAAGCATATCCTAGAAATGAACTTTCCTTTCGACAAAGAAATTGAGTTAAATATGTTGTACCTGAACTTGTTTTGTAGTCAGATCTTTCGTTCCTCGGAAAACATAACTTCGTGCCATATTTTCGCAATTTAGTTCATGAACATGAACCATTCGACCAAATGTAATCAGACCAACCAGTGCGTCCGTCGGCAATAAACTCAACGCCATTTGTAGCGATTCCTTCAGAAATTTGTCAATGATCATTTGTATAAAATAAAGAACAAATTTATAAGCATACTTTCAATGCTGTCAGATCATCTTCATCCATACAAGTATCGACGACAAACAGGAATATCGCTGGCGAAATAGGTGCACGCTATACGACAGAAGAAAACTTGCTGAAATTACCCAAGCAAATGTTGATCGTTCATACGATTAATGTGTATTCAATGGTTGTAAACTGTGGTGAAAGTTCAGCTGGTGTTAATTGTTCACTTATTCCAGCATATTGCGGTGGAAAGTTATTTCGTTGCAAACAAAAATTACATATCCATATCTTCGCTCGATAATCCACACTACAAAACGGGTTTAAGATTGCTCGGCACGAGTCCCGTGTACATAGAACAGGCTCGTAGTTGATCGCTGGCAGATCAAGACGTTCTTTCAATGGCGTAAATAAACATCCAAGTGGAACTACAAGTCGTGTAGCTTCCAAACGACTTGATGGCCACATGTTCCATGTGAAACGTACACCATCACGTTCTTCATTTTGAACAAAATATTCCTGATAAGTAGCCATTCGATGGAAATGAAGACGATGATGGTGCCGTGAGAACAAGAAGATCAACGTTCTAACTGATTGATTGAGACATATTCCATATTACTGTTATGGACGTGGCACCAGAATATCGACGAATAGTATTTTTCACATGTCGCTAGCATAGCAGACCCTGATTGGTGACTGCAGAACATAAAGAGAAGTTTGACTTTGATTCAATTCATTTTCTAATAATGAGCAGTGAAAAGCAAGCTGACGAAGATAACGAAACTGTCGCGTCTAGCACAGAGAAACCCGATGACATTGACGAAGAAAAATCTCAACCAAGCGAATCGAATAATGACGACGATGACGATACTGATAGTAATTCCAGTAGCGAATATGAAGTCGTAAGTTGAAAATGAAAACGAATTAATCAATCATTGTATTTTTCATGATTGCTTTTGTCAAGGAGAAAATCCTGGCTAAACGAAAACGTCGCCGAGGTGGTGGATACGAATATTACATTAAGTGGGTCGGTTACGATGACTCAGCCAATGAATGGATACCTGCAACGAGTTTGAACTGTCCCGAACGTTTAGCAGAATTTCGTCGTGAAGAAGAACGCACTCGTAAACGCGCACAACGAGACAAAACTAGGTCGAAAAAAGTACAAAAACGAATTAATAGGGCTGAACAACGGAAAAAGCGACGAACGAAAGTTATTCAAGATGACGATGACGAGGAAGAAGATGGACAAGATGAAGATCCACCTAAGTCAGTTGCTTCATCTACCAATTCCGAAAAGCCTTCCAAAATGGACACGACCACGTACGGATTAGAAAAGGGTCTCAAAGTCCAAGCCGTTTTGGGAATTAATCGAACGAAAGGCCAACAATTACACTATCTTGTTCATTATGAATCTCCTACGAGCATCGAAGACAACATGGAATTGATTCCGGCTGATGTAGCGAAAAAGTACTGCGAAGGTGAAATCATTCAATTCTACGAAACTCGAATATCTTGGAATGATCGGCAAAATGAGGGATAATTCAAGAGAGGTGAGGAAAAAACAGCTGCTAGCGTTTGGATTCATCTCTAAATCTTATTTGTTTTGTTTTCTTCTGTCTGTTTCTTATAATCTCAATCTCATTTTTACTGTGATACAATTGTACATAAATGTGATTTGTTTTCTGTAGGAAAGATTAGGAAGACTTATTGATGTGTAGCCAATTCTCTGTCTGTTCTTTTTCTTCAGTTCATAGTTAATTATATCAATTTGGATTTTATCAATTGTGAAAATATCTTAGTTTTCATAAAATTAAAATCACTTGTATTGTTGATGATACGAAAAAGTATCGACTGTTTTCTTTTACAGGAAGATTTTTATACTACAGTTCACCTAGTTTGTCGTTTTCGAAGAAAAGCTTAGAATATTTTTTTTGTGGATGATTTCAAGAAAGAAAAAGAACATTAAACAAAAGGAAAATGTCAGTTCGTGTCACGTAAATCATCGAAGCGCTGTATCGGATCGTTCTGTCGCTTTCGACGCACAGGTTCAAATTCACTGGTTTCGATACCAGTTCCTTTTTGAGCGGGTGGTGAGTTAGATTCCTTGGGTCTGCTCTTTACCGTAACTGGTTCCTTGGCCCATTTCTTTACTGTTGTTACACGTATTTGTTCTTGTTTTATTTGTGCTCGAATAACTAAGTAAGCAAGGACAGCCCATACACCTTCTAACGCATTAAATATTATGAAAAACCATTCTAAGACCGACGCACCAGACGGACTCACAAACGAAAGAAATGGGCCGAACAACCATCCGACTCCTTGAGTAATTGAAGATGCTATTAAAACTAGCACACATTGTTTCATTCGTTGATATGTATGATGTGGAGATGTTGCTCGTTGCACATGCTCTATCATGCGCTTGCCAACATAAATAATGTTGATAAATGTCAATAGAAGAAAAATTGCGACAGGTATGGTTAAAAAATAATAGATGACTGTATGAGTAAACCAGCAAAATCGATAGGGGTACAATTGTGTAATGTTGTAGGAAGGATTTGAGTCGAAGCCAGCTGCGAAAGCAACCCAACCGCCTGCCAGTATCAATGAAATGAGAAGTAGAACGAAAAGTCGTCGATATGATGGCGGCGGGAATAGTTGAACAAAGCGCAAATAATTGAAATAGCCGATGCTTGTTTTGATGCATAACATAAAGATTAAGAAGAAGTAAGTGAAAAACATTAGGACACGGGAGCTCAAAAAACATTGTGTTTCATTTTCAGATGTTGTGCGAGTATATACAGTCATGGTGAGAGCAATATAAAAGACAAACAGAATGCCTGTGCTTGCATAGGATATTAAGGGAAGCATGATAGTTGCAGATATATGGTTCGAAGGATGAATTACTCGATTCACAGCGGCATGAAGAAGAATGCCCAAAATGCACGCTATAGATAACGATTGGCAAATGAGTGAGGCAGTATCCGCCGATCGAAAGTTACGTCCACTAGACGCTAATACGCCAGATGGTAACCAAATAAGGGCAAACGAAGTTGTATGGTTACAACTACATTCATACCGCTTGAAATCTGAATTATATGTCGGCGAACTACAGCCGGAACTATTCCATCGAGACATGCTTGTATCATAAAATGAACACAGGAACGTTCCATTACTCGGCTGTGGAGAATCTAATGCTGGAGTGAAGTATAATGCAATTTTAACCGAACTCGATCTATTCGGAAAATTTTTCACTGAAGCAACAATTAACGATGAGATAACTAAAGTGTCATTCGTTGAGTTATCTACATTTTTGTACAAACTTGGGTTGTCAATAATAAATATACTCATCGACTTGACATTCACTATTGAATCGTTACTGACGATAGCAGCACTGGATATATTCGAGCTGATAATACTTTCTCTATTTTGAGTATTAACGACCTGACCGTACGCGTCAGGACTGAAAGAAGCACCTAAAACCAGAACGTCATCGGATTGGTTTTGACTTGTTGTTTGTACCAACAAAAACGATGAGGTTCCATTAACAGTGAAGCTCGTACTATTCAAATTATTGACCAATTGATCTACTCGGTTCAACGTTAATATATAGCTCGAGTTAGTAGAAGTTACATTCGCTACCGACTCAAAGTAATTAATCAAATTCGCTCCTACTGTTGTGGCATTAACCGTATCATTCAACAATATGTTGTAACTTGATTGCTAAATAGAAAAAATCACTCGACACTTTGATATACCCATTACCAAAACTGTTATGATACCTGTGCATCAGCCTTCAGCACACAACTGGAATTCACTAATAAAATATGAGTTGAATTCACACAATAAAATCCTGCCGCCGCAGTCGTCGTTGTTGTGCTTGATTGTGAACTAATCATCTGAGTGGTTGTCGTTGGTGCTGTGGTACTAGTCGAAGTTATAATATAACTTGTAATGCTAGTGCTCGTGATAGTGGTAGCTGCATTGGTAGTCGAGGAGCTTGCACTGCTAGTGCCCGTGGTAGTGGTAGTTGCATTGGTAGTCGAGGTAGTCGAAGAGCTTATACTGCTAGTGCCCGTGCTGGTGGTTGTCGTAGTTGCATTGGTGGTCGAGGTGGTCGAAGAACTTGTACTGTTACTGCTAGTGGTAGTGATAGTGGCAGTTGCAGTGGTGGTCGAAGAACTTGTACTGTTACTGCTAGTGGTAGTGATAGTGGCAGTTGCAGTGGTGGTCGAAGAACTTGTACTGTTACTGCTAGTGGTAGTGATAGTGGCAGTTGCAGTGGTGGTCGAAGAACTTGTACTGTTACTGCTAGTGGTAGTGGTAGTAGTAGTTGCAGTGGTGATCGAGGTGATCGAAGAACTTGTACCGCTAGTGCTAGTTGTTGTGGTTTCTGTGGTGATTAAGTTTAAGGAAGCGGTGGTTTCAGAGTCTGAAACAGAGATTGATAGTGTGCATAAAAAAGAAGAGTCTATTAGATGTTGTTGTAAGTAGCCCTGCATGGTTGGTCACATTTTTATACAAACTCATTCTATAGTCGTTGTGTTTATCGGTACGGAGGGATCACTTAGGTCGACAAATCCAATCAAATTCCCGGTGACGGATGTGCATCGGATTTTGACTGGAAACATCAAGTCAGTCGTTGGAAATTTGATGAACTTTCGTTTTAGTTGTATTCAAATGTGAGCCTGAGAAAATCGATGAAGTCCGTCTTGGGGATTCGTCGAAGAGGTTGGTTGACCAGGGTAGAGCAGGAGAAAAAAAGGAATCTTTGATTATGATATGACATACAGGTGACGTTGAAAGTAGTGATAGTTCAGTGAAATACCGATACATATGTGGAATATAATCTTTGTGGCTTTCTTCGATCTGTGTTGTCGGGTGTATAAGTCATGGTGCCTGAAACTGCTTATCCCGAGTTTTAGACACGCACAGTTTTCCTCAATCTTAAATGTGGTCAGCAATAACAACATCACGAAACAAAATTTAGCAAATCGAACTAGATACGAATTTTCGTAGATCGCACTTTTTAGTGGATATTTTAAAATACACAATCAAACATGGTTTACCTGTTGTCAATTGTGATCGACTACCAAGAATAACCAAAAGTAATATATAATAGTATCTCGGTTGAACAAAGTTCATCTTTGCGAATTTATCTACATTAACATATAAACGATAATTACCAAAGTACGTAAGTACAAAGTTAAATTATTTGTTAGCAATGAAGTAAAGCTATGTTCTTCTCAAAACACAAAAATGCCAACCTGTTATATACTTGGTTTTAGGCTATTCAGAAGTTGGATTAACGCTCCATGAAATTTTTCATGTGTTTGTTTTAATTCATTCAAATACAAACTACAAAAATGGAAAGGTCCTTGATGATATACCAATTACATGTATTTAGATCAATGTAAGAACATACATACGTAATATGCCGAGTTTATGCTAGACAGACATTACTTGACATCTAGGCATTCAATTTTAAATTCTATGAAAAGAAGTAAGCATGACTTTCTTTACATCATGGATGTTCGGTTGAATCATAAGCAGAACAGAAAGAGGGAAAGTATTAGGCAACAGAACAAAAAGACGTTTTTAAATTTTGACAACATATATGTGTTGTGTTCGACCAACGAAATCATTATAAACAAATCCTTGCTAGTGCTCCGTGAAGAAAATTTTCTCTTTACAATCTATCACACCCGAAAGCGAAAATGGCAAAAAATCTGTTTTCAGCTTTTCTTCTTCCTATCAACAACATACGAATGGCTACATAAATATGTTGCCGGTGAGTTTTACCATACGAATAGCATGTACAAATATTGTCAATCGCATCGGTATTAATTCAAAATGTTTTATATATCAAGTATATTTCGAAAGGGATTGATTTTATGACAAATGCTTGATTTTATGCGGTATAAACTACTAGAATAAACCAATAAATACCATTACAAAGAATAAATAGAAGAGGAAATCCAATGCGTGCGTGTTCATCAAGTTTATGTAGAGACGCTTTTCGTCTTATTAAATGCAAACCTTGTACAATAACACTGAATGTCGATCGACGCGGGAAATATGTTGAATGGCTTTCTTCATTTCTTAGCAGAATGACATTGGTCTCCATAGCTTTCTCTAACACAGGAGATTTTCGTTGTTCATTTAGATTCTCCTCAGATTTCATTGATTGACGATACTAAAAACAACAAAAATAATGCAAAAAGATTTCGTTGTACAGATGTTTAGCATACGCCAAGATAACGATGGACAGCAGTGAATTGAATTAATGAAGCAAACAGAAACAAATAACACATGACAAAAAAGTAATCGATCGCAGTGAAGTACGGTACAGCTGGAATGTATGAACGTATGTCCATTGTCAGCGTTGTTAAACTCAACACACAAGTTACACCTGAAAAAAAAAGAACTTGACAAATCACTTCTCTTTGTTTGTTTATTGATTTACTTACTTATATAAACTCGATCGGCTGTTGCTTCACTATCGATCCAAAATGATATCCATGAAAGAATGACTAACAATCCTGCCGGGATATAACCTTGTAGAATATAATACCCAGCTTTTCGACGCATGAAGAGATCGAGTTGAAGGACGGAATGATTTCCTATGAAGTAAATCTTTTCTAGGAATTCGAGATTGAAGTAGAAAACAAACGGTCATTCAATTGAACTTCTCGTCGAGAGATTTTATGATCGAATAGATCAAATTGGGATAATTTTAATCGTTCAAATTCTACACCATTGTTTGCATTTAGTTTCCAATCGTATATGATATCTTTCGTCCCATAGGCATCTTTATAGACTCGAATATATCAGAAGAAATGATTCCGACTCGACTTACAGCTAGATAATACCAGTGGACATATTTGAACGTCAAGAGGAAATCGTTTTAAAAAGTTCGAACAAGAAGCTTTGATTGTTAAACTGAAACAACAATCATAAAAAGCTTGTTTTTTAAGTAAGAATAACAAAAATACACACCGACTGGAGTAAAGCAATCGACCATTTTCTAATATGCGCAAAAGATGATTGAATGTTGGCGTTGTATGAAGGTAAGCAGAATGTGAATTTATAAAAAAGGTATCAGGCTTCCATATTGCACTGGATCCAAATATGTATGTTTACTAGAAAATAAAGACAACCGGCTCATCATACCTGAGTAGTTTTGTTGAAACAGCGACGTTGGATACTTGATTGGGTAATGTCAATCGTTGATCAGTCCATACTTGTCGAAAAAACAGATTCATTGTGAATGACTAAGGTTTTTGAATAACAAAAAATAAAGAATGATCAAATGGAAACTCATCGACTACAAACCATATCCAATTCAAAAATTGGTCCTAGACTAATAATCATTAAGTAAACTTCTACACGGATCGGATCTCCTAAAATAGTCGATTTTTCTTTCTGCAATTTTCGAAGCATAATTTCTACCAGTATAGTTAGGCCGTTGATATTTATTATATCCCAAGAGTAGATCGTTTAGAACGCACGTTAAATTATTTGCAGTTGGCCAACAAGTTTCATTAATGGAGACGATCGGCAAAGATTGAAAAGCAATTGCAGACAAAACGATCATGCACCACATACTTTCGACTAGATCTATTTCGAAGCGACTGTTTTGTTTTTCTGTTAATCATCTTCGACATACAATTCTCTCAACAAAAGACAAATTCAATTATAACTTCTTTCGAAATGATATTTTATTTATGTCACTTAGATAGAGAAAAAGTGCACTTTAGACTGATTAATTGAATTGGATTCAGAAAAAACTCAATGACTAGAAGCTTGTGACAGAGATTGATCTTTATTTTAACCAATTGTTCTCTTCACTTGAACCATTCCTCGATTCGCGTTGGCGCAAATTCTTCATTGAAGAGAGTGCAGCTTTGTCACCATCTTTCACCTTCTTCGGTACATTCGCAATTGCTTTCGGAAGCTCCATAGCAGCTGACACAATCTTCTGTTCATCTAATCGTTGTAATCGTATAAGCACATATAAAATTACCGACCAAACACCTTCTAAACCATTGATGATAATAAATAACCATGTCAATACATTTCCAGCCATCGGATTAACAAACGAAATCAATGGCCCGAATATCCACCCAAGACCTTGGAAGATGCAGGATGATAGTAGAACAATTACACAACGTCTCAATCGTTCACTAATTTGTTTCGATGTCGCAGCATTGCGCGCATGGGTGATGATACTTTTAGCAACGAAACTTATTGTTACCAGATTTGTGATGAGAGAAAGTCCAATTGGTATTGTCATAAAATAATAAATCGATGGACGATTGAACCAGCATAATTTATATGGATATAATCGTATGATTTGATAGGATAATTGACTGTAAAAGCCAATTGCGAACGAAACAAATACGCAAGCAATGAGAAAAGAGAGAAGAAGCATAAGGTATAATCTTCGATGAGTTGGTTGCGGAAAAAGTCGAACAAATCGAAGAAAATAAAAGTAACCAGTTATTGTTTTTGCACAAAACATGAATATCAGCAGGAAATATGTGATAAACATTAATACAATGGAAGTCGGAAAACAAACAATTTGATCTGAAGATGCTGTTTGCGTATAAACAGTCAGTGAGAGAGCGATGAAGAAAATAAACAAAATTGTCGAACTTGCTGTTGAAATCAGCGGAAGTAGATTAAGTGCTGGGATACTTCGCATTGGCTGGATAATGCGAGTGGCAGTAGCATGTGTTAGAATGATTAAAAAGCATATTATGGAGGCTAATTGAAAGATCAGTGAAGTAATATCTTGTGCATCGAGTTCTTTTGTATAATTCGTTGTTTCTAGTGATGTAGGTAACCAAACAAGAGCAAACGATGTTGTGTGATTGCAGGTACATTCGTAGCGATTATGTTCCTCCGAAAACTGAGCACTCGAACAGCCAGTTTCACTCCAGGTGGAAGTAGTTGTATTAAGATATGAACAAAGATGCGTTCCACTTCCATTGTGCTGGTATTCTTCTAAAGGATTAAAGTATAATGAGATTTGTAGTGGAGTTACGCTTGATCTGCTTCGTTCTAGATTAACAATAATAACCGATGAAAGAACTGTTTTATTTGTCTTATTATCAGCATGTTCATAGTCCGTAGGTTTATCAATAATAATCACTTGTAAAGATGTGACACCAACCAGAGATTCTCGATTTACAATAGCTGCCGCAGATATATTTGACCGTGTGACATTTTCTTTATTTCTTGTATCGACGATGTCCCCACCAATACCTCGGTTGAATGATGCGCCTAGAATGAATACGCCATCATCACGATTTGGTTGCTGAATCATAACTAATGATGTATAGGAATTGATCAGTAAATTTGTTGACGTGCGATTATAAAGTGCATCGTCGATTTCACTCGGTGTCAAAACACATGTATTATTTCGTACAGTAGTCGAATTAGTAGTTGAACTAATATATAGAGATATTCCATAGGCTATGTATTCATCGCTCAACGATCGATTGTGTACGAGCCCACAGCCAATGACCTACATAAGAGACAAAACCGATTATTACTAGATTCGGCAAAATTATATTCATCATACTTGTGCATCCTGCTTTGCTACACATGTATTATTAGATAGCTTAATAAAGTTGGCGCTATTGCAAGTATCAGGATTCCATAGTGAAAAGTTGTGCCGTGGTAGTAACGTTGTAGTCATAATTGTAGTAATTTCGCGTGTCGTCACGATAGTTGATGTCAAACGTGTAGATATCCCGCTTGCACTCATTTCACCTGTGGTCATCTCGCCTGTCGTCATTCCGTCCGTAGTAATTTTCCTTGACGTCATAATGGTTAATGACGTACTTGTAATCACCTCACGCGTAGTTATACTTCTTGTAGGCACTATATTTGTTACAGTGATAGCTGATGTCTTATTTATAGTAGTTCCAACTATAGCTATTCCAACTGTAGTTGTTCCAACTGTAGTCATTCCGACCGTAGTTGTTCCAACTGTAGTCATTCCGACCGTAGTTGTTCCAACTGTAGTCATTCCGGCTGTAGTTGTTCCAACTGTAGTCATTCCGACCGTAGTTGTTCCAATTGTAGTCATTCCGGCTGTAGTTGTTCCAACTGTAGTCATTCCGACCGTATTTGATCCCACTGTAGTCATTCCACCTGTAGTTGTTCCAACTGTAGTCATTCCGACCGTATTTGATCCCACTGTAGTCATTCCACCTGTAGTTGTTCCAACTGTAGTCATTCCGGCTGTAGTTGATCCCACTGTAGTCATTCCACCTGTAGTCATTCCACCTGTAGTTGTTCCAACTGTAGTCATTATACTAGTTGCGATTATAGTCGATATGATACTTGTAGACATTCCGCCTGTTGTCGCTTGGCTCGACATAAGAGCAGTTGTTTGACTGGTGTACTGCATAGCCGGCCATGTGGTAGCTACAAGCAAAATAAGTATTACATGTGTAAGTATGACACCAACAAAATACTTAATACAGTAAAACTTGTAATAATATAGACCGGCAATGCGGGAGATTGAGTAGTCAGCAATGCTTGGTACGTCGTTGCTGGCGCTGACATATCTGAAGTTGATACAAAATCATCGAATTTAGTATTTTACAAGTACTGGATAAGAATATCTAAATTGCTAGGTGAACGAAAACGAATTATAAGATAAAATGTATTCTTTCGTTTACTTCATATATGTTCTGTCATCACTGCAATAAGTAAAAAGAGAAACAAATTTTTCTCCTTTTGATAGATAAATGATTGGGTTATTCGTATCATTATTTCATAATTAGAACAAAACTCATGACCAGTAAAAGGAACGAAAAATACAAGACAAATGCGAAGAAATAGAAAATAAACTTCTTTTAATACATGCGACCGTTCTTATTTTTTCCATTCGGATCGATTTATTTTATGACGAAGTTAACTACTGAATTTTTATGCGTATTTGAAAAAGAACGAATATATTTACATACAATCTCATTAGATGCTTCGAAGAGAGAAAATATGAATAATAAATTCCATAAAAAACTCCTAATGTTTTTTATATGGATGACATATACAAAACGTAGATTTCTGCAGTCTTCTTGTTACCCAATGGCTATTCAAATTATCTCAGCAACTTTTTTTGTGCCACTCGACGCCGATCCTTTCTTCAGTTTGAATAAAAGTAAAGCAAACATTGAATGACGGTGTATTTTTTCGTATTGCCTGACTTTGATTAGAATTTATTCAATGAATAGACTACTATTCCAAATCATAATTGTGGCAAAACAAACATGTTCTGATGAAAGGCAAATATGACAATCATAACTGTAATAATCAAGTTGTCTGATTTTTTTGACATCCAGAAACAGCAAGCAGAAATATGTATGTTCTCCATTAATAGGTTTGATAATCTCTATTGAATCCTTTCACGCCCCCTCAACTCATCTATTGTCTATGCAACAATAGCTACTCATATCCTGGACATGTTTTATATATAGATGAGTTTTCATATTAGCCAAGATATGAAATCGTTGTTCGTACTGTACTCGCGATCCAATTCTCGCGTGGAAATCGGTGAATTTTTATATAAGAATGATAAATGCATTTGAAAATTAGGATTCAAACATCGGCGGCTGGAAAGATTAATAATGTTTATATAGTAATCGTTGTGTATAATGCGTTTTAAGGTATGAAACAGGTTAGTATGACTTGATGTCCCGTGAATGAGAGTAATTATAAAATGTCTCAAGAGATAAACTTAACTTTTCGTAGCTGATTAGGCTTGGGAATGTAAGAGAACTAATTTGAATCGATGAATTTTTATTATAATTAGGATTTATATATAGAAAAACAAAATTCGAATTCCAGTATAAAACATTTTCATTCTGTGTCGGTGATAAGATTTATTATTATTATTATTATTACGAATAAGCAAGATAAACTCTTGTAAAGATTTCTTTTCAGACATTTTTGGTAAGAATTTGCGAGATCACATATTTGGCCATAGCAAGTTATCCCCATTTAAAAATCGATGCTGTTTCATATTGGGGAGAATCATTATCTGAAGTATCATCGTAATACTTCGAAGAAACAGGGTGATTCAAGAAAACTTTTCGTATTTGTTCCGCTGCTAATCGACATTCTCGACTTGTAGCACAATTGCTTAACAACCGATTCCGAATAGATTCCGCCTCTTGCAGAACTAAAACAATTGAAAGAATGATCTATCAGGAAAGAAAACAAGTTTGAAACTGACCATCTTGCCAGCCCGACTCGTTCGGTACGGTCCATTCATGGTCGTGAATAAGAATTCGTTGAGTGCGAGGACGACATTCGATCGTGGACGGTTGCAAAACAAGAAGATAAGTAAAAACAATAAGTGAAAGAAAAGATGACTGTGCCATGTTTTAAAACTAAAAAGAAAGAAGATTTGATGAAGTTTTGACGACTTCTTTCCAAGGTTTGATCTACACGAGTCTCGCGAAAATCTTCTAAAGATGTTCTTGGAAAGTCACATCTAGGAGGCTTTCTTAACTAATTTCTCTTTTTGTGTAGTTGAAATGCAACTAATCATGCACATTGTTAAATCTTTGTTAGATATTCACTCACTTGATTAATATACGAAGTTTATCAAATGGAATAGATGATTTGTCTGTGTTAAAGATTACTGTCAAAGGAGAAATTGTAAGTATTATGACTTAATATTTATATAAATTTACCAAGGAAAAGGAGTTTCCCATCCTCTCTCCGTCTCTCTCTCTCTCTCTGTGTAGTTACATTTACATGATGGTTTCTAATAGATCAACAAAATCATTGGACATTTTCCTCCTTTTTCATCGCCTACATTTCCTTTTCTTTTCTTTTCTCATGTTAAAGCTGCATGTAGGCGTATACCACGCTGTCTATCATTGTTATTCTTGGCGACTAATGAACAAGCTCATAGTTAACGAATGTATTGGGGCAAAACTTTATTTTTTTAGAATAGGTCATTTTGATGAATATTTTAAGATATGAAATCCCTAGAAAGACATGAAGTCAATATTTGCGGTATCACATTTTATTGTTCTCGGTTATCATTATCGTTTAAAAGCTTATCAGTTTTACATGCATAGACATAAACATGATTCGTTACATGATAGTCGTAAGTTTGGTGTTAGTTGTGAGAATAAATTGTGAAGAATGTGGGTGTAATCGAATACCGTCGGTTGAAATCGTTGATGACGAGCAATTAGCTAGTGGAATCGAAAGTATTCGCGATGAATTCCTCGCTCGGCAACCATCGAGTGCTTTCAATCGGTTGTCTGCTACGATACTCATTCGAGATGGTAATACTCGAACGTGGAAACGAGGGAGTGTCAATGCAACTCTCGTCGCTTATCCAGCATCGACAGTTAAATTGATGTACATGTATTCCGCTATGGAGTGGTGCAAAACTCAAGGCTACACAGTCGATTGTCTAGATCGATATGTTCGACCAATGATCATCGTTTCATCAAATTTGGATACAGGTTATGTTGTGGATGCGATAACGAATACAACGAACATTGATGATTTGACATCGACGGATGATACACGTTGGTCGAGTTGGCTTAGTCAACGTTTATATACCGAGCGTCTATTGAAAGATTTGAATCTATACGAAAATCAAATTGTTCGAAGTAAAACATATCCAACAAACTCAGGTCAATCACCTGTAGGCAGCGAAACGGTTCTTCTTCGAAGTCCATCTTCACGAAATCTTTTGCAGTCATGTTGCACTGCATCATTTATGCTATACTTGATGCAAACACGGCCCAAAAATGAACTAGACTACATGAAACCCATGCTCTACCATACACTCGAAAGTGAACACACAACGTTCGGCAATGGTTTACCAGCTGGTAGTAGAATCTATTCGAAAGTGGGCAACGCCTATGATACAGTCGAAGAAATCGCCTACATTATATTACCGAATGGGAAAGAGATTGTTCTATCAGCATTTAGTAATGGTTTTCAACGACCCGCGAGTGATTTCTACATCTTGGGTCGTTTTACAGAAATGGTTCTTGAAAAGTTTTCATTGGTTTCGTCGGCAACCCAAATTTTCACCGCTGATAATGAAGATATCTATACATGTAAGTCCGATATGATGAAATATACATCTTCACTTCCTAAAGATACACTCGGACAATCGTTGATCACTTTCAATACTTCCTGCATTATTCATCCAACCCTAAGCGAACGTGGCGTCTATACAGTATCGATCTGGAATCCATCGTATCTCAACTCAACTTCAGGTGCCACATCACGAATCAACGTTGCTGTTACGGACGCGTACAATGAAACCGATGGTGATTATGGATATGTCTACAATCAGCAAACAACAGTGTCACGCTGGGTGTCTGTTGGAGATTTTCTTCTGAATCCTGGACGACAAACTGTCTACATCAAAGCATTGAATCAACAATCGGTATTTAATGCCATTCGATTCTCTATGCATCCCCCACTAACAGTAGAGCCTACTGTTGATTCGAAAGGTTCTTCGCGGATTCCCTACAAAATACTTCTCTGTCTTCTTCCAATACTACTATTTTGCTATCATTTCTAAGATTTGATATCGATAACAATAAAGAGAAACATTTTGACTCATACTTGGCGTTGAAGAACATTACATTGGGTAGTTTGTCATGATTTTATAATGAGAAGAATCTTCTAAACATGTGAGTCGTGAAAACACTCCAACTTATCTCATATTCATGATGACACTTGACAATCTGAGAAGTAAGGGAAATTGAAAATGATGTTTAGGAAATAAATAAACTAATATTGTTCTTTTATAATCGTTCATCAAAAAAATCACACGGTTAGCATGTGTTAACTAGTATGTATATACATATAAGATACTGTACTGTTGAGCAATCTCTAGTAATAGTTTTATTCTTTTGATCACCTTTACAGATGATTACATAGACGAAAAACAAAAATGTGCATATGGCACAGTTGAAAATGCAAGTCTTTGATCGATGTTTTGCATTTATACACATGTTCATAAACGAAGAATATTTAAACGAGTTTATTCATGGGGCGCACATCGAACAAGGAAATCATGTTCTTTTCTCATTAAGACAACCGGAACAAAGGAAACGTTCAGTGATCTAATTTCCGTTTTCACCTTTTCAACGTATGTTCTTTTTCTCGCTATTTCATTGATATATCAGGATTTTGGTTCCAAGCACGTCTATTTTTATTCAATTTTCAAAGATATTAAACAATCACAGTAGTAAAAATAGAAGCACCGAGATGGTACAAAACTTGCCATAGGTACTCTCGATAGCTTGAATAAATTATTGGAAACAGTCATTCATTATTTATTAAATAAAACACGTTTTAAATACGCATCGAACTCCACAGGTGCGTCAGCATAAACCTATATGAAGTGGAAAAAAAGAATAAGTATTCCATGTATCTCAATAACATCTCTTACGTGGTGACCGGCTTGTGGAATCATATCGACAGAGACATTCGAACGCTTTGATTGTACGCAGACGGATGATTCAATATCGATCCATGATTGTTCACCATGGAGAAAAAACACGGGTATTTGTGGATCTAATTCATCGATTCTATCAAGCATAGGTCCTAGAACAAAAGTGCTAATGAAGCAAGAGAATGAACGTAGAAAAAAAAACGCACGCTTCGCCCACGCTAGTAAATCACTTATTGTTCGAAAGCCTTCTTCACCCGTTGGAATTTGAACGTTACAATGATATAAATAAACTAGGATTCGATCGTCGTCAAAAAGTGTTTCGAATTTGTTTCGCAGATCGGCCCGAAAGTACTTCATGATTCGAATACCTATTCAAATCAAATTAGCAAAAGACAGAGATTATACAAAAGCGATTTCATACCAAACGGCCCTGCTGCTCGTAGACCAGCTAATGGAGAAAATTTCATCATCACGGATGAAAACGATCTTAACCACGGTGGAATACGTTGCATGGGCGACGTTTGCCAATTAGGTGGTTTATATCCAAAACCCCATGGATCGACCAAAACTAATTGTTTAACATATGTTGGATACCGTATTGAATATGAGGTACTTAGAAAGCCACCGAAACTATGACCAAGTAATATAAACGGTTCATTCAGTCCGATTCCGATTCGCCATTCTTCTATCATATCTACAAATTGTTTTTCAGCTTCTAATGGATCAAGACTAAACACTGGGCGACTACTATGGGCAAAACCAGGCAAATCTATAGCGTAAACCGGACGGTCGCTACATAGCTGATCAAGGTTCAAACTCCATAAGCCAACACCACCACCAAAACCATGAACGAGTACCAGAGGATAATTTTTCGAAGTTATATTCGAATAGATAGTCCAGATTTTTTGTGTACCGTTGCATACAGGAATGGAACGGCCTTGAAATTGGCTTTTCAATGTTTCTAAGACCTTCATTTCGGCACGTTCTAACTGTTCGGGACCACTATTCGTCCATGTCAGTCGTTTTAAGTATTCAATTGTACGAAAACGACTAAAAAGATAAAAGAAATAAATTTTCAATAGTTGCTTGAGTTCAAAAGAGCAATGCATAACCACAACGTAATATAATTCTATAGCATTTTCGAAAAAAGGAGAAGTTGAATCAATTTGTTCTATCGGAGTAGAGATGTGTCATATCAGCTACATATTTCGATAATTTCATGCAGTGTCAAATCCAGAATCTAGTTATATTCTTCTTTTTCATTCGATAAGTGCACAGGTTTGTCAAATTCTTGTATCACAACCTACCGGTGGATGAATATTCCTATGTATTAAACAGAAACTCTAGAATAAACGACGAAAGAGAAACACAGTTGCATAATAAGCTGCTATCGGCAATCTTATACGATAGTACGAGTTCTTTCACTAACCTTGGAGGGCAATTCTGACGAGTAATATTCGTTTGTTCTATTATTGTTTTATCTGAATTTTGATTATTGACATCAGGGTTATGATTTGCAATCGACATCGAAATCATTTGATCGATGGCATCCGATGCTGACGCTAGATCGCTATCTGAATTCTGGGCCATTCCAGTAGCTGTCGCCATTGTTCAAAATCTGAAATAACGTTCAAGTAGTTTTTAAATCCGATGTCAATAGAGAAAAACTATCACTGTTTTGAACACAAACACTCAACATATGAAAGAAAAATCACACAATGTTAAACACACCGGAAAAATGATGCATCTGACTATAAAAATACTCAGTGACTGTTATTCGGGTAAGACTGTTGTGGTTATAGTTCTATCAACTGATGCCAATGTACGAAAATAGTGGGGCAAATCAGATAAGATTTCGCTCATGACTTCGTGAAATTGAATTGGTTTCTCCATGAAAAAGAAATGTGCAGCATTATGAATGATCTAACAACAACAAAAAAGAAGACATGATATCAGAATGTCAAAGAAATCTTAGTTATTCACATACTTTGATACATGTATTATTCGGACCACGTTGATGAAGGATTTGTTGGGCAGCGGTATTATCAATACTGGTTCGTGAACCATATATGAATGCAATGTAGATTTCGTCAGATATACTTTCGATACGCGAATGCTCCACTTGAACTATTGGATCTTTCGCCCAGCCATACCAAGAGGCTAATGCTTGGAAGCCTACATCACCACTTGATAGAAATGAAGAGATGTATATTCGAAAATGTACAGAAAAGAACATACCTTGCTGGTTGAACATTGACATGATACAAGTATTCATAGAGTGCATTGGATTTCTGATATGAAGAATCAATCGGTGCTAAACGCTTCCAACGTGGCGCAAGTACTTTTAACAATGGTAAACCTAGAAATGATTTAGCCGATGTTGACAAGAAAAATATCTTTAAATTCGGTCTACCCAATGGTCCAAGATAGCGGAATGCAGAAAATGACGTCCATGTTTGAGTAATGTAAGCAATCAGTTTAATCCATAACGGTGTGCTTAGATTTAATTGACTTTCATCCGGTTTTGGATTGAAACCCCACGGATCGAGAAGAATCAATTTTTTTATCCAATGTCCGTATCGCATTGTATAAAGTGTTGCGAGATATGCACCGAATCCGTGACCAACTAAGTAGAATTTCGTTTGTAGATCGACTGCTATACGCCAATCTTCAATGGATTCGACAAATTTCGTTTCAGCACTAATTGTGTTTGTTTGATCAAAGCATGGACGTGAGGAACGACCAAATCCAAGGATGTCAAACATATACAGCTGATGTCGTGCGCTTAAGAAATCAGTATTTTGTATCCAGATACCGGAAGCACAGCCAAAGTCATGAATAAGCACGATCGGAACTGTATCTGCTGGCGAATTCAGACTTCGAACTGTCCATATTAAATTATCACCACTAAGAGACATTCATTCATGTTGCTTTATCGAACTTGTAATATGAGTTTCACTTACCGAATATGTACATAGTCACCGTAGTATTTATTCTTCAAGTCTAAACATATTATTCATGTATGAAACGAAAATGATTCATGCGATTGATGAATACTTTGATACAGTCGTTCTTCAGCACTTGCAAGCATATGAGGTGACACAGAGAGAAAATTTAATATTAAACGTGGGATACGCCATGAACTTAAACCACTGCTAAACGATACAAATTGTGTTATTGTCGAGAAAATACTCTCTTCAGCACTTACGAAGCTGTTGCTGGCGAAATTTGAGGTAGATGTTCATGCTGATTTTTCACGAGACTAGTATCTGTTCGTCTATCAGTGTTGAATTGTGCTCGATCATCCTCGCATTGTTCTTGATCAGGATTTTCATCTTCTTCAGCAATACTTGGTGTACCTTGTAGCATCGTTCGCTTTATTCAGAACTTTGCTTTATCATATGACAAATCTAAAAGATAAATTTGCATATGTAGATAGTCAATAGATATGTTTAGTTTCAATTATGTTTTGTGTATATACAATAGTCAATAGGAGGATTTTACACAATTCAATCTTAGCAAATCTTCTCAAAAATAAGTACAACTGGGAGTGCTTGAAGATTCCAGTGCTCTCTTTTTCGTTATGATCTCGATGATTCATCGATTGAGGTAGATAGATAGACAACAATTTAGCGTCTTCGTTACTATTGGTTGACATTGTCATAGCGCTACCATCAATGCACTCACAATTGAATTCATAGCGCTCATCGTTCTTTCTTTCTTTTCCTATTCAATGAACTTTCATTAGTCCTAGTTGTTTGTTTTCTTTGCCATCATTTCTGTGCCTATGTCAGGAAGAACGACAACAACAGCCGCAGCAGGAACAGCTGCCAAACAAGACTTCACATTTTTAAAAACCGGTCGCATCAATTTAACTATTCTCCGTGAATATATCATTCAAGAAATCAAGCGTTGTACAAATCTATTTCATACAGAGAAAAGTCACCTACCAAAACAGTTCACTAAAGACAAATGTGTGATTATCGATGATTCGATCAAAAATCTACTTGCACACGTTCAAGCTATCGGAGATCTGGGCGCGAGCGATATTCGAATATTCAAAGAACGTCAACATGATACATCCGACTATAAGGTAACATTGTTTCTTGTTCGACCAAAAGTTGTTTATATGGAAGTCATTGCCAATATGATTAAAGATGAACTTAACAAATTAAATGCTCAAAGATCGAAAGGTGCAAGTCCAAAACAGTATGGAATTATCTTCGTACCACGTCGTTCGCGTGTTTGCGAAGAAAAACTGAAAGAACAAGGTGTTCGTGGTGATATCATCATCGATGAATTAAACTTAGATTTCATTCCCATTGATACCGACGTATTATCAATGGAATCGAATGATTGTTTTCGTGATATTTACTTGAATAATGAAACCACATCGTTATTCAATCTTGCCCATGGTCTTATAACATTTCAGAAATTATATGGAATTATTCCGAACGTGTTTGTCAAAGGTGATAAGGCTAAACAGTGTTACGATACGATGATGAGAATGCAACGTGAAGTGCCTGATAACGAGAAGAAGGTGCCGACACAAATAGAAAATATGATTCTAATCGATCGCACAACTGATTTGATTACACCGATGATGATACCAGCAACATACGAAGCTTTACTTGACGAAGTTTTCAGTAAGACAATTAATTTGAGATCGAAATGACTCTATCTTGTGCTTTAATAGACATACAATTCAATCGGATCGAAGTGCCAACATCAACATTTAGTGAGCATTTTCGCGAAGCACAAAAGATCGACGCCACCACTCAAGACAAAGTAGCTGTGCGCTTGCTAACCAGTGATCAATTGTATTCCGATACACGTTATCTACACATGATCACTGTGGGTCGTGTACTTCAAGACGGTGCTCGTGCGCAGAAGCAATTACGGAAAGATTTCGATGACAAATTCTCCGGTTCAGCATCAACAATTCAAGGCAAGAAACTTGCTGATCTACGCGAATTCGTTACTCGCATATCCAATCNTCCTTTACGTCAATTCTATTCATACGATATCAGCGTGAATGTCTATCGATTCATATTGGACAATGTGGCGTACAGATCGGCAATGCTTGCTGGGAATTGTATTGTCTCGAACATGGGATTCAACCGGATGGACAGATGCCAACAGATTGTACATTGGGATCAGGTGACGACTCATTTCAGACATTTTTTGCTGAGACAGGAGCAGGAAAATGTAAGTTTATTTAATTCTATTCACTGACTAATCGAGTGTTGTTCAAGATGTTCCGCGTACGGTTTTCATTGATCTCGAACCGACAGTTATTGGTAGGAACGAGTTGCAGGACTTTGAAAACTGATTTTGTGTTTAACTATTTGAGAGTAGATGAAGTACGAACGGGCACATATCGTCAATTATTTCATCCTGAAACATTAATATCGGGCAAAGAAGACGCCGCAAACAACTACGCTCGAGGTCGATATACGGTTGGAAAAGAAATCATCGACTTGGTACTTGATCGAATTCGAAAACTAGCTGATCAATGCTCTGGCTTGTTAGGATTTTTTGTCTTTCATAGTTTTGGTGGTGGAACCGGTTCAGGTTTGTTGACCATCATCGACTCACCTGATCTTATGCTAAACATAATTGAATAGGTTTTACTTCATTGCTTATCGAACGACTGGCTGTTGATTATGGGAAAAAATCTAAACTTGAATTTGCTGTTTATCCAGCACCACGCATAGCTACAGCAGTTGTTGAACCATACAATTCCATTCTAGGTGAGTTTATTGATGAATTTCTAGACCATTGTTGTTCTTTTTAGTTACACATAGTACCTTTGAAAATTCGGACTGTTGTTTTTGTATCGATAATGAAGCAGTTTATGATGTCTGTCGACGAAATTTGGATCTGGAAAAGCCAACTTACACAAATGTGAATCGAATTATGGTAAATAAAAGATAAAGGAGAAACAGAAATCAGCTTGACAAAAGAATGCACTTTTCAGGCACAAGTCATTTCATCGATCACTGCTTCACTTCGTTTCGATGGCGCAATTAACGTTGATCTAACAGAATTTCAAACAAATCTCGTTCCATATCCGCGTATTCATTTTCCTTTAACAACATATGCACCAATAATATCAGCGGAAAAGGCTTATCATGAACAGTTAACAACATCAGAAGTCACATCAGCCTTATTCGAACCGGGAAATCAACTAGTCAAATGTGACCCACGGCATGGTAAGAAAAACAGATAAGTATATGAGAAATTGTACGGTTCAATCTGCAGGAAAATACATGGCTTGTTGCATTCTCTATCGAGGTGATGTTGTCCCAAAAGATATTAATGGTAATCGCTCTTTCTTTTGTTGCGCCAATCAGTCGAATCTTCGAATTCTATATAGCAACTATTTCAACATTGAAAGCAAATCGAAACATTCAATTTGTTGATTGGTGTCCAACTGGTATGACGTAGTTTTGAAAATATTTGGAATACACTGTTCTATGCATGTGTTAGGTTTCAAAATTGGAATCAATTACCAACCACCAACAGTTGTACCCGGCGGTGATCTCGCTAAAGTTCAACGTGCTGCTTGCGTAAGTAGACCTTGTTCTGAGAAATTTGTTGATATTTTTGTATTATCTTTCGTAGATGATGGCAAATACAACTGCTATTGCAGAAGCATGGGCTCGCCTAGATCATAAGTTTGATTTACTCTATGCTAAACGAGCATTTGTTCATCATTACGTTGGCGAAGGTATGGAAGAAGGCGAATTTAGGTAAGATTGATACGTGCAGAGATTTCATATGAATAAATATTTGTTTATTTCTGAAAAAATAGTGAGGCTCGTGAAGATTTGGCAATGTTAGAAAAAGACTACGAAGAAGTTGGAGCAGATACAGCGCCGGCTGAAGGTGAAGACGAAGGAGAATACTAAACGTAAATGATCATTTCATTCTCAGTTGCTTTTCTTTCTTCTGTCTGTCTGTCTGTCATTACGTGTATATGTATTAATGTTATTGTTTATGTGAAAAAAATAAGGTCTGAATCTGATGAATTAGTTGAAAATATCGATTGTTAATGTTTAACCTTGCGAATCTCGCTAATTAACCATGGCTGAGCGTAGTATGGTCGAGCAGGAACGTCGGAGGATGTGCCGTAACCAGCACGAAATATTCGTGGATCACTTTCCGCTCCTTTGTCAGTGTAGGTAAGTTTGACACCGGGTTTCGCACGATTTTCACGTATGATCAACGTTGGCTCAGTTGGATTGAAATTTTGCGGAATTTGTTTATATTCCGGTGTACACCAGTAATCAGTACCTAGAAAATACGATCAAAAGTACAAAACTAACATCGAATTATTCAGCATCGAACCGAGTGGAAAATGTGTTTCATATTCTTGTGGACAAGCAGGCACATTGACTGGCCTGTAGAAAAAAAAAGGAACAAGAGAATGATACATGTGTAACTGGATGAATAACTACCAAGGATCCAGTCCAACTTGTGCAATATATGGCTGACCGTTGGTTTGATTAGGAAGATAAGTGGGTGGTACTCCATAACCTAGGATGAAATCGAATTTGAAATCGATTCGATTAACATTTTTCTACCGGGATATGGAGGTGTTGGATTCTTTTGATAATACATAAAACTATCAAGCATGTTGGGTACTCTTGTACGATCTGCCATGTTCGGAAGTTTTCTCAAAAATAAAAAGAACTACAATTCAACAATATTTTTGTTATTTCTGGCAATTATTTGTTTTCGGCCATTTTCAACGTTAGATGGGCGTTGCTAAGGACCCGTCATCATGTTGATGAAGTTTAAAGCGACTCCATATGAGTGAGAATTCAATCATTCTCCTTGATAGTCGGCAATCGTCATTAGTTTTAGTATTAAACACTTGACGATAGTTATTCATTGGTAGGAAATAGTCGAAGAATGTCAATGAAATTTGATTGTTTCTTCTTCATGCAATGTTAAATCGTGTTAACAATTAATATGAGAACTCTCAACGACAGTTCTTTGTCCTTGAAATATGCTGACTAAGAAAGAATGTTCTAAAGTACAAAAATATTCTTGTTTTGATCATAACGAATACAAGACTTTTTTTTCCATCGATAACAAAAGTTCACTAAATGATTTTTGTCTATCATATGACAGCATAGTCTGTGTCGTTTTTTCTTTAAATGATCGCGACAGTGTTAGTTTGAATTTAATTTATTCTCTATCAATCAGATGTCAAATTTTCAAGCTCAATACTATTGTTTAAATATCTAATAGCATTATCCCGCAGTTCACATATAGTCATTCGATGATCGGTCGAATTGCCTCAAACTTGTAGCAAGTCAATGTATACTCTCTTTCAATCATTTCTTTCAGACTAATTTTCTCTCTTTGCTTCTTATTTAATCAACTTACTCGATCTCGATCTTCTGTCTGTCTGTGCCTTTTCTAACATCTATTGATTGGCGACAGTAGAAGAAAGTAAAGTGAACGAGTGAGTGGGTCGGAAGAAAAGCAAGCGAAGAGGAAAAGAAGAGGCGTTGATTGCTCTCGCTCTTTTAGTTCTATGCGTACGTGTGTATGAAATATTGATGATGCGTTAAATCGTTTCGGCAATGAACATATACTTGCGTTTTCTCGTCAAGATAGAGAAAGACACTTGAAAAGGCGTTTTAAGGAGGAAGATGGCTATTTCCGTTTCATACTCATTCAAGAGAAAACAGAAGTATGTATGTTCAATAGAATAACTACTGCTTCAATCGAAGTAACAAGCATTTGTCATTGGCACGTTAGATCAATCGTCTTTAATTCTTTTAGATTCTATCCATGTCAAGGTATGATGTGTAGATTGTCTTGAAATAATTTTAGGGTTCTCGGCTCGCACTTTTTTCGCCTTCAATATGTACACAACTAGCTTTTTGACTGCAGTCGCTCTCTTTCTCTCCTCTCCTTGCTCTCAATTCTTGCCTCTGTCACCTTCTATCCGTCTAATCGGTACACTATGTACGGTCAGTATGTGTGATCGGTGATAGCACATATCGACAAGATGGCAAAAATCAACCGTACGACACACTTTTTGCATTACACGTTTGATCTGTGGTAACGCAGATGTTTCCTATATGGAACTTTCTAAGCAAATCCATTTTTGCTTTTATTGCATGAAAATGGAAAATGACCTTCAAGCTCTGCTTTTCATGATCTAGTATAAATATTCTAATTCGAAATTTAAAAACTCATTATTTGATGTCTAAGAAAAAGAACAATACCACGCACGTAGTTCTTCGCTCTTCTTTTATATTCTGTCTTTTTTCTCGATATTGTACTATGGTATAAAAAAAAACAGATTCTGAGATAGATACAGACACATTAGGAAGCCATCGTTTTAGTTCTGGTACCCTTGTTACGTTTCTCCTCTATCGATTGACTAACGATATTGTGGTATTCTATCTCTTATTCATATCTTCAGTTCATTAGCACACCTATCCGTCTGCCATGTCATCTTAACGTAGAATAGTGCGTATATATCACCAATATATATATGAACAATCAACTGATTGTAGTTGCAATAATCTGACAATTTAATGTCTTTTCCAGATGTCCTTCGGTTGGTCGGCATCTTCAAATCCACCGTTTACTGGACTTAAATCGGGACCGACAAACAGTTTTGCCGATGCGCTAAAAAGATTAGCTGAAAACGTGGAAGAAAAGAATAAAATTAGTACGTTCCTAGATGTAGCTCGATGTCAGATTTCGATCGTCGATTGTATTCTCCCTTATTTAGATGCAAATCATAATGGAACTCCAAATTGCATTCAGCCACCTATGTCGCATGTAAATAATTCAATGTCACCTGAACAAGCTCTACGATTATATACACAATACGTTCAAGAAGTAAATATTTTGTTTTTCTCTTCTTTTGCCAGTAGATTTGAAATGTTATCCACTTTAGGTAGAACGAAGAGAAGATATGCGACGGAATTACCTTCGAAACTACCCTGGATCTGATAGTCTGAATGTCAATTTACCTATTCTGAATAGGTAGCGAAATTGATGGTCATTATTCGAATGATTATACGTCATTCTTTTTCTATCTACAGACGTTTCGATGGCTCCGAACCATACCGTTTCATGGCACCGCAGTCATCCGGTCCGTTTCCTCCATCTGCATATTTTCAGTCACTTGCACAACAGCCTAGAATACCATTACCCACATCATTGCTATTTCCAAATACGAAAGCAGCTGACGTCATAGGACGGTAGGACGAACAATAATATCTATGAATCTATCGATCTCATTTCAATAGTGCTCCCATACAAGGCAAAGTTGACGAGAAATCTGAAGTAAAAAAATCTTTGCAATGTTCCATAGACAAATTTGTCTTTGTTTTACAGGCAACATCACAACCACCAAAACCCAAATCAAAACTATTTCGTCCCTATGATCTGGACAGCCCCGCTATGAATTCTCAGCGAACATCTCCATCTTCACCCTCACCCATCGTTCCTCGGCACAATTCATTCGTCCCCACTGACGAATCACTAACAGCCACATCATCTGGTAAAGAAAAGCAGCTATTCAATTCGTTGGGTCTTGTTCAACAACCAACCGATGTTCTCTCGGAAAAATCATCATCGGTAGAAACATCGCCATCCGTGACAATAACAAGTGAAGAATCATCATCGATAGATACGGTCTTAACACCGCAGCCAGATAATCATCTACAGAAAACATCTTCTCATAGCAACGATTCAACATTGTCTGGTACATTAAAGCGGAAATCAGTTTTTTCGCCAAACAAAACACAATCATCGCATCGTAAACAATCAAAACACGATACAATATGCATCGAATCGTCGAATAAGTCCTAGATGATTCGCAATTTCTTTCGAGTTCGATTTTAGTTGTTTGATTCAATCTCTTCTTCAAGAGACAAAATAAAAATTCAAATCAAAACATTTAATTCATGTGTGATATATTCATTATTTGATAAGCAAAAACTCGATGTTGTTAACTCATATTACAAATAAATATCTCTTCTCATCTCACAGTTTCTTCCCTAGTTGATGACCGAGTAATAGAATCTATTTAAGATATAATCAATAACACATCAACATCTTTGTACTGTCATCTATGTTTGTTGTCGATGCAATGCCATCCTAAAGTGCTATATTAGACGATATGTCTTCAATCTTCTTGTATCAATCAAATGAAATAGAATCGTCTGATTTTGTAAGAAGTCACAGTTGAATGTCCTCATTTACATTTGATGTATGTAAATAATCCGGGTGAACTTGTTTTCACGCATAAATCAGTGTCATATCAGTTCACAGGAATTCGTCCGTGATGTCACTAGTTGCTAGATAAGAAAAATTTTCATTAATTCTGATTGGCTGTTAACTCTCTTGTCTACTCATTATCGTCGTTATTTCGCAAATAAAGATTCATTGATTCATATAGATTTTATTTATTTGAAATAATGGATACAAACTCTGATAGTCCGTATGATGTTCTTTTCGAACGTTCATTAGCACTGATCATTCGCGAGTATGGCTTTGATAATATTGAACTTAGTGCCTATCATCAAATTCTCGATGTATCCAATACAATACTTCGTCGGTTATTACTCAACGTTAAAAATCTGACGGAAGTTCAATCACGTACCGAACCGTGTCCAGCTGATATTGCACGTTCGTTACAAATGATGAATGTCAAATCATCATTGTTACACCAAACGTGTAATCAACCGATTAAGCATCGTCTCCGTTCACCAGATCGTCAAACAGAAACACATCCAACGAAATTATTTCGAGTAACACATACGACAAATGATAATTCTTCGCGTAAACATCGGCCTATTTATATTCCGGATTTTCTTCCAGAATTTCCCGATCCTCATACATTTATATCTAGCGAAACCTATGCAGATCTACGAAAAGACTATCCGCGCGTTCGACAATTGCTGGCTGACCAACGTCGAGCCTTGCAGCGATCCTTAGTGAAATTCAAACTACAGACCAATGAGAAAATTTCTGTTATCAACAATCAGGGAGCAAATATCAACGATTATTTTCTAATAAAAAATACGACTTCTCCATTGCCATATCTTGCTGCTTTATTACCGCAAGACCAAATGGATTCGGAGAGTACAGATGCAATGGAAGACGAAGCCACTGTCGATGTATCAGCAAGAACAAAGTCACTATCGGCAACAGAAGATGGAGAAATCTGATCAGATAAATAAAATAGATCTTCGTTGAACTTGAACGGATGTTTTTCTTCAATTTAACATAGAATTCAACGAATGGTTTGATCCATATAGGCATATTGAATAGGTGATATTTTCAATGTCTGATCATAAATAACAAAACTAATAGCTTCGATATAGAAAATCTCTTCTACTCTGTTGTAAATAGATTTTAATTTATGTGTGTTTCAGATTAAATATTTTCTATCCTACGGTCAACAATGTCTCGTTCGCCATCTGGCGTATCACTTTCACCTCGTTCGAGTGATCATCTGCCACATCCAATTATTCCACGACGAGAACGAACACTTTCTCAGTGAGTTTCAAATAACTTCTTTGTGTATATATTCTAATTCGATATATATCGTTGATCTGTTATTCAGGTGTGAGCGGGCGCTACAAAGTCCATCCTACGAAGGCACGATTGAAGAATTTTGCCGAGAAAAAGGTCATGGTTATATTCGTCCTAAAGACAACCCGAGTCAAGTGATTTTTGCACACGTCTCTGAGTATGAAATCGTTCTTTTCTCCATCGTATACACTGTCTAATCAATTTAGTATCGATGATGATTATGTACCGAAAAAAGGCGACATTGTTTCCTTTAAGAAAATGCTAATGCCGCCGAAGAATGAAAAAGTCATGGCTGTGCATATCAAACTTCTACACTTAGCTGAAGGTGTCAAACACGAGTCATGGGAAGAAGCAGTTGAGCATGACATGGAAACTCGACGACCTTCACGTCATGATTGTTTGTCGGTGACAAATGAAACTGCTAGTAATGGTGATCATGTGCATCACGCTATACCTCATGTATCACCTGCTACACACGTTGATTAGATAGGCAGAACAACAGATATATTTGATAGGTCTACAAAAGCAAATATTAAAAACTACGTTCGTTAATTTTTCTCTATGTGTGTTCATATATTTGTGTTGTGCGCGTGATCGTTCCTTCTTTAGCATGACAAGCTCAACTTCAAAAAGGAAATAAAAACTCTATTTATATTAGTATTGTGTATGATCGGTGTTAATTATCTATTTTCCTCTTTGTTCTTCAGATAAATTATTTGGAAATATTCGTGAACGATGGTACGAGAATTAGATGTCCTATTGATTCGACTACGCCGTTTTTCTTTAGGGAAATCAAGGATCAGGTGGACAGAGACGAGGCGATGGTGACAAAGAAGTAAGTGTGAAAGATCCGTTCCCATTTGATTGAAAAAGTCTTTTATAGAAAAAGAAATACGAACCGCCAATTCCAACTCGAATAGGTAAACGAAAAAAGAATACCAAGGGCCCCGAAGCAGCAAACAAATTACCTCAAGTGTTACCCTACACACGTTGTCGGCTAAAACAACTTCGATTCGAACGTATCAAAGACTATCTATTGCTCGAAGAAGAATTCATTAAAAATCAAGAGCGTTTGAAACCTCAAGAAGATCGTCATGAAGTAAGAGAAATCTAATATGCCTTATTCATTAAATTTCGTTTTATTTATAGGAAGAACGTTCGAAAGTTGATGACATCCGGTATGTAAAAAAAATTAAAAAACTAAAATGGTCAAGCAAACGTTGCTTCTGCTTTTTCAGAGGATCACCTATGGCAGTTGGAACATTAGAAGAGATTATCGATGATAATCATGCCATTGTATCCACTTCCGTTGGTTCGGAACATTACGTAACAATAATGTCCTTCGTTGACAAAGATCAACTTGAACCAGGATGCACTGTTCTACTAAATCATAAAGTAAAATATCTCCTTCATGAAGAAGATAATCATCAATTTAGAATTCTTTCTAGGTCCATGCGGTCATTGGTGTGTTAGGCGATGATGTCGATCCAATGGTTGCAGTTATGAAATTAGAAAAAGCTCCCAAAGAGACGTATGCCGATATTGGTGGATTGACAACCCAAATCCAAGAAATTAAAGTAAGAGTCTCAAAAGAAATATCCATACTATTGTCTAAACTTCGTATTTACTTTCAGGAAGCTGTAGAACTACCATTAACTCACCCTGAATACTATGAAGAAATGGGTATAAAGCCTCCAAAAGGCGTTATTCTTTATGGACAACCTGGAACAGGTAATTTATATAATCGCAACTGTCTATCTGAATGTTTGATATGCTGTAGGCAAAACTCTATTAGCCAAAGCCGTGGCTAATCAAACATCGGCGACATTCTTACGTGTTGTTGGCTCGGAATTAATTCAAAAATATTTGGTACGAACTGTTTTATTTGAGATTTGTAGCTATTGACGATGAAATTTTTAGGGCGATGGACCAAAACTCGTTCGAGAACTTTTCCGAGTAGCCGAAGAATATGCACCGGCCATCGTCTTCATCGATGAAATCGATGCTGTTGGCACGAAACGGTACCTATCTATAGTTTTTTCTTAGAAAAGTTTTGATCACAACTTGATTTATCTAGTTATGATTCCAATTCTGGCGGTGAAAGAGAAATTCAGCGTACTATGTTAGAACTACTCAATCAACTCGATGGATTTGATTCACGTGGTGATGTAAAGGTAAAAGTTTCGATTGTGTGGAATGACTTAATAAGGAAACGTAATACTTGTAGGTCATTATGGCTACCAATCGAATTGACAGTCTTGATCCTGCCTTGATTCGACCTGGCCGTATCGATCGAAAAATTGAGTTTCCGCTACCGGACGAAAAAACTCGTCGAATGATTTTCAAAATCCACACTGGCCGTATGACATTAGCCGACGATGTTAATCTGGAGGAGTTGATCATGGCTAAAGACGATCTGAGTGGTGCCGATATCAAAGTCTGTTTTGTCTTTCCGAAAGAGAACAAGTCCTATGAGCATCTTTCTTCTTAGGCTATTTGCACTGAATCGGGTTTGATGGCATTACGTGAACGTCGAATGAAAGTCACTAACGAAGACTTTCGCAAGAGTAAAGAAACTGTACTCTATCGAAAGAATCAAGGAACACCGGAAGGATTGTACTTATAATTATAGAATATTGAATCCTAGAAATACGTTTTACCACAAAAAAAAACATAACAAATTCTTTTTTAATATTATTCAAGTGTTATTTTTCGTTTTCTTTTGTTCTCCTTCTTATTTGCCTGTTGCTCAATATTCCTGAGACAACAATAAAACATTATCAACTTTACTAACAAAAAAAATCAATAAAACTTCTCATGAAACATTTCTAGATGAGTGAAAATATTAAACAAATTCAAGGTATCAAACGAGCCTATGAGCCAAGTCCATCAGTCAACAATGCTGGCTATCAACCCGTAGCAAAAAAGAAAAAAGGTACGCACACATCTTATGCATTGTTCAATCCACCATTCCTCTCTTTTTCATATGGTAGGTGTACCGGTTGTTGGTACAACATTACGGGAGATGATCCATACAAGTATTAAAGCGGAACCAACGGTAGTGGATAGTCGTAGTCGAAACTGTCCATACTTAGATACAATTAATCGGTATGTTTCGCTTATTGAATGAGAAAATAATGTTGTTGAACTTTTATCGTAGGAGTGTGTTAGACTTCGATTTTGAGAAGCTTTGTTCAATTACACTATTGAATAACAACGTCTATGCCTGTTTAGTGTGCGGCAAATACTTTCAAGGTTACTTATCGAATGTTTTCAGTGGTAAATACAAGTCCTTCGTTTGTTCTAGGTCGAGGACAGAAATCGTGTGCATATACACATAGTGTAGAAGCAGAACATCATGTTTTTATCAATCTGCTTTCGTTACAAATCTTTTGTCTACCGGATAACTATGAAATTATCGATTCGTCATTAGATGATATTAAAGTATGAGAAAGTTTCATGTTCGATGTGTATATCATTTGGATTTTCTGTTTAGTATGTCTTGAATCCAACGTATTCAAATGAACAAATAGAAAATTTAGATAAAAATGAAAAAATGGTTCGTGCTTATGATGGAACTCTATATCTACCTGGTAAGTGAACATTTCAATGATTGATTTCCATTATCCAGTGTACACTTTTAGGTATCGTTGGTTTGAATAATATCAAAGCAAATGATTACTGCAATGTTATATTACAAGTAAATTATTTCTTCATCGCGAAAACTCTTTCTCTTCGTTGGAAATTTAGGCGATGATAAATGTTGGCCCGCTACGTGATTATTTTCTTCAAGAAGATAATTATGCTGATATACGTGTTGCACCTGGTGATATAATGGTCAATCTTGTCAAACGTTTCGGTGAATTAGTTCGCAAATTATGGAATCCGAGAAATTTCAAAGCTCACGTTTCGCCACATGAAATGTTACAAGCAGTTGTTAAATGTAGTAAAAAACGCTTTCAGATCACGGAGCAAGGTGACCCAGTCGAATTTCTTGCATGGCTACTCAATAGTCTTCACTTGACGTTGAATGGAACGAAGAGCGCTAATAGTAGTATTATCTACAAAGCTTTCCAAGGCAAAATGAGAGTTTACACACGAAAAATTCCACCTGTTGATATGGTAAGTATCAAATGCAAAGTTCAAATTTGAAAATTGCTCTTTCCTATTAGGGCGAAGATGAGAAACGAAAACTACTTGCAACCGAAGAATACCAAGGTAAGCCTATTGAACATCTACAATGCGAATGACTACGAATTTTTCTCTGAAGAATCAAGTGAAGAAACACCGTATCTGTTCTTATCTGTTGATTTACCACCGCCACCACTGTTTCGAGACGAACTGAAAGAAAGCATCATTCCACAAGTGCCACTTTTTCAAATTCTAACCAAATTCGATGGACAAACAGCACAAGAACTGAAAACACACAAGGATAACTTTCTCAGACGTTATGAAATCATCAAACTACCACCGTACTTGATTCTATGCTTTCGAGTAAGACATATAATTCGTGAAACTGATTGTCAACGCTCTTGTTTTCATTTCAGCGTTTTACGAAGAACACATTCTTTTTGGAAAAGAATCCCACAATTGTCAATTTTCCAATTAAGTATGTATCATAGCGAGAAAAATGAAAGTTTTCGGCGTCCGATATTCACAATTAATTAGAACACTTTTTTCGTAAATTTCAGTAAATCTTATGACTATATGAAACAAAGAGATTAGCGAGAGTAAATGTAGTTTGAATACTTGAGTAAAACGTTGTTTTCGCTGATACTGGCCGGAAGAAAAAAACGTTTTGTAACTATTCTAGAAACGTGGATCTTCGTGAATTGTTGCCTGAACATCGTATTGACCCATCGGCGCTCACTGAAAGTCCATCGACAACTTATGATCTGATTTCGAATGTTGTTCACGATGGCGAACCAGGTCAGTTCTACATTTGCATCTTCCATTGTTGTCTATTGAAGATTTCTATTTGTAGGAAAAGGTACCTATCGCGTTCATGTTCTGCATAAGGTTTGCTAAAAGTGTGAAAACATCACTCGATATTCTCTTTCTCTTTCTTCGCCTAGGGCTCAGGCATTTGGTATGAATTGCAAGATTTACACGTGATTGATGTCTTACCACAGATGATCACACTCTCCGAATCGTATTTACAAGTAATAATTTATCATTCTTTATTTAATAATCAAAATATATATTTATATCTGTATTTAGATCTGGGAACGTCGTGATGTAGATCAATTATTCAAAAAATCCTAGTGAATCATGCTGTGTCTGGTCACATGCTACACTTCTTTGAGAATCGAATAAACTTTTGGGCAAAACAATTGTTTTAAATGTAAAAATAAATTGTGTGGCACCCTAGGCAGATCCCTGTGTAACGCTTTGCACTGCCATATTAATATTGTGACAATAAAACCTAGAACCATATCTATAGAATAATGATGTCGTTCTAATATTGTGCATATAATTCTCTGAAACACGTAGAACCACGTGAAAATTCGTAGACTAAAACGTAAGAGTTTCAGGGAATATTCTCGAGATAGAAGTGTAAATGAGATTGCTGTCAATGTGTAGATAACAACGTGTCCACTGTAGAGTAAGTCATTGCAAATACCGCCAACATGCGCTCGGAATGGATTGATAGGACCAGTAAAACGACACCAAGGCTTTGGAGATGGCAGAAGCGTTAATGAGAACATACAAATGCGTAGTGAACGAGCGATAGTCAGACACCGTGCACCTTTCTGAATAACGGTTAAACCTTTAGTACCATGTAGAAAACAGAAAATTACCCAGATAATAGCCAAATGTTCTACACTAACTGGATCGTTAAAGAAAGCGATTCTATCCGCATTGATATACACTAGAAACTCATAGCCAAGGTCACGTAATGGAGTACGATTGTGCCGAAGAGTTGATACGACTTGTACCATGGTGTTTTCGATGAAAAATTCCAGGGCTAATAATAATAAATCTCTCAACGATTTGAGAACATACATTTGTAATTCATAACTAACACGTAGTTGATAATGATACTTGATAGAAGAGACACGAGAACATAATTTCAGCATGTTTAAAAGTAAAAAGATAAATATTCATTGAATAAGAAGCTTGCAGTCAAAATCAAATATCTAGACGAAAAACTTTCTTATTACTGATTTCAGCAGAGATACAAGTCGATCATATTACATGTGAAAGAAATTTTCATTGCCCGAATTGCTCTTATTCTCTCATACAATGTATTAAAGGAAAGAGAAAACGGAAGAACAAGCGATGAGGAGAGAGAGAGAGAAAAAAACAGTTAATATGTGTCCTGTAGGTATATAACCATCACATGACGATAGGGGTTAGAAGTTCTCTTTCGTTCAATAGTCGACGAAAAGCAACGACATTGCCTTAGCTCAATAACGAATAAGTTTCTGTTTCTCTTCACCTCCATACGCGATATGTAAACTATTCATACGACGAACACATATCTTTGTGGATAAATCGAAGTATTTGTTTCACTATTTTTTCTCTTTGTACATGGTAATAACAACGACGAAAGAGTTGCCTGTCTCTGACATTGACGAATGCTTATAACTATTAGAGTACCAATCGTATCTGTTGCAGAACAGACACGAGATACATAAAGAACCGATTGTAGAACAAAAGAGAGGATAGCACATCCACAGATTGTTAACATTTTTGTCTTCACATTTATAGGCATAAAAGGTCTACCACGGTTGATGAAAATTCTATTGGTACCATCATAAAAATATGACACTTTTTCTTTTAAGAAATGCCGATTGAAAAGGAAAAGTTTTGCAAGTGTATTGATCACATATGAAGATTGAAATGATTAGTTATAAACTACATTTAACCTTGACATTAACGAACATTTCATGTGCAGAAAACTATTTATGAAATGTTCACTTGACATGATTTAGTGTTATGTCATTCGAATCTCAAACGAGAGATATTAAACATCGGTATAAAAAAAACGACGTAAACTATTTCGTATAGCTTATTGAAATTTCAAAGTAATACGAATAGAACTCGAAGGAGTACGATTTATTGTCAACGAGACAGGTATCAACATTATTTCTCGACTTGTTTATCCACACATGTTTGATTGTAGTGTATATCTGTGTCAAATCAAACTTTACAATCACAGTACTGGATTTTGTTTCTGTATGTTTGTATTATTTCGTTTCATCAAGGTGAAACATCGTTTTAGGTAAGTAATAAGTAACAAAAAAAATGTTATTGGTCATATTCCGGCCTGATCAGTTGCATAAATCGTGTATATCCACACTAATAATAAGAAACAACGCAAGTAAATCAACCTATTCTCACTTTCGACAAGGATTATGTAACTGACAACGATTTTGTAAACTTTTCAGGAGATCAGCCTAACATTAAGAACTATGATACCCTTTTTAACGCTTAGATAGATAGACTGTTTAAGAATGGGAAGTTTTTTTTTTCTCAGTCCGATTGTTGATGAGATCTATTCAAGTACACAGATGACATCTTTCTGTTTCGCTGAGAAATGTATGTGTATGTATGTAGGTGGTTGTATCTTCTTATTTCATTGGTTGCTACTTTCATCCTTCTGTTCCAGTCGTGTACATAGTTATTTTTCTGTTTTATTTAAATATATTTCACAAGATGTGACATGTGATTCATCGTAGACATGTCGGTTATTAATCTAGAACGGTAATTTCCAATATTTCTCCTATTTTTTCGTTTAAAAACAAATCACTATCGAACAGAAGTATCCTTCTAGATCATTCGAATTCTGTTTACTGACGAGATAACAGAACTTTTGTTTTTTTACTTTTTCTTATCTAGAGAATCCTCGGGACAAAGGTATCAGCACTCACACCTATTCCATGTGATGCGGGGAGGTCATATGCTCTTTCACATTCACACACCTTCAGTTACAGAAGAAAACGAAATACCCTTGTAATTCTTAGTAAATAATTCTGATAGTAACACTATTCGGACAATTTTAAGATAATATGACGACGATTAATTTTGATAAACGTGCGCACTTGTACATCATATGATGTCGAAAAATGAAGCGACACAAAAAAAAGTCTTGTCTTTTAGATTTATTTTTTCTTATATTACTCTAACGAATGGTTTGTAAATCGTCCTCTCCAATTAATTTATCATTTTCTGGGTGTGGATTTCTGGGTGTCTATCACATTGGTGTTATTTGTGCATTCAAGGAGCATGCACCTGAAGTTCTGGAGAATAAAATGGCTGGATGTTCAGCTGGTTCACTCGTTGCTGCTTGTGCAATGAGCGGCTGTTGTCTTGGACAAATGTGTAGTGATGCACTGGAAATAGCAATACGTGCACGAAGTCGCGCATTAGGTCCACTACATCCAACATTCAGTATTGTTGATATCATTCGAAATGGTTTAAGAAGAATTCTACCACCGAATGCACATGAACTATGTTCCGGACGTTTGTACATATCATTGACACGCTGGAAAGATAATAAAAATGTTGTTATCAATCACTTTCAAACACGAGAAGAGCTAATTCAAGTGTTAATTTGTTCAAGTTTTGTTCCATATTGGTCCGGTATTATACCACACAAATTTCGTGGAGAAGTAAGTCGACGTGATTCAAAGTAGAACTGACACATGTTTATTTATCTGTCTAGTATTATTGGGATGGAGGTTTAACAAATAATAATCCAATCATTGATGAAGGCACCATCTTAGTATCTCCATTTGCTGGTGAAAGTGATATTTGTCCAAGAGATGAATCAGGATCGTTTTACAGTGTCGATTTTCGTGGTGAGAACTAAGAACATAGTTGACGAGAACGAATAATGTACGGATTTTGTGTTCAATAGGTACAGATATTTCATGCACACAAGAGAATCTATATCGACTGACGCGAGCTTTATTTCCTCCGAACCTATCAGTATTGAAACAGATTTGTTGGCGTGGATATATCGATGGTTTGAAGTTTCTACAAACGAGAAGTAACTAATAAAAACTTCAGTCTTTTTGTTGATCGATATTTTTTTGTTTAGACATGGTTATTTCGTCTCATATCAGTACAAAAACAACCATATCGTCTGTCCTTGGCGAAGATTATACCGAGCCAGTTAATGATGATGAAAAACAGCTGGGTAATGGTGGTATTGCAGTCGACGCTCATCAAATGTACGAACAATTAGATGACGTTGAAGAAGAATCGACGAATGATGAATATTCAGATCAGGAATCATGTCATTCCGATGTAGAATCGAACGTAGCAAGTAGCGAAGCAACATTTAGTCCATATTGTGAGAAAGTGACACGAAAGAAAGAATTGCCGACATCACTGTTTGCTGGTAAGTTGTCCTGAAATGTAAGAATTTATTTTAGTTAGTTTTCTTTTTACATTAGTTTTTGCGGATGCTAGACAAAAAGAAGAAGATCCTATACGACGGTACTTTACAGATTCAAAAATCTACAAAGTCTGGTCATTCATGGCCTTACCAGTCACATTACCAATTGATCTGACTTATACAATGACGAAAAAGTATGGAAACTCAGAATACTCTTCAGTTGATTAGAAATTCATTTCGATCTAGAGTCCTAGGCGTTTTTCGTCCGTCATCGAGTACAGTGGAACCATCGCCATCCAATCGTGCGGTGAACTTTCTCTGGTCATTCTTTGCAGACGATAATAATGATAAATATTGCTATCATGTCAACGAGTAAAACAAAATCAGATTTACGCTTTAGGTCTCTATCTAATTCAATTTTTTCTCTAGTTGTGAATGTACGGAAAGTCGTGCATCATCAATCGGAACTTCTTCGCAGCGTCCTCGTCAGCATCGACATCATCGCCGTTCTCGGCATCATCAATCATCACGCTTAAATCCTCGCCGTCCGAATCCAATTCTTCAACATACAACAAGTGTCCCGATTAGTTCGATCACATCGTACAAATCCGATTCTCCCAGTGACAATGAAGACATATCAACGATGAATAACGACGACACACATGATCTAACGTCAGATTTGAATCTTTCTCAACCTCTACCGCCACCCGATCTAGTTTCATCGAACAAGCCAACAAGTTTAAGTCAAGAATACTGTCAACATTTACAACAAATGGCGGATTTATCGAATCAACAGCGATACCATGAACAGTCATCATCATCTTCTACCATGCCATTTTTTGGTAAAGATGATCATCTCATGGATACTGAATGTAATCCATTACCAACGACTATCTTAGAGAAAAATGTTTTATTTAATTAACGGGGATAAGAACATTTCGTTCCTTACCGGTGCTTTTCCGACTCTTTCAATCGATCCTCTGTATATAGATATTTTCTATGTATATATTCCTGCGTTTATCTCTGTTAGATTTGTAAATTTAATATTTTTCTTTGTTCGGTTATGTGTGTGTATGTGTTAAAGAAAAGCTTTATTTATATTGAACGGAGAAGACGAAAAATTACTGCTAATACAGACTTTCTTTTCTACTAGATAATCAAGTGGATATTTAAACAAGCAATATGTCTTTTCCTTCTAGTTTTACTTGATTGTTTTTTTTTCTATTTGTGTTCTCACATGAGTCTGATGTACCAACCAAACAGCGTGTACAGTTTTGTGCTTGTAAAACGTTCTCGACGAGTACAAATATAGATTTACGACGTTTTTGTTAAAGATGAATATTTGATTTCAAAAGAAAGAAAGAAAAAAAAAGATAACGTGTTGTCATCCTCTCTTTTCATATTCTATTGTTTTATCTTAGAAACAAAATGAATATTTTCTCGATTCTTTTTTCCTTTCAAATTCTTCATTCGTCTTTTCTTTTCTTTTTATTCTATCAAATGATGTCATCACTAACGTCCATGTAAAAGTACTCCTACATTCATTTCTCTCCTCTTCATACCTTCATTTTTTACCCTTCTTATATAGTTACCAATGTTGTTTTTCTCTGAAGAGAAGGGAGAAAAAGAAGGGAGAGTATGACGTTCGATGTTTGTGTTTGATGCCCGTCGTCGAAAGATGCAGAACGACTACGTATATTGATTGTGTTGAGCTCTTTTTTTCTTCTTCTCTCCTCTGCATTTTAACCCTTCCAACTGCATGTAGAAGGCGAACGTGTACGAGTTGAACTACACAAATCAAGGCATATCTTCGCGATTCTTGTTCTCCTCTTACATCATTGTTACTAAAATAACTCATCAACTTTTTTCTTTCTTTCATTTTAGATATTTGTTAATGTTCATCTGATATTTTTTTCTTCCTTTCGCTTTTTTTTCTTATTCATATTCTTTCCCATAAACTCTAGACCATGAATCTTCTCTCAACTAATAGTTCGTCGTTGTTATCCGACGATATTATCCCAGTCAGTATCACACCTTCGAAAATATCCTCGACACCTACCTACGAACAAAATAATGAACAATACCTTCAGACATTTGCCACATGGAATGAATATGAACAAATATGCTTCGTGGAGAATTTACTAAAACAAATGCAAAGCCACCAGCATGGCCAAGTCAATACATATCTGTTACCAATGTTAAAGAGAGATTTTGTCGGCCGACTTGCGTTTCAGGGTCTCGTGCATGTTGCAGAAAAAATTCTCGGATATCTAGATGATCAATCATTGAAATCAACAGAACTTGTCTGTCGTGAGTGGTATCACGTGATATCAGAAGGTCAGACTAACAGAATGAAACATTCCTATGAGTAATCTTCTGTTTGCTTTCGGTCGTGTTTAGGTATGTTATGGAAAAAACTCATCGAACGAAAGTTTCTATCGAACGCACTTTGGCGCGGCTTAGCTGACCGCCGTGGATGGTCGAAATATCTCTTTCGTCAACTGATAATTAATGGTGAAAAACCGAAACGTCATGATTTCTATCGTCAGTTATACCCACAAATTCTTCGTGATATCAAACAATTGGAAAATAATTGGCGAACAGGAAATTTTCAATTAGAAAAAATTCAATGTCGTTCACAAAACAGCAAAGGCGTTTATTGTCTACAATACGATGATGAAAAGATTATTAGTGGTCTTCGTGATAACACAATTAAGATTTGGAATAGGAAGTCACTGGAATGCATTCAAGTATTAACAGGACATAATGGAAGTGTTTTATGCTTACAGTATGATGAAAAAGTGATCGTGACTGGCTCGTCGGACTCGACTGTGCGAGTATGGAATGTTAAAACTGGCGAATTGATGAATACATTACTACATCATTGTGAAGCAGTTCTTCATCTTCGATTTATCAATGGAACAATGGTGACATGTTCGAAAGATCGTTCGATTGCTGTTTGGCAAATGAATTCACCAACTGATATATCAATACGCCGTGTCTTAGTTGGACATCGTGCTGCTGTCAATGTGGTCGATTTCGATGATAAATATATTGTCAGTGCGAGTGGTGATCGCACAATCAAAGTTTGGGTAGGGATAATCGAAAGATGTTGTCGGTTTTCTCGACTAAGTTCTCTTCGTTGAAGGACACAACAACTTGTGAATTTGTTCGTACACTTCTTGGACATAAACGTGGTATTGCTTGTCTACAATATCGAGACAAAATCGTTGTCAGTGGATCTTCAGATAACACGATACGAGTAAGATTCGTTTAACTTCTCCTTGTAAGACCAACAATTCAATTCTCTACTTCTTTCAGGTTTGGGATATCGAATGTGGTGCTTGTTTACGTATTCTCGAAGGACACGACGAACTAGTCCGGTGCATTCGCTTCGATTCCAAACACATTGTTTCAGGTGCATATGATGGCAAAATTAAAGTCTGGGATTTACAAGCAGCACTTGATCCACGCTCACAAGCATCATCACTATGTATAAAAACCTTAACTGAACATACGGGTCGCGTATTTCGTCTGCAATTCGATGAATTTCAAATAGTTTCGAGTTCACATGATGACACCATACTTTGCTTTAATTTCCTTCAACCGGATTCGTCCACATTGGCAGTTCAACAGAACTCGTCGCCTGTTCTCAGTCGATGTCAAATTCAAACAACAAACTTTCCTCCATCTACAACAACTATGGAATCATCAGATAACGACAACACTAATGAATCAGCATCAAATGTGTTTCAAAGTCAAGCTTCTGTTCAATCAACGATATCATCCTCGTCTGTCTCGGGAAAATAAAAATCTTGATTTCACAATGCGCGATGTTCTTTTTCCTTTCTCTTTTTTTTCTGAATACAGAATCCGTTCTTTGAATACTCGAGTTTGGTTTCTCTATTTTCTCTCCTTCGAATTACGCACTATACCTTGTGTCCGTCGTGAAAATATCCTCTACGTGTCTGATATATCTCTTTGTTCATTGTCTCTTGTCTATATATTGATATACATATATGTATTCGATCGAGAAAATACGATGCATGTGTGTATATTCTGTTGTTATTATTATTATGATTATTTTTTGTTTATCTTGGTCTCAGTTGATTATTGTCGAAAATCAACAGTAACTATGTATTTTTTTACACAAGAAAATATCACGAAAGAAGGAAGAGATAATTAATGGTTTTACGTCATTACGGGTGTGGATTCCAGCGACATCTATAGTCAACAAATAAAACTTCTAGATGAAACCCTTTCAATGACGATAGTAGAAGAAAAAATCTGATGGGAAATAATGGAAGAAAGTCTATTGATAGAGATTGTTCATTTTGTTGGAATCAGTTATAAGTTAAGTTAAGACAAGTCCGTTTGATTGGCCAAATGCATACAACCAGTGATAGGATAGATGTTAATCAAAAAAAAGAAAACAAGAGATCCATTTTCAATAAAGCTAGTATTGTTGAAGAGTCTAGATCGAATACATGTTTATTTTGATTTCAATTCGTTGATTTTAGATTATATACAATCAGATGACGAGTTCGATGTTGTGTATTATATCTCCGTTCGTTTCAAATTTCGTCTTATCAATTACAGAAGTGTATGAAATTCTACCAGGACATTTTCAGTTTGTCTGTCTGTCTGTCTGTCTGTAAGTGATTCAAACTCGACGTTAAAGAAACAACGTCTACTTAAGAAACTTCAAATCGTTTCATGTGTGTAAACTTTTCTATTTTTCTTCTTCTTTGTCAATAAGAAGAATCATCGCGTATTCTAATTGCTTTACTTTAGGGGACGTCATTTAGATCTTTTTCATCGATAGAAAAATAATATTTGAATAGATGATCATGTCTACATAGTATAATTACATCTATCTAAAGATCACATCTTTCGGAGGCCCACTTCAGATATTATTAACGTTTGACTTGCCATTAATAGTTGGACTGAATATTTTCATAAGGACCATCGAGTATCGCGAGAGGAAGTCGTCGTCAAATTATAACTTTTGTGTTCCTTTTAGACCCGAAGGCCAACTGAAAATCTACACCTTCTGTATGCATCAGTGAATAAAAACACCATTATACTTCTAGAAAGGAGTATAAATGTATAGTTCTGGCTTTTTCTCCTCCTAGATAATTCCATCCAGGTTTGAAGGTTAGTAATAACCAAGTCTAGAGAGTGCAATGTACAATTCTGATTAATGTGAGTTAGATGGAATGCATCGTTGGTCGAAAAAACCTGCTTTTGATAAATGCTGATATCTGATGAACAAATGATATATACATCTGACGAGAGAAGGAGAAAAATTACATCATATAAACAGTAGTTTCTACCCTGTGATGTTTCCAATATGTAGAGAAGGAGAATGATAGATGTAGATGGCCTTGTTGAAGAGTTTAATATGTCTTAAGATGAAGTTTTAATTCGAATATCATCTTCATATATTTGAAGTCACGCAATTGTTTAATTGTTCTCTCTTTTCTCTCTCCGATGAACATACTCCTTTCTTCTTCTTTCCTTTTTCACCATCATATAGAGATGTGAATAGCTATGAAAGTCGGATGTAGTTAATGAGAACGACATAACCAAGGTCTTGACGTGTCAATCCCATGAGAATATAAATGAATAAGAAAATCATCTCTTTGGAAATATTCTCTCTATCTTTCTTCGCGACAATGATTGATCTTTTCCTAATAGTTGATTTCCCCTCGAGCATATGATTCTCGTTTTGAAGATTTAAGTAGTATGTTTATTTGTGTGTTTTTCTAGATGAATGAATTCTATTCATCAATTACTATTATCCATTCCTTTCACTTGTCATCGCGTCTCATGAGCAAGAACAGCTGCCAACGCTACGATTCCATCGGTATTTAATCCAACATCATTATCGGACACAATGAACACCAGAGAATAGAGAGAGAGAGAGAAAGAAAGAAAGAAAGAACAAGAGAACGCGAGAAAAAAGAGATGCCTTCTAGATGAACTCGACACATTTACTCCATGTGGACATTTTTCTTTCGTAGTTATTCTGGTAAGTTAAATAAAGATCGAGTGAGAGAGACACTAGACTAGAACACCTTGTTCCAATGAGTACGAAACGGAAAAAAAAGTAATTAGTGTCAATCAAAATGTCGCTGACAAAAGAAGAGAAAACTCTTCCTAGTCGACACAAGTGTATCTCATTAATAGAACGGAAGTTACTGTCTAACTGAATGTTTCCATCCTTTGAAAATTGACATCGAGAGAAGAAGAAAAGAAAACCGAACTAATCAAACCATTGCTGTATACATAACAAATCTGGTTTGAATGAACAAGAAAAAAAGATGCATACATATACAATCGAATAAGTAAACATGTCCCTTTCTTTCTCAAGTATGTATATGTGACAAATCGAGTAGCAGATGTCGAGGGTTCAGAGTACAACGAGAGAGGCAACGATCGATGATTATTACACGTTGTGAGAATTATAGTTGATGTGTTGTGTATCACATTGACATTTTTATTGTGATCGAAGTTTTTGTGTTAGAATTCTTTTCTCTTACCCTTTCATTTGCAGTTAATATTTTATATATGAGAAAAAAGTATAGATTAGGTGTTAGTGTTAGTTTTTAATCGGAGATATGATGTAAAAGTTTGTCAATTGAGAAAATGATTTGCATTGTGTGCGAACGAATTTATTTTCTCTCCGATGGTGGTCGTGACGGCGGACAGAGCAGCCGTTCATCATCATCATTATCATGTAATATAATGATAGACGCAAGGTAGAACGAACTAATAGTATAAACACACCAGGAGACGAAAGCTGATCGAGCCGATTCTATTTCTTTGTGCAATTGCTCATCACTTGATTTTCCGCCATCTGTAAATATGAAATCACTAACGATAAGTAGATTGATTCCGTGTAACTATTTCCTGTGTGCGCGTGTGTGTGTATGCATGTGAAGGTCTTTCTGTTTCTTACTGACGTAAGAAAATATATGATCCATCTTTATTATCATGAACGTGTGGGTCAGTAAGTCAAGATAAGTATCATCCATTTAGACATCAAACATTGTGATTTCATTCAGCAATAAGAAATCTGTCAGATTTAGTGATCGATCGATATATAATCACAGTGACACTTATCCAGCTGTGTGCCGAACGTCTCGATGTATCGCTCAGTGTTATTTGCAATCATAAGGCTAATGACAGATCTCACTAGGTTCAGAAGATATATGACCTTGTCCAGTTCGAAAGTATTCCTGTCATATTTAATTTCTTCGTTGTTTCACTCGTTATGTTAATTCCCCCAGAGAGAACTACTAGTTCATTGTGAGAAAGACAAGTGAAAAGAAAAGAAATTTTTATGCTTGGACATCAATTGCTAGACAATTAATTGTGATGGAATTGAAGATGCTTGCATTTTTTCTCTTCTTCTTCCTATTCGATTATTATAATTGCTAAGTATATGTCTATTGTAGATAAGTAATTGATCTCTTCTATTGTTAATCATATTAAGCATTAAATATTTAAGTCTTAGGCTGCTCGTGGCCACTAGACAAAATATAATGTGATATGGCCGAAAGTTGTTCGGCGACATTATCGAGGACATGCGTATTGTTGTTACACGTCATATCATTGCTATCGTTGGATTAATTCTCTTAATCAACATCGCGTTTGTTAAACTGGATAGTACTAAATTCACTAACGAATTCGTTTTACATGTGAATGATGGCGAACAGGCGGCACGATTACTAGCAGAGAAATACCAATTACAATTCGAACGACAAGTATGTGGATGTTATATTTTTTGTCAAAGTTCATTTTTCGATGAAAAACGATTCTTCTCTTAGGCTATACCAAATGAGAATTACTTCGTATTCCGTCAAGCAATCAATAGCCGAAGACGAAAGCGTTCAGCGAATGGATCAGATCGCGAACTTGTTAGAGAACTCCAAAGCGATCCATTGATTGATTGGGCTGAACAACAGCAAGTGAAAAAACGAGTCAAACGGAATGTGATGTATTATCAACGAATGAAGTCATTTCTTTCATCGACATTCAATGATCCTGAATGGGATAAACAATGGTATATGGTAAGTTTGATCCCTTCTCCGTTGAAATAACATACATATGCCCTCGTCAATAGCATGATGAGAATGAACATGGTCGTGCAATGAACATATCTGGCGCCTGGCGTCTTGGTTTTACTGGTAAAGATGTTGTCGTAACCATCCTTGACGATGGCATAGAGAAAGATCATCCCGATTTGATTCAAAACTATGTAAGTCGACCAATTGTTTGGTGTGCTGTGTCTTGCATGTTGCATGTTTGAAAACAAAACCGAATTTCTAGGAACCGCAAGCAAGTACCGATATCAATGGTTATGACAATGATCCTCAACCACGTTACGATCCAACCAATGAAAACAAGTAGAAACAAAGTTCCTTTTTTCTTGTGTTTTCTTTTTGAAATCACTTCACGAATGTGAAAATCAGAAGACAGTGTTTAGGAAACTTAATCAATGTTGATATTGTTTGTAGGAACCGCGTGCTAGTTACGATATCAATGGAAATGACAGCGATCCACAACCGAGAATGACAGCAACTAATGATAATAAGTAAATAGAGAGGTTTACTCTTTGACAGAATATGATAAGTTTGTTTGTATATGTTTGAGCATGTATGAAGACGCGAATGAATCTTTCTTCATCTTGGATATGTGCATGAATGATTAGTTTTGCGAATGATTAATCACAGACTATTTGAATGTTTTTGTTTATTTCTAGGCACGGAACGAGATGTGCTGGGGAAGTTGGTAAGTCAGAATTCAAGGCTGGATTATGTAAATAGTAATTAAATTGTTTAGCTGCGGCAGCAAATAATAATATTTGTAGCGTTGGGGTGGCTTATAATGCACGAATTGGAGGTAAATTGCTTAACTGCTACTTCGAACAGAACTGCTGCCGATCGAATCCGATTGCTTCGTTCGCGGAACAAAGCCTTTGTTATCTTTGTCGCACATGATTACAAATAGGAAGTAGAGAATTTCCTTTTCCAATCTGTTTTGACGAATGATCAGTGAGTTTGCCGGTTCTATGATAGACAATTTGTCTTGCTTGTACTTGAATAAAAAAAAACAATCAGCAGTTAGCTTGCTACGCTCAGACAACGACAGTAGACTAGTGTCTGATCGAAGCATATAATTCAATCAGGAAAATGTCGGAAATTATTGTATTTCAAAGGCAAACAAAGCAAATCGGATCGTGTTTTGAATAGTAATGAAGTTTGCGTGAATCTAATCGAGTTTTACATCAATTTCAGGCATTCGTCTCTTGGACGGCGAGGTGACCGATTTAGTCGAATCGATGGCATTGAGTTTTCGGCCAGATTTTATCGATATTTATTCTGCTAGTTGGTAAGAATATTTCAAATTTTAATTTTTTGATAATTTCAACAATCGAAATCGTTCATTCTCAGGGGTCCGGACGATGACGGAAAAACAGTTGATGGACCAGCTACATTAGCTCAGGCAGCATTCGAAAACGGCATCAAATATGTAAATACTTGCCTTGATAGCATCTTTTTTTCTTTCTCACAATGGATCGTTTCTCCAGGGTCGGCAAGGTCTTGGTTCAATTTATGTATGGGCATCAGGAAACGGCGGAAAAGACGACGATAATTGCAATTGTGATGGCTATACGAATTCAATTTATACAGTATCTATTTCGAGTGCAACGGAAAATGGCAATATACCTTGGTATTCCGAAGCATGCTCCTCCACGTTGGCTACAACTTATAGTAGCGGAGCGTCGGATGAAAAACAAGTCGTCTCAACAGATCTGCGGAGTCAATGTACAGAAAATCATACAGGTAGATATTCAGGAAATAGATTCAATCTTTGGAAATCTGATATTTGTGTTTTTCTCCTCAGGAACATCGGCATCGGCACCATTAGCAGCCGGAATGATTGCTCTAGCACTTGAAGCTAATCGTAATTTAACTTGGCGAGATGTTCAGCATTTAATTGTAGAAACAGCTAAACCAAGATACTTAAATGCACTAGACTGGAAAACGAATGGAGTCGGCCGACGTGTTAGCCATGCATTTGGTTTTGGAATGATGGATGCTGCTCAGTTCGTCTTGAAAGTACGAAGTTATTTTTCTTCAAAGCATGCGCTTATTTTTGATCTACTATCTCAGGCACAAAAGTGGCAAACAGTTCCATCTCAACATATATGCCATCAAACTGATCCAAATATTGTTGCCAAGTGAGTAGAAAGACAAACAAATGGATCAACCAGCAATGGACATGTTGTTTAGAACATTCAAAAAACATGAACGGGTTGTTATCCAGATGTACACCGATGGTTGTCTGAATACAGAAAATGAAATTAACTTCCTTGAACATGTCCAATCGAAACTCTCTGTTAGAGTGAAATATCGAGGTAGGTTTTATCTTGAAAATATAGAGCATTCGATTCAATATTGTTTTTTTTTAAAGGAAACTTGCAAATCTTTTTAACTTCACCCATGGGTACAAATTCCACATTACTAGGTCGACGAGTTGAAGATGACTCGGCTGATGGATTCAATAGTTGGCCGTTCATGACTGTACATAATTGGGGAGAATCACCTCGTGGTGTGTGGACATTAGAAATAGTTGACGTAGAAAACAATGGTAAGTTACTCTGTGTTTTCATCGCTCTGATCGTTCATCGTCGTTCTCTTTCAGTTATTTTTCTCAATTGGTCCTTGATTTTCTATGGTACTCAAAGTAATCCCTCACATAAATTAGCAACTTCTACTCCATCGAAAGTTGTCGCCGCGAATGTTCACCTTCATCCATCCGATGAACTCAATACGAACATCGCTCGTTCACGTTCTGCCAACCATCATAACTCTTTTCACACTCGTCATCGAGAGAAAAACCGTAAAAATAAACAACAAAATCACTATTATATCAAACATCATTATTACCCGTATGAACCTATTTCTTCGTCCTCTGCAACTTCCTACTATACTGATGATCAATATCAACTCGATATGTCGAAGTCACATCGAACACAACCGTATTTGACATTAATTCTACTGATCGCCGTTCTTATTTGGCATTCTGTTTAGAAAAATGTTTTTTTTATATCTTTTATTGTATTTGCTCATGTATCTCAGTATTTTCTACATCTTATTGAAGAAAACCGAACAAAAATAACATCAGTACTTTTGTTGTTTTGTCTCGTTGTGTGTTCATGTGTATAAGTTACTGAAGAACAAAAAACTCTAACCTTAACGGACTATTTTTGTTTTTTTCTCTCTTTGTGAAAATAAACTCGAATGGAAAAACGATTATTTAATCCATCTTTGCCTTTTAGAAATGTCTGGTTTAGCTTATTTTTTTAAACCGAAAATAAGTGTCACAGATTCGGCATCGCCTTCAGCAGCAGAGAAACGTTCTGGCCGACGTTCGAAAGCAAGCAAATCGTCAGAAACACCAGCTACCACTGAGACGCCTGTCGAATCAATGGAAACTGAAGAAAACATTCCAGAAATCAATGATAACCACGAAGAAGCACCACCTCCGCCTCCACCAGAGCCACAGCAAACGGAGAATCCTCCGACAGCAACGCCAAAAATCAAGCTAAAGTTCAATTTTCGATCTCAATCCATTCATGATGCATCGGAGAGTCCAATTATAACCAATGTCACTAATGAAACAAATGATCTATCTGATGACGAATCATCAGACGACGATACCCGGTTAAAAATTGACGATGATCAAGGGAATTTCGAAGAGCAAGATTCACCATTACCATTGCAACACGAAGAAGAGATACCTATGGCAATAGTTTCACCATCGAAGAAGAAATCTCAGTCGTCTCGTAAGAAAGTGATTAGTCATTTAATTGGAACAACAGCCAATACATTGTCATTTGATGAACCAAGTCCAATAAAAATTCCTTTGAATGATTCACAATTCAGCGAGATCAAACAGACAAAATCTGGCCGAACGATTAAATACACACCTTACTTCAAAGAACTTGTTCAAGGCGCAACTATTTCTCCGCCGACATCACCGGTTCATTCGTCAGTACCAGCGAAACGTCCATCCTCCTACTCTAAAAAGAAACAATCATCGATCAAAGCTGATTTGGATGCTATCAAAAATGGCGGTTTACCAGGAACGATTAATACTAAAGGAAGAAAATCAGCGGGATCACCCAAAGCAAAAAAACAAATAAGTTCACCCGTGAAGCGCACTGGTCAAGGGCGAAAATCGACTACGCCAAAGCAAGCTACCGCTGGTATGCAACATTAGTTTGTTCCGCAGAAGAAACATTCGGAAGAAAGTCATTGTTGTCTTTTTTCCATTTAGCAAAATTGAAACGAATTTCGAATCAAACACCTGCGGATAACCAAGTCGAAAATGACGGTGACGATGATGACAATGATGATGAAATTCATCAATCTGAACGGCTGAGTGATGATGAAGAATTTCGTAATAACATTCCATTCTCTTTTCTACATTCAGATCATTCTTTCTTTCTTGTATAGATCATGAAGGTCAAACATCGGAAGACGAAGATGAAGGTGAACGCGGTCTCGATGCTGAAGAAGAACAGACATCCGAAGCTGAAACCGATGAAGAAGAATGGACAACAGGCAATACCAAGCAAGAGCACGATCGGACATTTGGACTCACAGCAACGCTTGGCTCTGTATCTAGGGAAATGTTTGACGGATTTTGTCTGTGGTCAATGAGATACCGCGCCCGTCATCGGGCAACGGCACTCGATGATAAACGTCTTCATCGTACGTGGAAAAAAATGAGCGCACACGATCGTCAACGTTGGTGTTTAAAAGCTGAAAAAGAGAACTATCATTATCCAATTACGGCTGAACTTTTGAAAGCTTCGACAAGCGTGGAATCATCAGCGACAACACCGAAGCAAGCAAAACCAGCGAAACGAAAAAAAGGTACGGATGATCATCCTCCAATACTTCTACAGAAAACGTTGAACCAATATTCGAAACAACAACCATCGCTATCATCAATTCGACCACCTAATGCGTTTGTTAAACCACCAACTGTCATTACGCCGCCTAAGAACTATGATATTGTTGATATCGCTGCTGGAATCTATTTACTTGGTGAATCATTAACCAAAATGGGTGAGAAAGTTCGACAACTGAGTCATCTGAATCCTCGTGGTACATCGGCAGCAACGTCTATCGATAATCTTGCTGCCATTCTCTTTGATGGAACATTATGTGCATGCAATCTAATGGCTTGTCTTGCAAATGAAGTGACAACAACAAATCCATCAACAGCTAAATCAGATCCATTGACGAACAAGCTGATGGAAAATGTTGGCATTATCTTACCTGGACTAAATTAAAATATCTTTCTTGTATAGAAGTTTTGTGCACATTTCTGTATATGAATCTAAATAAAAAGAGATGAAAAGTCGAAGTTTACACTCGTGGTTCGTTTTGACAACTTTGCATGCATATGTCTATTCTAGATGCAACGAACAACAGTTATTCAACCGACTACAACTGTCAACGATCTTGTTCAACAAGAAGAGGCAGCAAATGACAACGCTATCTGGAATGTTTTTCGTAAAATGCTTTTCTTCACAGTGATGCTCACTGTTGCACCGTTAACATCGTTCTTTGTTTCGAAATACTATGTGTTCGAAGGTATTTTTAGTATGACCAATAGCAATAGTTATATCTATTCAGCATCAGTTGCTGTCATCGTCGTTCATATCATTTTAATTGCTTTTCTCTATGTGGCATTCCGTGATGATCAATCAGGCAAGAAAAGCAAACTCGAGCTGCTCAAAGAAACAACTGGCAAGAAAGACTAAATTTGACTCATACGATTTCTTTTATATTACTTGTTTCGTTCTGTGTTTTATTCGAATTTGAACATGCCATCGGTCTATAGAAAAACTTGCATTTAATTCTTTTCTAACATCCTCATTCAATTCTAGATATGACTACGCATCATATTCAACTAGCTTTTGATCTACTCGAAGATCTTTTTCCCGATGGAACTTCGAAAGAAATTGCATCGTATCTTAGTCGTAAAGGTCCTCTACCATTTGCTCTTCTCGTTCGCGATCTAAACATTCCTGCCAGAAGCATCGCACGATCATTAGCCGCACTAACAATACATGATATAGTCGAATGTCAGGCTGAGGCGAGTACGAAACGTGTTCTCTATGCATTAAATCTCAAACGAACACTATACATATTACATTATTCAAAATGCATTCATTGTGCCAGACAATTGTATAGTTTCGATGGTGAATTGATCATCGAAGAGTTACTTTTGAATGGCAAACAACGTATGAGTACATTGCTAGTTAAAGTTTATGAACGTTTAATCAAAGCTGGCAAAGATCCGGAAACACACAATTTGCAATCGATCAAGGAGAAGTTTAAAACCTTAGTGTCTGCACAATTCCTACAACGTATTGTCGCTGATGATACCAAACCATTTATGGCCGCAACTGTCGAAGAAACAACAGCCAGTTCTGCGCAAATACCAGAATTAACACCAGAAGCTTGGAAATATTTGGTGTCTAGTCAACAGTGTGAGTCCAATGAACCAGCACAGAAAAAGGTGAAAACATCCATTCCAATATTCGGTGATGAAAAAATCTTTTGGAAAGTTAATTTTCAACGATTTTTTGCTTATCTACGCGACGAAGAACTGATTCAAGCATTTACAAATCGAATCGATCAAGTAATAGATAAATGTGATAAGAGCAATACTACTTTTTCTCTATCCAATTAGAATGCTGGGAAAATTGTTCGAGTAATTCTGCGACTTGCTGCTGTCAAACTGGACCCTGCACGAACGATACCGATATCATTTATCGAAGTAAGTTATTTATAAACGACAATCTCTTGCCCAGTTGCGCTATTCGCACAGATTGCAAAAACAATCTCAAGCACTGGCTTACAACTGAATGATGAATCCTTGCAGAAATATATGAATGTCATTACCAATGATGTGGTAAGTAAGACTACACATGAAGTGTGCAACTATACAAAGGCTTCTCTTAGAATAATTGTATTATCAAAATTGGTGATCATGGAAGAGGAACATACGAAGTAGGTAAGGACATGACTGTTAATAAGCTGTGCTCGATGAGATCTAGAATCATTATGTTTGTTCATTGTAGATTTTCAAAAAGCACTGCGCGGTTTAACTAAAGCACATATTCAATCATTCTTGAAAGAAAGATATGGCTCCAATGCACTCAGAATTTACAACATGTTAGAAGAACGTGGGTGTTTATCACAAAAACAAGTAAACTAAGTCGTCGAATTAAACGTCATTGAATCGACTCTTGTCTTTTAGATTGAAGATATGGCAATGATTAATGCAAAAGAAGCACAACAATATGTGTATTCGATGTTTATCGATGGAATGTTAACATTAGAGGTATACCTTCACAATTGAGCTTCATCTGTCACTTGAATTTACTAATATCTGCACGTAGGAGCTATCAAAAGCAAATGATTTCAATCCAACTCGAACATTTTATTTCTTCCGTGTAAATTTGTACAATGGAGTTTTATCCTTACTTGATCATTCGTATAAGGTAAACGAATTGATGAATGTATTATTCTTTTCCTATATTGTGTTCCCATAGACTATGTCTAATTTAATGCAACGACGTCATTTCGAAAAGGAACGTCATAGAAAACTGATCGACAAACGTGATAAAGTCGACGCAATTATTCACAGTCTTCGAGAGCAAAACGCAGATGAAGAGCAGATCAACGAAGTCGAAGACATTTTATCGCCAGTAGAAAAAGAACAAATCAAGAAACTGGATGCTGCTTTCCGCAAGTATGAACTATCACCGAGTTTCAATGCATTCATTTCCTTTACTAGAATTGATCTCGCTCAACTTCAATTAACAGAAACAATTCTCCTACTAGAACTCTATCTCTCATTATCAAACACTGTGGCACCAGTAAAGAAGAAAACTGGTGGCAAAGCTGCTGCCGAAAAACTATTAGAAACCAGAACGCAAAGATAATCTACCTATCACTTGCCAATCTTGTGATAACATGTTTTCTTTTTCAATAAATCAAAGTTATACCAGACGAATGAACATTCTGTGTACATTAAAGCTAGCCGCTCTGATATTCCGCTAAGGACATTGTATTTCGTCATTGCGACTTGGCAAAAGCTATGCATTTTTACCTCTTCGTCTAAGTTAAACGAAGACGGAAACGCGTCCTCTGAAACATCGAAATTCGTTGGTCGACACACTCAAAATTTGAATTATTGCATCTCACGATGTGTTCTACAGAAAGACAAGCGCAATACTGTGTGCTATTTCATGAGATGATACAGAAAATCGCGATTTAGCTAGGTGGTGATCTTCGATGAAATCGACCAAAAAGGCGTCGTGTCCGAGGTCTGCTTTGATCTTGATCATGACAATTTCCAAGCCAGATCTGGATACATCGCAAACCATGTCGACACAAAGATTTTGATCTCTTCATTTTCAGCCATTGTTCAATATCTTCACAATAATTTGATATGTCTAACGAATAGAATGTCACACTAAACAGTTGAGGAACTTGCTCCAAGATCATCTTCATTTCCTTGAAGTTATTTATCGAAATCTGTAGATGTTGAACTGTATNCCCACATAAATACTTTTATTTCTGACAAAACGGAAAATAATCACATGTTTGAATAAGATTTTCACTATGTGGGGTAGAACATTTGATTTGTCAACTCTGTTTTTCTCTCTTTTTCTTCATATCCTTCTTTCCTAAATATGTCACATAGAAAAAGTGTGCAAACAGAAGAAAATATGAAGCATAGAGAGCTAGAGACAAGGTGATATTGGTGAGATCTGTTGAGCAAAGAAGTCCTTGAGTTTTATAATGATATGCACTTAGATTAACTACACATCCAAGAACCATTTGGATGAGTTATGTCTAGAACTTTGAAGTCATAAACAATGAAATCCTCAATATTACCAATGATCAGAACGATTGAATTCGAACAGATTATCATAATTGGATGACACTCTTTGACATATGACCAATCATAGACAGAATACATAAATCAGCTCTGATACACATTGATAAGCAACCGAAACACTGAAAAGCTTAAGACCAGTATTTCATAATACTAAAGGTCTTTGTAATTCGAATTGCTCCTCTCTATCCGACCGGAAAATATGAAAATAATGTAAGATCTCGCATGGAGAAGATTGTGATATTGTGCTCCTCTCTTTCTCTTGCACATCGAGGTCACAGACAAACAGTTCCTATTGACCTCGATCACTCGGAATTGCGTAGTTACGTATTTCTATGCCTTACAATATCTCTTTCTTTTGAATAAACGATGATTTATCTCCTTTTGTTAGTTGATATTCACTCCACTGTATAACTTCGGAATACGACACTTATTAAAATCTCCTCCTGTTCTAGACAACCTATCACCATTTTTGTTCAGTATGTTCGGTGACAAATTTGTCCATTTACTCTCTACAATCGGGAATGATGTAAATTTAATGGTAGCACCAGTTTCGCCGCACTGACTTGCGCCAATTATGAGAAGTCAGTCCGACGAAATTCGCATTTTTCGGGCTCAAAGAATCCTTTTTCAGGTTGATCAGCTTGACAAACTTGGAAAAAAATTTCAAAATGAATATGATCAAACATCAAAAGTTGTCCAAAAGCTTGAAGAAGAGCCACAAAATCAAGCAACGACTACTGAGCTCAATCGTTTACAGCAGCTGCAGAAAGGTCATCGAATAAAAATCCGTTTGACTGGTTTAAAAGCTGAAAAGGCAGCTGACGATCGCGACGCCGTGCTTTCGAAAGAGTGCCGTGTTTTCATAAAAAGTTTCATGCAATGGAGCGTTCATGAAACAATTATTTTACATAGGACTTAATAATAAACGCGGGACCATTTTGATTCTCGGACTTCCGAATTCAGGAAAAGTAAAATACGAAATCTGTTGTTCATTTTTGGAATGAACTTTCCTGTTCCCTTCAGAAGACATTGCTCAATACATTAAAAGAAAACAAATTCGATCAATATTCATCCAGTTTTTCTGCTGGTATGGAATAACTCCTTGTTTTCTTCGCCTATGAAATGTTTGTATTTATAGGCTCACAACAATTGCTAATCGGAAACATGAAATTCACTTGTACAAATATCGATTTACAGCATGGTGATGATAAAAACAATGTAACGATAACACATCTTATATTTTTGTTGTAGATGGTCGTTTATCGAGACAGATTCCGATGAACGATGCAATTATCTTTCTCATCGACTTAACTGATCCGATTCGTTTTTCTACAGCTAAAGAAATCATTATGGTTTGTACTTCATTTGATTTAATCCTATACACGATTCAGATCTTTTCTTTTATAATTAGTTCCTATTAAATGACAAAGAAATTTCGAGCAAACCATTGGTAATCGTTGGAACAAAAAAGGATTTATTTGCAAACGTTGATGAAGCTGATCGGATATTTCCCTGCTATTTCGGCCGGAATCCGGCAGCAAGGAACCTGCTGGAATCGGCGAAAACTGTGCCGAAATCGAGAAGAGCTGTACCGGATCCGACTCAGATTTCAACGGGTCCAGTCGCCGGAATGATCGACCTAGGTTGGTATACAATACATCAAAATCGTTCAAATTTTATTTGGCAAACATGAAAGATATGGCTAGTTGTGCCTGTGCATTTGGCTTTATTGCGACATTTCTTAAAGACCAATAAAAATTGATTCTCTTCCTTTATTCCCTTTTCTGAAAGAAAGAGTTATAGCGTCATAAATACAGTGATGAAAATGCATAAAGTTTGTTTGTTTGCATAATCCAATTAGATTGCATCATATTATGAATCAATGAAATTTATCTATAGCCATCAAAGATTGACCACTGATGAGGTAAACGAGGTCGAGGATTTCGAATCCGGTGTCAGTTTCTCGAAATTTCAATTTGCTAATTAGCTAATTACTAATTAAGGGATAAGATTTTTTTGGTTGTCGAGTAAGGGTTGACCGAAAGGTAATCGAGGTCGGGAAAGACGAATGTAACGTTACCTGTTTAAACTTGTGAATTAAATCGGATATGAGACGAGCTTTCAAAATACCAGATCCTGGCATCCCATATTCAACGCTCTGTTAAACAAATAGTTTGTGAGAAGTAATATAAGATATCTTTAAAACGCATATTATGCATAATTCTGCAGTTCAAAACTGTTCAGTAGATAAATGGTTTATGGGTATCTAAGCCTTTTCTTTGTGAAGAATGTTCCGATATACGGCGTTCCCAATGTACACTTTGTAGTGCAGGACGACAAGAATACAGTGAAATAAATCACTTGCAGAGCGATGGAAGCTAAAGACACATGTGGAAAAGCCATAATTAGTTTTTATTAATAATATTTTACATTTTTGTTTATGTTACTAATACTATTAATCAATATGTTGAAGAAAAACATGGTAAACACAACATATTGAAAATGACAATTGTATTAACTTTCAACGATAGACATGTTGCATGAGGAAAATTTTCAGGTAAATCCCTTTGTTGTTCGTAGGTTATTTCTTTCATACTCATCTTCACCCTCGTTGATGTTTTGAGCTTTTCAGCTTGGATATCTAAATCTTTTTGATCTTTCTACTGTGCGATCAAAGTTGAGATCATCAGGAACTCAACTAACGAAGTAATTAAAGATGTTCGAAGTTTCTATGTTCGCAATTAGTAATTGTTGCAAATAAAACACAGTTTATAAGATCTCGTTGTATGACGAGACCTCCTATATGTCTGAAATGGAAGGACTGTGTATATAGGACCCAATGTGTTCTAATGTCCGAGAGGATCGATTTATACATGACTCGATAGTAATTTAGAATATAGTCTGAGAGAACTTCGAGACAGTCGACGTTGATTGATTTTTTTGTATGATTATCAAATATAACAGGTAAATGATACACATATCATGCAGACGAAGGTAAGGGTATCCTAATGTATGAATTCATGTGCGAAGAAAAGCATCAGTGTGTGATTTGTTTGCGCTGAGTTATTTGAATGTACAGACGATTGATTCTTAGTGGTATGGTCAGCGAATAGGCCAATCGAAGAAGGAAAAAGATATTTATTCACGACTATACAGATCGATACATATGATATTGCCGGAAGACATCAATTTTCACAACAAAATAACTCCTGGACGATGTAAGTAATATAGAGATCTGTACTGGAAGTAAAATCGTGAGCTTTATGGGCGAATGCCGTTATTTGCTTATTGGGATGCATTACAGAGACTGGTCTAGATTTTCATTGGCCAATTATTTGTCATTGTATGTCGACGTGCAGTGATATAAGAAGAACAAATGGCCCACTTTGTTTGTCATGTGACATATGTTTGTTTCGCATTCTACTATTGCGGTAATTATTGTGTTGAAACTCATTATGAAATAGTCGACGTTGACATTACAGATTTTGATATTACGGATTTACGGTTTATGAATACGGATATGATTAATTGTTCTATTTAACTGCCGAAAATGTAAGTTGAATATATATGGAGATTTATTATATGTTTATTTACAACGTATGAAATGTTACAGAAAAGTTGAATGCAAGAATTTCTAAGACATTAATAATATCGTACATATTAACATTTTATAGAGAAAATATATCTTTCCCGCTAATGTAAAACTTCGACCAAATTTGTCGTCTGAAACAGCGACCGACAGCAATTACATCGGTTGATTATTTCATTTCGTTGTCTGTTTTATTCTGCTTAAAAACGAATAATTTCAATAGATTAAGTAATATTAATGTGAAAAAAAGCGATACTATTCAATTGTTCATACTTTTTCAATTGATGATGCTGTTTGAGTTTTTTCTTTTTATTCATTGATTTTGATGTTTGACTTGGTATTTTTCTTTTTTCTCTACACTATTGGCTGCATGTCTCAACCATGGTGGATTATGATAAGGCGCTCGCATTAATACAGCCTGTTTACATACCTTTTTCATCATCTTAGTTTGTTGTTTAATAGACATTAAGTTGATCCTATACGAAAGCATGAAACTTCATTAGAACTAAAGATATTTTGACTCTTTATATATAAGTGACAAATAATAGAAAAATAAGTTTCTCTATCTTTGAGAAAATTATGCGTTTGAGTGAATTAAACGCTAAAAACCTTTCAAACAATATAGCCAATATCAGTTTTATTTGGAAGAGCGTCAAAAATTGAGTTTGAATTAATCTGTACAACAGCTCCTGTCCTATCATGTCTAAACTTGTAAGTAAATAAAATCAAACACTCTCAACAGATGCGATTATCGTTTGAAAGTGAGTTCGAATAGTGAGTGAACAATGTCAATCACGTCCCAATTGAATATTTATTTTTGTGCGATATTAAAAAGTAACTTACATAAACTGACATACAGTTTACACATGTGATATTTGAAAACTAATCTAAATTTAACAAGAATCAAGAGATAGCTCAAGATAGAATTGTGCTGTTTTCCTGAGGAGCGCTCGAGAAAAAAATTCCACTCTGTGTTGTAAATATAAAAAATCGATGAATCGCAAATTTTCACATATTCTGCTCAATATACGAAAAGGCTACTTCAATGTATGCGTGTGACGATAATCATTTTGATTGACGAGAGGGTGAGTACTTTAGCAAATCGTATCCTAGTTCAAGTAAAAGTCTGTTTTTATGCTATTATTGTTACCTAATTAACAAAAATAGTTCAAGTAGTCTATAACGATTATTCTACTATTCTTCTCTTTTTTCTTCGATGACTAAAACAGAAAACACATACTGCTATGTTCGCCGCTAGCTCACAGGTGATTAAAAAAAAAAGATAGTTCGATTATTCTTTTCTGTTCATCTTTTTTAATATTTCTCATATCAGAAAATACTTCGTGATGATATGACAGGAATGTCCTTATAAGGAACATGACTTTCACGAACTCAAGAAAAACTCAACCGGCTATACTGATTTTACAAGCGAAGGATGTTTAATGATGATTCTTCTTAATAATAGAATTTCATACGATATCATAATTACGTCTGCTCGGTAAGCGATTGGGTATGCTCGAAATTCAAGTATGATCTATACCGATACGTGAATTAGATTTGCAACGTTGCTATCCTGTATTTAAACGTAAGAATATATATTTTTAGATGGTAGTCGTCTGACTTGTGGATAAAGGGATAGACGACAAAAGAAGGTGGATCTTCAAAGTATCAATAAATCCGAGACAAATTAATCGGTGTGAAGCTAGCAACATCAAACTAAGAAATTTGTGAAAATGAATTCCCGTCGATAGAACCTATTCTGCTCGATGCAGAATTCAATTCTGATTCGAATGGTGACATTTTAATTCACGGGAAAACGTTCGGAAAAAAGTTTTTCGAATTAAAAAAAAATATTTGTATATATATGCGAAAAAATAAGAATCAAGGTAAGCTCCGTACCGAATTTTCCCCGTGAATGAAAGTGGCATCATTGGACTCAGAATTAAATTCTGCATCGAATATTCTCGGTTTTATCGACTGGAGTTCGTTTTCAGAAAATCCTTAGTTTGATGGTGCTAGCTTCACACCGATAAAAATATTTATACCGACCGTATCAAATGCAGAAAAGTTGGAACAGATAAAAAAATCAATATACAGCACTGACGGTGGCATAAGCTGGGGAATATGATTTTGCCGCTCAATAGATTTAAAATAAAAAATAATTGATAGTAAAATCAGTATGAAAAACCTATCCGCCTAGAAGTCCGACATTATGGTGGTATACATATATCGTGGTATAGCGATTCTAGCAGTATAAGGATGCAATGTTAGTGGTGTTAGCGGTATTAGTGGTACTAGCGCTATAAGGTTGTAATCACATAAGGATATAGTGGTATGTAGTGTCCAGCTTTGAAGTTGAAAATTGTTATTCGCTAAGGCCTCTGACTACCGCTCACACCACTATACCACCATAGTCTCTTTTTCGTAGAGAAGAGTCTTAGAAACATAAATTGCTTGCTTGTATCTCCGCAGGGTGAGACTTCGAATCTGATGCTCGCTCTTCGAATTTTTTTGTACAAATTCTTTTTAGACAAGGGACCACTTTTTTACAGACAAATTTTTTTTTTCTAACAATTGACCAAAGGGTTTTTGGGTCTAGGAAATCGACTCTGATGTTAGTTTTTTGAGAATTAGAAAAAAAATTGCAACAAAGGATACCCATTCTCGGAAAAAAAACCATGTATAACCATATGATATCGGATATAGTCAGGTGTATAAGTATAGTGAATGAAATATTCTCGGCAATTTCTGGTGATCCAATAGTTAATTATCGATCTTCATAAACGAACTTTGAAGTAACGTAGCTGTTGTTCATATATACAATAATGCATTAAAACTATGACATCTGAAATCAATATTTCTACGACAAAGATCTGAGCGAGTCTAACAACGAGCGTTACTTGTTGTTATCAGTGGAATCAAATCGTGGAAAATAATTCTAGTAAGAGAGAATATGAATGCGCATCAATTAAGCAATAAAATAGATTTTCAGGCAAATTACATGAGCAATATGTATTTCAGCAAAAGAAGACCGATGCTGAAGAACTAGAACACTGTAGTTCTATTCATTTCATAATTGATTGCAGAATAAAGCACAGAGTAAAATCCTATGGAACGATATAACATATAGCACGCACTACATAAAATACTATCCTCCACAGTCAAATAATAAATCGGGTACTATTTTTGCTCTTCGTTGTAAATGCTCGCATATGTATGTCATGGCTATTGTATTGTAAGAAACTAATCGGCAGTTATCTGTTAACAGAACTACAGGTGTTTTAAAGTAAGATATTACAACGTTCTTGTAGATTTCATGACTGTCTTTAAAGCTATCTATTTGGGGATATCAAAAAGCGGCTTAGCTTTTCCAATAAGCTAAACGCCTTGTTTCCCAAGAGAATCGATAACGTTTGTTTCTTCGAAGGTTTTTCATGTTTTCTTATTTACTAAAATACCATAGGGTGATTAATTCATCACAATGAATTCACAAGAAATTGTGAGAGAATCTCGATGAAGGAGCTGTCATTCTATTTATGTAAAAGAGAGCGAATGTTCTAACTCACCCTTCAACACAAGAAACAGATATATATTTTTGGAGTGGCAAATTAACTTATCTTTAAGTGTTCAAGTTAACGTCACCCCTACGGTAAACCGTAGCTCAGTTTTATAGTTTGTGACTTTAAAAAGAAATAAAAGATGATGTGACTGGTTTTTCAGGTCGACACACAATTATTTTTCCTTTTTTTGTTTTGTCTATCCTTGAACAAGATTTGAAAAATGAATCGGACACACTGAGAGATGCTGCATGAAGCTTTCAGGAAACTACATCGTCAAACTTATTACAATCATCTGTTTCATTTACTAAAAGACGTCAAATGGTGCAAAGTAATCAGTGAAATCTGACTTGGTGGCATTTAATGTTCTTGAAAACAAAACTTACATAATCAAAATACGTCTCTAATGTAAGCTGTAGAGTTTTTTTTTATCTTCCACTCTACTTTTTAGCTAAAAAAATTAATTTAGAGGTGTCAATTTCTTTTGAAGAAAATCGAATCGACTTGCAAAGGAGTCAAAGGCATAAAAGATTTTCTACTTTTAATTCTTAAAATTTCTATTTTAAATGTCAAAGCAGAATTCAATGAGCATGCATATTATAACGCCATCTTTCTGCGCACGCCAACAATTCGTAACTGTTGAAATGATTACACGTCATTTGTTTTCGTCAAAAACATATATAAATACATCACCAACATGAGTTACTACTCATAACGAACAAAGTCAAACATTTTTCATCGCTTCCAGTCGGTACGGTCTGCTGCACGATTGAAATACAACATGCACACTTTTTCCACATTACCCGTCGAAATTGTCTATCGAATTATGGATCATCAAAATGAGCTGACGCTATTTTGTTCAATGCAAAAAGTTTGTCGAAGGCTCAATCAGATCCTGAGCACTTACGAGCGATATCGAGTAAGTTTGCTTGGCATTTTACCACTCTTGTCGGTTGTGCTACACATAAGCTTAATGATATTTGATGTCGTGAATTTCCTCATAGGAAGAGGCAAAGTAATTTCATAATCAGCAACCAATTTCATAGAATGGGACTATCACAGTACGAAGTCATATGAAATCAAATGCTCCCGCACTCTCTCGTCGTTCTTCTATGTATATTGAGTATACATTCGATCGATACACGATCATGAACGAGCAAAATACATAGTTATTCGTTACCATTCGCACCCTTAGCTACTAGATACCAAAAGTGTATCAACTAAAGCAAGCTGCACTGAACAGTTGCTAGACCTATGTCAATATTCCTTATAAGCAGGCATACCTCAAATCCATCTCTTAATTTGCACAACAGTAATATTTGCATAGTATTCGAGGCCGCCTACAAAAGAGATATCTCAATATAATAAATAAATACTCATAGCTATATCTTTCTCATTCCACTCGATCAGCTCGCAGTAATCTCGTATCTATATTGTAAACACAGCAGCTCTTCTCTGAACGCAACATTTCCAGCGCAACAACTACCATCATCATCCACCCAAAAAACTATTACATAGATCCAACTGCTTCCTAAACATCGTCCGGACCAATGATTATTTCATATCACACATATACAGTCGGAAGCGTCCTAAAAGGTTCTATTTCCTAGCTGTCCTTTTCATAATATCTTACTTTAATCTAGACACTCACCACACTAAACCTCAGCTATAACAGAATCGGCAATAAAAGAGCACAACACATTGCGGATTCGTTGGGAACGCACACGGTAATGTCGATCTCATTTCACGGAAGGTGAATTATTCAGTCTCTCTCAAACCCACAGACACTCACCACACTAAACCTCGGCCATAACGAAATCGGTGATGAAGGAGCACAATATATTGCGGATGCGTTGCGAACGAACACGGTAATGTCGATCTCATTTCACGGAAGGTGAAGTATTCAGTCTCTCTCACACCCACAGACACTCACCACGCTAAACCTCGGCCATAACGAAATCGGTGATGAAGGAGCACAATATATTGCGGATGCCTTGCGAACGAACACGGTAATGTCGATCTCATTTCACGGCAAGTGAATTATTCAGTCTCTCTCACACCCACAGACACTCACCACACTAAACCTCAACTATAACGGAATCGGCAATAAAGGAGCACAACACATTGCGGATTCGTTGGGAACGCACACGGTAATCTCGATCTCATTTCACGGAAGGTGAATTATTCAGTCTCTCTCAAACCCACAGACACTCACCACACTAAACCTCAACCAGCTATAACAGAATCTATGATAAAGGAGCAAAACACATTGCGGATGCGTTGCGAGCAAATACAGTAATATTGATCTCATTTCACGGAAGGTGAATTATTCAGTCTCTCTCACACCCACAGACACTCACCACGCTAAATCTCGGCCATAACGGAATCGGTGCTAAAGAAGCGGAACACATTGCGGGTGCGTTGCGAACGAACACGGTAATATTGATCTCATTTCACGGAAAGTGAAGTATTCAGTCTCTGTCACACCCACAGACACTCAGCGCACTAGACCTCTACGATAACGGAATCGGTGATAAAGGAGCACAACACATTGCGGATGCGTTGCTAACGAACACGGTAACATTGATCTCATTTCACGGAAGGTGAAGTATTCAGTCTCTCTCACACTTACAGACACTCACCACACTAAACCTCGGCAGTAACCGAATCGGTGCTGAAGGAGCACAACACATTGCGGATGCGTTGCTAACGAACACGGTAACATTGATCTCATTTCACGGAAGGTGAAGTATTAAGTTTCTCTCACACCCACAGACACTCACCACACTAGATCTCAGCTGTAACAGAATCGGTGATGAAGGAGCACAATATATTGCGGATGCGTTGCGAACGAACACGGTAATGTCGATTTTATTTCACGGAAGGCGAAGTATTCAGTCTCTCTCACACCCACAGACAGTCACGACACTAAATCTCGACCGTAACGGAATCAGTGCTGAAGGAGCACAACTCATTGCGGATGCGTTGCGTAGGAATGCAGTAAGACTGATGCTTTGCTGGAACAAAATTTTGCATAGCTGATTTGCCGAATTCTTAGAGCGTCAATATGGTGTAGATCTGGTGCTGAATGGAATGGGAGAACAACTGATGGCGGATTTGGTGACTCTTTTCGTAGAAAGGATGTTTTTTTACTGAGATCTTAGTCGATATCGTTTGGTGTGCGATTTTGGTGACAGTGAGAAGTAGTGAAGGAATAGAAAATTAGTTTTGATGGGAGGAGTGGATGGGACCTCAATGAGAATGCTTTTTTTTGTTGGAAAATATATGTGGAATAATGGAAGGGATTGCTTTATTTACGGAGGTGTAACAGAGCAGTGTTTGATGGAAGAGGTGGCATGGTACGATGCGTTTTGAGAGGTTCTGTTGGATTGGAATTTGTTTCTGAAAGTGTGTTATTAATAAGACAGCATTACTGCAGACTGCTCAACTATATTGGAGATATGGCACAATTGAATTGACAGGAGTACAGGACGTATGCATTTTATATGTCACTTCTCGTAAAGGTAAAGTGATCAGACCAAGGAACATTGAATGAGAGGGATGTTTCATTATTATCTAGCTGTTCCCTTTTCTGCAGGAAAGGGTTATAGCCGCGTTAAAACTGGTTAAAGTTTGATTGTTCGTTTGTCTTAGCCAATCAGACTACAGCATATCATAAATCAATGAAAACTTAACGATGTTCCTGACAAAGTGATTCTTGCAAGGTAATCGAGGTCGAGGATCGCGAATCTGAGGTTATTGTTGCTTAATTAATTATTAATTTTTCATTAACTAGCCACGACTTATGAACATCGATTGTCAAAGTAGACCGAAGGGTTTCTGACATCGGGGGAATTCGAACTTGAGGGTGAATTTCGTCATATCCGCTGAGCCTGGGCCTGTTCCTTGCTCTTTACAAAGGAGATATTTTTCTTCACCTGTTCTGAAATCTTTTGTAGAAGCCCAGGTTATTATGGCACGATCGACTCCGGCCGGTTAGGTTCGTTTTCCGGCCATTTCCTTGCCGTCGGAAGTTCAAACGTAGGTTTCACTCATTTTCCGAGCGTTACTTGTTTTCAAATAAAAGAGCTTCTCTTTTTCGTTCGAGATTTCACTAAATACAAAGCATCTGCTTAGTCAATCAATTCCGATTCGAAATCAACAGCTTTCTTCTTTTGCTTCATTCATTTGATTTCATCTATTTGAAAAGATCAAAAAGCTATTCAATCTTCTGTCATTATTAACTATTATCAAGCTGAGCTCTTACAAATATTCTATTTACAATAAAGGAAAGTATTGATGAAAATTTTTTGGAGGTACAAACTATTCATCTGTGCGAAGACTGGTAAATTTGCTACAAGTGAGACGTGTAGCATCATTTGTGAAACTGTTTGTGATCAGAATGAGTGATTCATAGTCGATACGAAGACTTAGTGGACAAGGCATATGACAAAATTTATCGACGAGGAATTGTTCAGCATAATCAGCATGAGCACCTTGAAGATAAAGATAAGAAAATTGGATCAATGGTAATGATTTTTGCTTGTCTTTTTGTTCATGATATGCAACTTTTTCAATTACGGGAAACTTTGAGAAATGATTTGGAAGAAATTGTGCTCAAAAGAACAACAATCACACATCACTAGAGATTGAACATTCGTAAATATTCCACCTTGAAACGAATTAGTTAAGAAATGATAAGTTTTGAATTGATATGGAATAAGTGAATATATGTGACATCTGCTTTGAAATTGAAAAGGTAACGAATAATTATGACAGACACGTTCATTTAAACTGTTGAAAACTTCAATATGTGAAGTAACTGGTCCATAGTATTCTTTTTTTCTGAAAGTACGTTGAACATCTTTCTTAGAGGAGAAACTAATTCCAACATTGTTCTTATCAACATTTGTGTATAGATTGAAAGTAAATTTGTTCATTTGTGGCATATGAATAAGTATATCATCATATAATTGAATACCATCAACATAGTTTTTATTGCTTCTCATTATTGACAGGTCTAATATCAATTCTTCAAGATTTATCATTCATCGGAGTAATGGAATAATGACATCATCGTATAAAAATGTATGTGGATACTGTAACGACAAACTGGTTGAGTAGCTGACCGCTTCTCACGGTATCGATGTTTATTGACTACTCTACATGACCAGAATGTATCTCTTTCACAATAAGACACGCGCTTATATAGAGAAGAGGAAAGAGAGATATGACCCGGAGATAGTATGATATAGAGGTGAGAGAATAAAGAACAGAAGGAGATGAACGATATCATTATCGTTACAGATACGGTGTCAACGAAAAATGTTTTAATTTAGAAAGTTTCCTATACAAAATGATGGAAAATACTTGCTAATTATACTCACTGTATTATCGATAGTTTCTGATGTCGATGAAATAATACTTATATTTACAATTAACGTTGATAAACAACGAAAACGTCCATCAAGTAGATAAAGACAATCATTGAAAGTTTCCACATTTATGTTCAATTGAGCTAAGGTTGAAGATTTGAAATTAGTTGATGAGAAGTCAAAGGTACAGATCGTTGTTCGATAATCGAATTGACCAATACTTAACTTTCAATTGTTTACATAATGACAGTGTCGAAGTCAGTATAAGCCAAAGTGCTGCAGAAGATGGTTCTGTTGGCTGATCTTTGATGTCAATTGAAAGACATGTAATTTGTTGATTGAGAAGTTGTCGAAAAATCGTATTATCTTTAGCTGAAAAGCAAAAACAAGATACAAACCAGTATGAATTCGTATTAAATACTTTACTTGTTAATTCGTTCAGAAGAACTTCTTCTGAAAAATCCACAAGTTTTAATGAATAAAGTTCGGGATAATTGATGGCATTAAGAACAGGAGTCATTGAATGTTGTTCAACAATGATTTCACTTATTTTATGCGATATTTGTGGTAAAATACTTTTACAAATTCTATCAAGAACTCGACTGTCTATTGAAAAAATGCGATCATGAAATGACTTCATTGTCATAGATGTCATATTAAGGTTGCGAATATAAAACGGGGCGAATACTAATTGATCGAGCTACTCAGTAAGACCAACAAATGAGTATAGAACATCAGTCATATGCAGTTTGTTAAAAATAATTAATAAAATTTCATCGGGTAAATCGGGTAAATCGAATAGATCGGACTGATGATTGATCGACATTATGTGTGTTTAATTCTTTCGTCTAACAATCTCTCTTATATATACACAAACATCGTTCCATTGTTTTTTCAGAAAGATGAATGGAAGAGAAATACTCATTTTCTAACAATAGGCGTTGGCACTTTTCGTTATATCCCATTTCATTTATTTAGTCATTCATTGAAAAGTCATTCTTCTTTTATCAATATCTACCATCATATTATATATTTTATTATGTATAAAGTAACGCGTTGGTCTGAAAAATCTCATTCAGTTTAGTCCAAGGAATCAATAGAGAGATTTGCGTGTGTGTCAGAAGGACTAGATATGACTTTTAACTAGGTCGGATATTTAATTGAATACTTTCAATTAAAACTGAATGTCAACATTTACTAAGTCATCTGATGGTTCAAAACCGCTCAAACGAGTGGCAAGAAAGTCTAATTTTTACCTGTATCACTTCTTTTCTAATTTGTTTCCCTTTTTGTTCTGATGACTAGACATGTATAGAATAAGTCTTTTACCTCAACGGAAATAGAAACAAAAACAGAGAGCGCTTGGTCAAAATGAATTTCTTCGGGTTTCCTTTAACTTCAGTTGAATTTCGTAGAAATTCCATGCGTTTTTGTGCAAATCTATAAGCATTTTTCAATGATATATCCAAACTAACCGAACGGTAATCTTTTACAGATCCATATGAGGTATCTACTGATACACGGAAAGAGGCGGTGGTGAAAGACAGATCGTTGAAATGGATATTAATCAATAGTTTACCACTTTATGATCAAACAAATGAGATTCCATCATTCAACGGATACAAAAAGATAGTTCTTGATCGTACACTTGATTATGCTAAACTGTTCAACGTCAGTAAAGTGCATTTAGTAGTGACAGAAGTAAAGGATGATTCGGATCGGTAAGAATTTCTCACACTAAAGATTTTACATTTATTTTCATACGGAGTTAAGATCAAGGATCATCGATCTTGTACACCAAGCAGCTCAGTTCTTTCAACCACATCGTATTTTATGCCTGATTGAGCCACTTTCAACACGATCGAACTACTATTTACAATCGTATTCGACAGCAATGAGTATTGTTCAGTCATCTAACAGCAATAATCTGAAAATCATGTTGGATTCATTCCATCTTCAACGATTACATGGAAACTTACCTGAAAGAGTCAAAGTATTCGAAATGAATTCTGATTAGTTTTCAAACACAATTCATATTTTCTCATCGTAAGGAATTAACTCCGTTCGTTGGACACGTTCAAATTTCACAAACGCCAAACCGTGACTGTCCTATGAGCGAAAATGGTGAAGTTACTCATCGATATTTTCTATTTAACCTTATTATACTATTCTATCAAGATTCCATCGGTTTAGAATATAACTGTGACAAACCAATGTGACGTCCTCCAACTATAGATTGTGGTAATGCATCGCTAAAACGGCTGAATGAATTTACATCAACCTATTGAATATTCTTCTATTGTAATCTTCTTGATTTTGATTATGATCAATTTTTAATGATCATACGAGTATTTTATACATACACGGATCTAATTCTGTACTCTATAAAATGGAATAGTTGAAGAAAAACATTGGCTGAGACACTAAATTCTTTTTCAGAAGCGAAAGATAATTCACTAGTCATCCCGTTTCATGCGCCCTAGATATTTAGTTCAAAAATTTATCTTGCTACAAAAGTAAAGCATTACTTGTTGACAAGAGTTGAGAAAAGGTTCTTTGCAAATTAAACACCACCAATCAAGCCTTGTCAACTGATTTGCTGCATGCTAGAGACAGAGGCATGGGTTAGACGAACAAAGGCGTTTTTTTTCGAAAAACTGCTAGACCGACTTTCATTTGAATGATAAAGATAGTCGAGATTTAACTAGGTGGTGATCTTCGATGAAATCGACCAAAAAGACGTCGTGTCCGGGGTCTGCTTTGATCTTGATCATGACAATTTCCAAGCCAGATCTGGATACATCGCAAACCATGTCGACACAAAGATTTTGACCTCTTCATTTTCAGCCATTGTTCAATATCTTCACAATAATTTGATATGTCTAACGAATAGAATGTCACACTAAACAGTTGAGGAACTTGCTCCAAGATCATCTTCATTTCCTTGAAGTTATNAAAAAGACGTCGTGTCCGGGGTCTGCTTTGATCTTGATCATGACAATTTCCAAGCCAGATCTGGATACATCGCAAACCATGTCGACACAAAGATTTTGACCTCTTCATTTTCAGCCATTGTTCAATATCTTCACAATAATTTGATATGTCTAACGAATAGAATGTCACACTAAACAGTTGAGGAACTTGCTCCAAGATCATCTTCATTTCCTTGAAGTTATTTATCGAAATCTGTAGATGTTGAACTGTATGTGGAATCAATGAACACAAACTCTGCGTACTATGCAACGACTCTTCGCTATGAATATAAGTGAGTTTGAGTGTGTGAATGTTCGATGCTTCTCTGAGTATCGCTGACAGATAATCACTCAACGATGAGTTTTGTGCAAAGTTATGAACGAGAAGTTGAATTGTCAAACGCACCACTGATGAAAGATCAATTAGTGTTCGAAGAGATGACAATGATGTGTATGGATGTCGTCCATCAAAGTTCACTGAAAGACACTCGAGTCGTCGAAACAAGGCACTTTCACTTGGCTTCTTCTACAAAATCAAAAGAGAAACGTTTGCAAAACAACAAATCAGGACTTAGTCAATACCGATGCATTGTCTTCGCCATGTTCCAGTGTTTCATTGAGATTCAAACTAATATTGTTAACATATTGTGTTACTTCAACTTGATCCTTTTCACTTGCTGGTAAAGTAGATAGGGATATTTTGGATGAGTTCGTATAAAACATAAACATTTGATTGCAGATCGGCAGTGAATACAATCGAATACCTGCTAATGATTTGACATAATCACAAGTCACATACCAGCGATGTTTTTCGAGCCAGAATGGTGTCTCGAATGGTTTCACATATGTCTGAAGATCTAACGAATCCGTAGTCACCTGAGTCAAATCATCAAAGAAGAACTCAAATCTCTGCAGATTCACCAACTTATTCTTAATAAACTTTTCCCATTCATTTCCGTTGATCACCGAATCACACGAATCCGTCCAGATAATCACTTTCAAATACTCTACACTTGGTGTACATGAAAGTAAGAGGCACAGCTCTTTCATACGAATAAAACAAGCACCGAATGATAATGTGCGAAAATGAACTGGACAAATATCATCCGTTGGTTGATACATACTGCCATCAAGATTAGACATCAGACATTTTGTTAACGATAACTTTTGTAGATTAATCGAGTGACGAAGTATCATGCAATACTCTTGAAACGTGCAATGTTCAAGATGAAGACATTTCAACGTGGTTGGTAATGGTGAACAAGCGAAAGTATCCAAATCTCGATAGGAAATATTCAAATGTAAATATTCCAGTTTGGACTTGGCAATGAGTGAGGAAAGAAGTGAGCGAACTGTATGACTAAATGTATCCCATGCAAAGCATTCGATTGTTAACGATTTCAACGTACATTTGGAGAGATGAACTAACAGTGTAAACAGATTACTTTCATTGATTTTGATTAATGTTAACGAGTGAAGTTGAGAACATTGTTGTAATGCAAATCGTGATAGAAATGTTTGAATTTGAAATGGAGTGTTGAGATCATCACTGAGAATAAGTGAAAGAACATTTGCTGGTGATACAAGTCGACACAAATGATCAAAATCACTTTTGGATATCAATCTCATATCGACATGATAACGATCATGAGAATTCACGATCGTATAGAATCGTTTGCAGACATGACGAAATGAAATGAAGATTGTGGAAATATCAAGATATTCCAATAAATGATAAATCAATTCTGCTGGGAGTCGATCGAACGGAGATGACGAACAACAAGACATTTTACATTTCTCATCCAATTATACACGTGCTTTTCTAACTACAACAAAAAAGTCAATCAAGGATGACTGCGCCTACACTTTCTTTGTATATTCGTCGATATAGATATTAATAGAAATGTGTTCTATTCAGAGATTGAAAGTGATTTGCGTCAATCCAAGGATTAAGTTTGTTTTGTCCCACATAAATACTTTTATTTCTGACAAAACGGAAAATAATCACATGTTTGAATAAGATTTTCACTATGTGGGGTAGAACATTTGATTTGTCAACTCTGTTTTTCTCTCTTTTTCTTCATATCCTTCTTTCCTAAATATGTCACATAGAAAAAGTGTGCAAACAGAAGAAAATATGAAGCATAGAGAGCTAAAGACAAGGTGATATTGGTGAGATCTGTTGAGCAAAGATGCCCTTGAGTTTTATAATGATATGCACTTAGATTAACTACACATCCAAGAACCATTTGGATGAGTTGTAAAAGAGTAATTGTGGCTTGAACAAAACTAGGCACATGGATGCGAGCAGCTCGTAAAGCAAAATAACCATACATAATTGTATGTACACAATAATTCATGGAAACAAACCAACGACCAGTAGATGCAAATAATGCATAACTACAAACAAACGAGATGGACAGGAAGCATAGGATCGAATGACAAACCTGTAGAAACAATAGACTAGAACAGATGCATGGTGATACCAATGAAGAAAAATCAACTGTTGACGTCTCAAAACAATGAATAGTGTATCAATTGTTTCTGGAACTTTCGAAGCCATAAACAACCAAACCCTAAATAGTGTCAATAGTTAAATCGATCAAAGTCGATGAAATAATCACTACCATAATCCGGTAACACCTTCCATATATGAGCAATTGCATATAGAGTACATAAATCCATGTTGTGTTAAAGCATGAATCAGCTCTGGCATACATCGACAAGCACCCCACAAACTGAAAACGGTGAGACCGGTGTTCCATAATACTAGAGGTTTTCGTAATTCATATTTGTCCTTTCTTTTTGACATCCATGCCCGACCCAAAAACACGAGAACGATATAAAATACGGCATAAACAAGACTTAACCACCACCAATGTTTCATCAAATGTTTGATCAGACTAAATGTGTGTTTGTCAAAAAATGCCAATTCAAACTCGAATACCCATGAATGAATAAAACCACTTGGATCTTTGATTTGATCATGTAACATTGTTGTGATAAACGATTTTTCAATTATCTAGTATATATACACTTTTTCATTTATTTTTATTCCATTTCTTTAGTCATTTTTCAAATATGATTCACGACTCGACTACAATCTTTCTTCCTTTGTTCTCCTTCTTACTTTGCACTACGACCTTGGTATCCGAGTAAATCATCGAGAGACAGGATGGCGTCATCCTCGTCTGGTCTTTTTTATTTCAGCTGCAAGAAACAGACCGTTGATATAGTTGAAGATTTTTTAAATAAAATATGGAGACCATTCTATATTGAAATGAGAAACTTTTTTCCTGTTAAATGGAGCAATATAAACAGCTGTTATCTTTTCTATATGAAATCGATAAAACAAATGTCGAACGCTTCAGATAAATATCATTTTACTCGTATCTTACTAAGTGATATTTACGGCGATTTGTCATTGCTGATTATGAAAGTGCATTCATACAACGCAATGTATATTCACTACTAAAAAAAGCAGTTCTGTTTGTCGTGATAACACAAGTCAACGAAAGAACGAACTTTAGAGAATGAATAGTACGAGGATTTTGTCCCCAACAACATATGTCTTATCGTTTCAGACCGATTCCAAAGTCGTCGAATACCTTTTCTTTTTTTTTGACAACATGTTATATACCGTGCATTTTTGCCGTTGTAAGAAAGTTAAAATTCAAACATACTGTTTACTATCAAACGTGTATAGACCGAGAATATGATTAGTGCTAAAGCTCTGGACAAATAATTTTCTCTTGATTTTGTTACTGTTTTAAAGTATGAAGAAATCGATGAGTAAATATTTATTTTCAAATTTCACTGATGAGAAAAGCTGTTTTTAGTGCGCTGTGGCTCGAGGTGATCGTGATAAATCCGTTGGTAACTGCTGAGGATTATCGAAAACTTGCCACTTTTCTGATGGGATCCCTTCGAAAGCAGTCAGAAATCGTCGATCATTGAAATCTTCATTTTTAATTGCTCGAATAAAGATTGCACGTATCCGTTGCGGGTATTCCCGTGCAATAGTTCCATATATTTCTGGATCTTTTTCACCGCTATCACCTACTAATACATAATCACGAATTGTATTTGAAAGAAAAAAACGTAAATGTTTAATCTTGTGCGTAAATGTCGCGTCAGAATGAAGAAAATCAAATAGCGACGCGGCTGCCCATCCAAAATGTCTCATATGAAATGATCCATCAGGAAAATTGTTTGTATAGATAAACTCTTGAGTTAGTGTATACAACTGATCTGGCATACCGGACAAATAGTGAAAAGTACAATTGGCATTAGCCGTATACCACTGTCGATACAAATCTGCCATACCTAGTAGAATAATGAAAGAAGGCTGTAGATACTCAAAAGACAATAAATCTAGTTTTACCGGGGACAGGTTTAAATGGATAAATGAAAGTATTAGCAATCAGTCGAACTTTATCCAGAACTTCAGATATTTTAATTGTATCATCAACATCACTAATCACCGAAATACCTTGTCGAGGTTCAATAAGTCGTATAACACCTTGTGCCTTATCTTGATTGTCACCGGTAGCTTCGTATGTTATAATATTGTCTTTCAGCTGTTGCTGTTGTCGTATTGATTGTATTTGATTATTTGTCAGAAGAAGTTCTCCATAGAATTGACCATTCACGTCGGTCCGAAGTGACTGTGTCGTTGTACCTACCTTAATTTCGATGACATCATTTGATTCATCGTCTACAAAAAATGGTTTCAATCGATCTCGATTCAATGAGCCATTCAAATACACGATTGCATCTGGATCTAATAAATGCTTTGCAATGCGTTCTACCCATCGCGTTAACGTAATACCCAACCAACTTCTTCCATGATTACTTTCGTATCGCCAACCGTGAATCACCACGTTCCATGTACTATCGTTTTTCAACGATTCAAAAGCAACGTCAGGATATAAAACCATATCTTCCTGTTCGAAACGTCGAAAGTCAATGTGAAATTTATTCACTGTTTTATTTTTTAGCTTGTCCACTACTGCCTGCCAAAAACGACGTTCCCGGATATCGTGGAAACGTTTTCGGCCATCAATGTGGATCGCGCAGCAGCACAGAACGATGAATAATAACGAATACGATACCATCGATTATAAATGAAAAGTAAAAAGTATCGAATAATACATCGAATGAAAACAGAATTTTGTGACATATTTTTTTATATAGTTGCAAGAACGAACTAACAAAAAGGTAGTCTTTCAAATGCCGAAAGCAAAATATTATAAAGTATGTATGAATAAGTATTTGAATATTACAGACAGAACAGTCAACTCGACTGAAAGCATAAATACATATATTATAACGATATAATACAATGCATCATTTACATATTATCAGAATATAACGTCAATACATATTTCTGTTTATCAAAGAACATTCATATGCAGAGGTTGTTACTGACTACTCTGTCAGAGTAACGACGATCAATCATCGATTAAATATTACAAATTACACTTTTTGCTAGTATATATAAGTAGTCTTCAACATACTTTTCTATTTGATAAGCTATATTCGAGATTAAGTGAATCTAGATATTGATAGCGACACAAAACTGATAAGCGAAGTATCGAACAATGACATAGGATAAGCACAACATCTTGAATGAGAATAGAAAAGAAACAAATGATTCAACGCAGATGCATTGTCATGAATTCTTCTTTTGTTTCGTATCCATCCCAAACACCTTTGGACTCGGCATTCTTTTTCGGAAGAATCTTGTATTTGATGATCCAGCCACAATTTGGTGACAATGATCGTGACGACGATGCACTTGAATCGCCCATATCAGAATTGGCTGTTGATCCGTTGTCTGAATTGAGACGTCTATTTGAAGCAAAGATTATATCTATATGTACATAGTCCAACTGTTTTACTTGGAAGTCGAAGTAGTATCAGTCATTAGTGAAAGCAAGAGTAAGAGGTAGTGAGCGAGTTAGAGAGGAGAGGGTCAATCTTTGATCACTGCTTTACCAAGTGACGAAGCTGGTTCCTGTAAAGAAGAATAAATAAATGAAATAGAAGATGAATGCAAGCACAAGTCGAGCACTTACATTTTTCCAAGTTTTACGAACTGGTATGGCTAATTGTTTCGATAGCAACAACATTCAGGCATTACAATAAGAGCAGCAACAACTAATCGACAGGAAAAGTTTCTTTCCTTACAACAAAACGGTCACACAGTCAGTCTAGGTAATAAGTGAAATAGATGAGAGAGACAAAATATTTGCCTTTTTTATACTCATAGGGGAGCATTTCGTATAGCATAGAAATCAAAACGAGAGAACAAATTTGAACAAAGAAAGAACGATAGATAAGAACCGTTTGAATCTGAATTGATAGATTAATCGTTCTTATCGTGTACATCATTTCTTTCGCGCGATAACCGCCTGACCGCGTTTAGAAATACAACAGATGATCGCCATTATCTATTACAGACATATCAAACCGGCTGATAAATAGAATGTTGCAGATACTTGGAAAAAGTCACATAATTATATTTTATGCTTAAACAAGAAAACAATCCTGATACAATATGTTTTGTATTTAGACATCTATTCATCTTTTTTCTTTTCTTTTCTTTTTTTATAAAAAACGAAAACAACAGTGTATATAATATATAAGAGAGAAAAGTGACAAAATAAAAGATGTAGAGATTAAGAGCGGGCTGTTTCCGAGAAAACAAACATCTGTTCATAGTAAAAAATAGAATGATTGATAAAAGAAAAGAGGAAAAAATCGACTTATTTTGTTGTAGTTAACTGACAATCACTGAACGACATGTTCCTTTTGCAGATAATCTTGTTACAATTGATTTGCACGAACTTTCGTCATCTTCATTCGACTTCGAAGAATTACCATTCGTTTTCGATAGAATTGTCTCATCATTATGGCTGTACTGATGGTTGATCAGATGCATAGAGAACATAAAATATACATCACACTCTCGACATGGATGTAATCGTACTTTGGTGCCGTGTTGAACCATATGATGATACAACTGTGTCGCATCGTCAAACGAACATTGCTCGCAGAGAGTGCATTGATAATCACGATTGGGATATTGATGTTCGATTAGATGCACGTGCAGTTTAATAGCCGTGTCAAAATTCGTCCGACATAAATAGCAGTAATGTACACGAGGTGGAGATGAACAGCGCGACGAGTTTGACGAATCTATACTATCGATGAGGAAACCACTGGATGACGACGACGATGAGGATCGTTTGTGTTGATGTTGAAAAACGTGTTCACGTGATGGAACAATTTTATTACATTTTAGACTAGAAGCAAAAGAGAAAGATAAAATGAAGGTATTGTGTGGTTAGAGAAACATTTTACCAATGGTATTCTTCGGCAGAATATTTAGATAGATGAACGGATGTGAAGTGCTGTTGGTACGTTTTGATACTATCGAATTGCACGTCATTTCGACATTTTGGACAAGATAAGACCGTAGCAATTGTGTCAATTTCTTGGATGATGTTTAGATCTAAAGAAGCAATGGTATAAAAGTGAGAGTAACCAATTAATTGCGTATTTCCCATTTTCATTCATTATTGTCAATTGAGAAGAAAATCAAAGCGATGAAAAAAGTAGAGAAAAAGGCGAAGCTCACTTGCGATTCCCTTGATACTTCTAAATCTTTCCTTTCTGTTCCAGATGGCTATTCAGAGATTACTTTCAACTTATCATTATGATTATGATTATTATAATAATTTTCTTCAACTGATATAAATCAAAATGTCGGAACTATCTTAACATGCACGGGCGCGCTCTCCGTCTCTCATTACCTGGAGATTTCAAATCTTTTTCGATGCAATTAAAGCACTGGACATCGAATGATGGTAATTCCACGAGAAAATCTCGATGATTGTTTGTCGAATGTTGACACTGAACACAGGTGATTGCCATAGATACTGTAGATAAATCTTTGATCGCCGGTTTTTTCGTTGAGATATTTGCCAAGTGAAATTTAGCATGTAAATTAATTTCATGTTTATTAATTAATGATTGCTTACAAATGATACATGCCATCGCAAATGTACCATGATCATTGTTTGCTGTAAATAAACCTGCTTTCGTTCTCAAATGCCGATTGTGATTGTTATGTTCATCTAAATGACGTAGAAAATCTGCTTCATTGTTTAGAATTTGATGGCAATGTAAACAAAGATTCGACGTTGTTGCTTTACAGTGTGATAATTTATGCTCGGAGAGATTATCAAAGCTTGAGAATAACCGATCACATATATTACATTTCAAATTATTGCCCGATGACGCGATATGGATGCGAGAGTGACGATCGAGTTGGGTACGAGAAGTAAATAATGCGTGACAGTAGGAACATTTGAACGAGGTCGAAAGAGATGAATTTGCTAGTGGTAGAGGTGGCGATCGATGTGAATGTTTATTGTGTTCTGAAACGAGTGATTCGGATGAATGTGTGGGCTCATAAAGAGGACAAATAGTATCGGACGAATTGGATGTTGCTATATAAGACGACTTTCAATGATATATTTATATATTATACAGAGAACTTGAATCTTACCTGGTTTTTTCCCGTTTTGTTGCCATTCTGAGCTGGTGATTCTTCGTTCATCGTTGTGTTCTTGTAAAATGTGTTGATTGAGATCGAATCTGGAGTTAAACTTTAACGAACAGAAAGCACAGGAAAACAAAGTATTAAACGATGGACGTCGTGAAGTGAGATGTATATCGAGATTTTGATTGATCTTATGAATAAATTTCAAATGGTCAATCAATTCGTTCGTCGAATTCAATTGACAAGAACACAATGAACATGAATACAACGTTGTTTTATGAATTGTTTGAACATGATGAAGGAAATCGTCGCGTTGTTTGTAACCCGCATTACACAATTTGCATTTAAACGTTTCGACTACAAATAGATGCACTTTTGCTTGATCAGAAGATGAACTTTGTCACTTACCGGTTTTCGAAGGATGCATTCGTTCGATATGGCTGAAGAAAAGTTCGATAGTTTCGAAAACATCCTGACATTGAAGACATTTTATTAATTGTAACGAATGTTGCAAAGAATAATGCTGTAAATAGACGGTCATTGAGTCGAATGAACGTTTACATTTTTCACACCAAATTGTTTGATCGACTAATGCATAATCGTCAATAATTGAATCTTCGTATTTTTCATGGGCTTTCTGCGAAAGGGGAACTTCGACTAGATTCAACTGGTCGAGCGTTTTTTGAAACGGCGGGTGTGTACAGCGAATATGCGCATAATAGTTCTCTCGATTATTAAACTTGGCATTACACAAATGACAATAGGTATCCGTAGTCGATGGAGATATACTTTCAGATTTGAATTGCTCTTGAGTTTGATTATGTTCAGTTTGTATATGAGAACGAAGACTATCTTCACCGAGACAAATACGTGGACAGTAAGGGCAATGTTCAGCTTTATTTTCATCTCGATCGGTTTTCGAATGGGATGGGATGCTTCGTTCTTCAAGTTCTGATCGAACTGTGCTCAAAGGTATTTTCAATTGGAAATCAAGATTAATAGACTTATCGATGGTTATGGAATTGTTATGAGTTGCTAGAGTAGTGTTATTATTATGAATGTTATTATTATGAGTTCGAATATGAGCTTTGAGATGGTCTGAACGTGCGAATGTACTTTCGCACAAGTTACACTTAAATTTACGTTCACCCGTGTGTAGCTTCGAATGACGATTGAGACTACGACGATGTTTAAATCCTTTGCCTAAAGAAGAGCTAAGCTGTTTCGTCTAGAAACGAAGGTAAACAGTGGGAAAACGTACCGCAAAACGAACATCGGAAGGGCATTAATTCTACATGAACCTAACAATCGAAAAGCATGAGAAGAGAAGAGCTTATCTTGGCTTTTTCTCACTTGTTCGTGTTTAAGTAGAAGTGCCATATTTGAAAATGCTTTATGACAATAAGCACATGGATGTGGATATTCTTCACATTGATTTATTCCGTGAGGAATCTAAGGGAAATCGAGTTTTGATTATGAAAGAAAGACTTCATTTCAATTACTATATCAACTTGATTAGCATAGTCATCGTAGGACGATGTACGACTTTCATCGCTGTTTGTTTCTTCTAAATGAAGAAAATAAATCTCATTGCATGATTGGTTAAGCGGTGTTCACCTGTAAGAAAGGAACATTGATAGATACGATGATGATTAAACTGTTCACTAGTTAAAAAACTTTCTTGACAATTATCACATTTGACTGATAGATTTGGTTGATCGTCTTCGGCTGTTTGTGTTGAGTCTCTACTATCTGATTGAACAGATTCAGAAGCGAATTCTGAACGATAACGAAATATGTTTGAAGAAAGATTCCTACAGTTGAACTTGGTCTTACTTTTCACATTGAATACCGAATTGTCGCCATCGTCCTCTGGAGATACTATATATAGTGGCAACAGAAATGAAATAGAACGAAAAAAAATGCAAACTTTTACCATCACGTTTTATTGCTCTTGGATTTGTCTGTTTACGACGTGACATAGTTTTGTCTTTACTCTAGAATAGGATACTGCAATCAGCTCGATAGGCAAGACGAGTGCGTCTCCTTGTTCTAATCATGCTCTCGGTGCATCTTTCTCTCTCTCTCGGTTTGCCTTCCATTTATTATATATAAATACGCGCATACTCGTCCATCGTTCCCGGAGGGGTGCCGAACACAGCAGTTGTCGTCGATCTATGCATTCTCTCTCTCTCTCTCTCTCTCTACCCACATGCTGTTTCGCACACATATACACACATACACGTAAAAAGAGTCGACTAGCTCCCCTGGGATGCAGCTACGGCAGGCAATACGACGTGTGCTCCCCGGTGACCATCCGACGACGTCAAACAGACAGCCATAGAGAGAAAGAGAGAAACAGCTAGTGGCATAGCGCTCGTCTTTTTCTTTTAAAATTCTCCGGAGATTTTCCTCGACAGAATTCTTTTAAACGAAGAAAAGAAGGCAAAGGAGAAGAAAAAAGAAAGAAAATAGGAAAGATTACAGACTTATCTTATCCATAAAAATTAATAACTGAAATCAAATAAATAATTCCGAAACAAACGAATCTTCGCTACTGAGTATGACTAGAGTCTTTTGTTGATTCCTAATTATACCTATAGAGATATGAGGAGAAGCGATATTCTCAGCACATCTCTTCTGCTTTGGATTACAGCGGTGAAAAAAAAAGAAAGGAAGAGATGACACCTGTCTATTGCTGTTTTCTTCTTGCTCATTCGCAGTCATTCATTTTACTCTCCAGTGGGAATTATGGTGTATGGGAGAAATAAGGGAGAAAAAAATGAACGAAGAAGGAAAAGAAAGAAAAAACGGAAAACTATCCCATGTCGATAACAACTGAAGGATGCGAAAAACTAATCCTGTGAACTAATTGAACGAATGATTAAAAATAGTCTTAACTGAAATCTAATTGTTCCAATTGAAAAGGTTTTTCCAAAGTTTTCTCTCTTGTTGGAATTGGAAACGAACCTGTTAGAGTTTGAAAAAGAATTTCACTTGTTAATAAAGAACCAATCAGCTTACGACGCCACTTCATTGATAACGTCGAGGATGGCAACCTGGAGTAACGGTGAAGAGCATGGTGATTTATCGAAGAGAAAAAAATCTAATAAGATATTTGTTCATTTTTTTTCGAAGAAAATAGTTGGAGAGAAATGGCAACTTTAAGTGAATTAACAGCTCGGGTGGCCCAACGCAAACAGCGTCTGGAAGAAGAACAACAACGTTTCGATCGAGTAGATTCTTGAAAACTTCTTTTTCTTTAAATAAAGTGCTTTTCTTTGTTGAAGAAACTACACATTCACGCTCAAAATCATGATGGCATCAGTGAACCATCGGAACTAGAGTCCAGTCGACAGGCACCGCCCAAACCGAAACGACGTCATCATCGATCAACAAATAATAAAAGTGCATTCGATGATGATAGTTCATTGCACTTCAATTACAGTGAAAAGCAATCGGATTCGACAGCAACAACTACTTCGACGAACACACCACGAGAAGCAAATAGATTTGTAAAGAAATCATCGAATGTTCCTGTCTTGACAGAAAAAATCAGTGTGACACGTTCACCACGAGACGTTTCTTCGCCACGAGTGCTAACAAAGCAAAGTGCGAGTAAAACTCTTCAAGCGCCAACCGCTGTAGCATCTTCTGGTCTACTCGGTCAGTCGTCACTTCTTGCTCGTGCTACTCGTCGAACCCAACTATACACACAGGGTATTGAACTAGAACCGGGAACATTCGATCAAGGCTTAGATGAGGATGAATCGAGTTCCGATGCAACATCAACAAGTACTTCAAAGAAGTTAGCGGCCGGAAGAAAAACTTTTCTTAAGAAGCCAGTAAATAATGCACCTCATGGTGAAGTACCCGAACTTCTCCATCTGGATAGTGAAACAAACAATAGTGAACAAGAAAAGAAAAAATCTAAGCATAGGAAAAACTCAAGAACACCTTCAGGTACACGACAGTGGAGTTAGGATTGCTAGAAATCTTTATAATTTGTTATTTGCATTTAGTACATGATACCGAAGATGATTCATCAATCGATTTTCTCGGCGATGGTTCATCAAGTGAAGGTCGAAAGACGCCAACCTTAACGCCAAGAAAAGGCATTCTTAAATCTCCAAAAGTAAAATATGCAAACTATGAAACACGCTTACATTCTCTCTTCGTTGTAGGATTATCCGAAAGAAAATGAACATTTTGTACAATTTTCCAAGAAATTGGTTACTGTTCAAAGTAAAGACCACTCAGTCCTGAAAAACATCTTACGTTTAATAACTCATTTTCCCGTCGTTTAGGTGATGATGAACGCGCGCCTACACCAACAAGAACTTCTCGTTCGACAACTCCACGACGTGTACAAATAGCAAAGCCACCGTCACCCATTGATGATGCCATACCTTCTGAAACAGAATCTATCTCAACCGCTATTGACATTGCAAACGAAAATGATTATAGCATCCCATTTAGTGATCATGTTAGCGAATCGGTAGCCGACAATATGTTTGCAAACTTAGTGATGAATGATGAACCTTTGATAACACCTGCTGTGGCGACCAAATCACCACGACGTACATCTCCCATGGGTGCAACAAAAAAGCCGTCGACAACACCAGTTAAACATCATCCTTCACATCGCACTCTATCGGATGTCAGTGATGAAGACAATACCAGAACGGACGATATTCCCGAGGAAATCGGTGCGGATATTTATTCAGAAGATTTCTCTTCGGCCATACATACAGAAACTTCAACGCCGCGAGCACCGACTCCAACAAAAGTTCGCATAGAAAAGCCGACACAATCTGATCCGAACAAATCGACACGAAAAGCAACCACCGAAAATCAAGAAGTACAAGTTGATTTGACCTCTGCCCCATTTCAATCGTCTCTAAATCAAGGTTAATTTGCATTGTTTTCTACTCTTCTAATCTATTTATAACTGTCGTTCTAGTTCATTCCATCTATCTAATTAATCAGAATGACCTTAATGAAGCTCGTCCTTCAACACTGATTCGTTCTGTTATTGAACCAAATGTTCTTCAATCTCTTCTCACGACAAATCCTGTCCTACTAGCTGTGGATGATTTAATTCGAGAACAGAGTTCACTTTTACGATCATTCATTCAATTGCAACGAACATATTATGAATCCACTGTACGAAGCATACGTCCAGAACATGTTTACGTAACTAAAGATAACTCACTTCGAGTAAGTTGAGTTTCCATCAGTGAGAAATGTTTAGATAAACTTTCTTTGCTTAGTACATTGCTGAACAGCAACAATCTCGAATGTATCTCCAATCGAATGACGATTCAATGACCAATTAATTCCTTGTATGCATATATATTTATAGTTTCTCATGTATTTTTTATGTTATTTTGTAAAACGAAGATCAAATTATGAATAAACTCATCCAAAATCGATTTCAAACATCCATGACAAAGACTTTGTTTATTCACTAATTAAACACTGAGCAGAATATCTTTTGGCTAAGTCTGTTGTCAAAATGAGAGAGAGAGATACCTTACATCTTCATCCTCGTCATCGAATTTTCGCTATTTTCTCAAAACATTCCTTATCAATTTTCTGTTAGATATCAACTTCATGCTTACAAAGCTAAAGTAAACTCATGCGACAAACGAAGGTTATCAGATGTCATTTCTCTTGCTTTCATGTACCTATCCCTTCAGAGTAGAACCGCACCACATTCTCACTGAATGCTCAAAGATCAAAGTCCATCTGTACTACTTTGAATTTTTCTTATCGTTTTTATCTAATAGAAATTGCGCCGTTTTTACCTGGTGTATGCTCTCACTCATATATAATACCGCACCTATTTTTTATCTCTTCAGTTACACATCTTCATACATTTCATCAAAGCTATTCTTACTTTTTCTGTGAGTATTGTTCGCAACTGTGAAGAAGAAAACCACAGTGTTATGATTTAGATCCTCCTCGATATTTCCTATGTCAAACTGAATGTTGAATTCGAAACGCGCTGCTAAACCCGTTCGTAAAACTTGGAAAAATGTGAGTTCACTCAAGTCTGGAGAGTTCAGCACTCATTTACTTTCTCATTCTAGCAACCTGCCTCATCACTTGGTAAAGCCGTTCTTAAAGATTGATCTTTACTCTACCAATTGACTTTCTCTTCGCTTGTTATTCATTCATTTGCTTGCTTTTCGCTACTTTTCTTTTCACTTGAACTTTCCGAATAACTATCTTATTCTCCTTTACACAATGGCCGAAATCAATAGTTTATCCAAGTAAATCAAACACATTTGTCATCTACTTTATTTTCTTTACGTTCGTATAGAGTTCTCCGCACAAGCAGCATTTCGTCCGATCAGGATGCTGCGTCGATTCCTTCAACATCCCGTTCAGCATCCCGTTCAGCATCACCCAACTCTAACTGGATCATTCAGTATAAACCTGCTTTCCCAAACACACGCAAGGGTATTTGGGGTGGTTACGAAACACAAGAAGAATTCATGACAATGCACCTTCGTTAAACACCACTACGATGTCCTTCTGCTTCTTCCTGTCCTTCTAGATGTGCATTGTTAAATGAACTGCGCATTTCCCCTTCTTTTTTCATTTTAATCGCTTTTCTTTTTCTTTTTATACCGGTTTTTCTTTGAGTTTAATAAATTGTGACGAAACTAATAGAGATGCTCCGAGTTCATTACATTAGAAGAAGCCACTCTTCGGCAATGACAGCCCAAGACCATTTTACTACAGCGATTGTTATTTTTTTAAAACTCTGCAAACTGTCACTTTCGAAAACCATTAATTATTCTTCATTTGCTATTGAGTATAAGTTAAACTTAATCTCAATGTATCACACACAAGAAATTTGTAGTCAGAACACGCTAATTCTCGCATATACATATCAAATTATCGTGAAAAATCACCAATCATATCGCAAGAGATATTAATCGTGTTACAAATACATCGAGGATTCTTTTAGTTCATGCATTTTTGCTTCGAAATGCTAATTTTATTTTCCATATATATATCTCATCAGTTCGTTGTGCAATTATGTGATGTTCGAGTACCATCGAAGCAGTCTATAGATCGCTTAAGAGGGAAATGAAGCGTCTCCTTGGAATCCCGAAAGGATTCTCCGATCTTTGTTCGTCTATGAATGTGAATATTGTTGACATTCCTGTTAGAACTAATAATTGAGTTCACGAGCAGTTTTTTTCTTGCCGTCGAAGAATAACTTGTTAACATTCATATCTATTTTTATAATAATTAGTTCGTATATTGGAAATTTCTCGCGGCACTTTGGAGATTTCGAGTCAACTAGTTGAGTATATGAATGGCCTTTGTGTTTGGTGTGAGACATGCATATTTACTTTTAGGCGTAATAATATAGTTGAATATCGAGCTAACTAAAGCCGAAGTGTAAGAAAATAGTGCTCGACACGATATAAAACTAGTTTTCCGGCACAATAATGCATTTCTTCGCACATAATGAAACAAAACCGGATGTAGTCATACATCGCTTTTAGCAACTAAAGTGTTCGTTTGAAGAAAATAGAAAACTTAATAAATAAGACAAGTCGAAACCGATGCTGATATATAGGTACTGAAAAAGCAATTAGATACTGTTTACTATCTTTCATTTCCTATCAATATCCACATTATTATCCTAACCTTTTGTCTTGTATATATCCAATCCAGTAATTATCTTTGTTACCGGATATGATCTTGCCTTCGATAAACGTGTTGATTGTTTTTAAAAATAGAACAGTTTGTTTTTCTTTTTTAGTAAATTCAGCTTTTATATATAATCATCACCCTCACTATCATCATTGCTGCTAAGCTGGTTATTTTCTATTCGAAGATTAGCACCATGCGTTTACAATCGAGCACGACTAGAAAAGCTTTCACTGCTTATAGATCCGGCTTTGACAGCGGTGGGATCGATGATGAGGGTGATGAAAAAGAAAAAAAGTGTTTATACATGTCCCATAGTAAAATTACAATTAAGAGTCCAAAGATAATTAAAAGTAAATTTTGAATTCGTTGGAGATCTCTCGATGTTTGAGCCATCGTTGTTTTCTGCAATGTAATGGATTCTTTCAACTAGAACGAAACTTATTCGCATCGAAAAAGATGAAACAAGAAACAATTTTATTACTATTTTCTGCATCTCACTTAGAGAAGAATCGGGAGAAGTAGGTGATAAGCGTGTTGGGCTGATTTCATCGGACTGTTTTATTATTGAAGCAGATGGTGTCTTGCGACCATTCTCAAACGCGCATTTTAATCTATATGATAAAAAACAATCAACTCCCGTTTATGTTAATCGAATAGATGAACACTTACCGATGCTCATAGAGCGCAGAACTCGACACATGCTTCCAGAATTCAACCAATTGTGCTTGTTTGAATTCTTGACTGATCAATGTCCAGATAATTAAAAATTTCTCTTTATTGATATCGCTCGATAATGTACAATAAGCTAAAAAGAGTACAGGTATTAGATATTCTCTCTTATTCATAGATCTTTTTTGCCAACCTTTCAACAAGTAAACGTTAATTGTTGCTGTTTCACCAGGATGGAGAAGACTACATCCGGGTTTCACACGGAACTTATCTGGTGAGGTTGTCTTGATTTTGAACGTTAAGAGCTTATCACCCGTATTAGTTAACATTATTGTTTGAATACAATCGGCGGTTCCATGTGGAGGAGGATCTATTCTTTCGAAAATCAACTCATCATGTGGTCTAAATAGTTATCTCGTTAGGAATCCCAAAGAGAATGAAAGAATTTGATCGGCGAACCTAATGGCAAGTCCATGGAAAACTTTTTCTTCGCCAACAAATCCATTAACTGTCGAAGGTTTTTGTAGAATTGACTAATGAAAAACAATTGTTAAAAGAATGTATTGCTAAATATTTACTTTTCGAACAGTTGACAGAGATGCTTCGGTTGTGATAAGAGAATAAGCCGGTTCTTCAGGAGTTAATGGATCTTCCATTGGTGATAATTCCACTTTAGGAAGATGATTTACTGTATTCGAGAGTGTTTCCGATGAAAGGGGTAAATCAAGCAAGCCAGTATCTGCAAACGTCACCTAATAGAATTGATCAACTGATATAATATCCTGTAAAAGTAATTAACTTACTTTTTTCTTCGAATTTGCATTCATTGAGTCTTCTACAGCGTCGTTGATTGGGTCATGAATATGAACGTAATTTGTAGCATCCTATACGAAAAAGAAATGATTATCAATCAGCTAATTTGTCACATCATTTATTGTTTCCTGCGTAGCTACAATCTAAGTAGTCTATTGCTGTTCGATTACTTTGATAAAAAATCTCATTTAAATATTTATAGGAACATACGAGAAAAATTAATGAATAGAAAGAAAAGACAACGCTATTTTTATCGGTTCAGTCGAACATCTTCGTTTCCTATTCACATACATCATTAAGATTGAGAGTTTTGTGTGACATGGTTAAATAGATAAGACACTAGAGAACGTTGTTAGTCGTTATTGAATAATCTGAAAAACTTTTGTTGCTGTTGTTGTTCCTGCTACTGTTTTTGCGATAGTCGACATCGTTCTTTCATTGTCGTTCTCTTCGTCGTTTTTGCCAATACTGGTCGTAGACTTGTCGTTCATACTGAGAAAAAGAGAGTAACAAGGTTCACTCGTTTTTATATATGTGTGTGTGTGTGTGTGCTTATATGCTCGATTCTAATATAAAAAATAGCAGAACGAGAAACGAGAGCGAGAGAGAAATGAAAAACGATGACGTATATAGTAAGGCCGGCAAAAATAGAACAGAAAAAAAGAAGATGAAGAACAAAGAAATAGAATAACAACAACGTTTATATTTCCACGAACGGTCGTAACACGTGTGTATCGCCAATCTTTCTGGCATTAGTCTATATCTCATGTTGCAAAAGAATGCGATTAGGACACATAGAAAATTAAAAAGCCGGAAATAGAAATAATAGCTTTCTATCGAAGTTAGTGAGAATCTCACATGTTATCTATTCAAGCATACAAACTGACATATCTGTATCAGATGAAAACAGATAACATCGCTCGTTATAGTATGTATATCTGTAATTGAATCAATTTTCTTCTTCACTTACAGTACCGCCCATCGATGTTGACAATTGATCAGTTGGCACGTACTGCGTGATTGACTTAGCATCAACGAATTTAATAAATTGTTCTGCTTCAGTAGGCAGCCAGGAACGAATTATTTTCCACGCCGCTATCAATTAACTTCGAGTTTTTGCTCGACTAGAGGACAGCAAAATATTTACCTGTCAAGATAAATGGCATTTTGAAGATAAGCATATAGGCTGCAATGCATGGTATATAAAGAGAAGGATTAAAGACGATATCTAAGCATACCTAATAAACCGGGATAATAAATTTGTCCACAGCCAATGACAAATTTCACCAAATCATAATCCTACGAGTATAAGATCGCAATCGAATGCATCAGTTTAAATACACTACGAACTAAATGTTTAAGACCAGTTTCACTCATATCAAATAGAATCACAATGGTTTGGCCAGGGTGACGACGTATGTGTCTTTCGAAATTATATGTGATAAAGCGTTTGACTGCTTCGTTATCCTCTTGACCTTTGTTAAATGTTCGCACAACAAAGTGAACTAGAAATAGGCAACGATCAATAGAGTCTAACAAGAAAAATCGATCATTTTGTTTTACGTAGAGGGTTGTTGTTCATGTCATGATTTTTAAAATAGATTGCATTGCGATCAAAATAATTGGCAGGAAACTCCTCTGGTGAGATGTCTATAGAAGAACGAAGAGAAATATTATTTACACGATGATGAAAGACAATATTAGTTCTATTTCCAGGTTTCTTTACCATAAACATGGTGCTCTTTTCTCCAACTCAGCGAAGCGTTAAACACGCTCATGGCTCGATCTTCATCAAAAGTTGCTCCGAACTGGCCATGACGAATGAACATCATTGTGTACTCATCGATTTCATTGAAACGTTGGAGATCACGTGGATCATATAATTGACCTTCATCAATTTGCTCTAGTTGAGAGAGAGAGAGAAAGACAAACACCGAACTTTTTTATACTAATGGAAAATGAAGCGAGCTACTTTCGAAATGTTTATTTACTAATTCTCGGAATCGATTAACCTGTGAACAGATGCAAAGATTAATTGATAGAAACGAGATGAACCATTGATTTTTACTGATATCAAGTGTTGAAATGTGGGAATCGATGACGCCATGAGCGAAGTAAAATGTAAAAAATAACAGTGAGATGTGTTATACTAAAAACAAGATAAGACATACGATAAAAATTTATCTTTTTTACAATTTACAAAAACAAGGCTTGTTTTGTGGATAATCTGAAATAATAAGATAGATAAATATGCTTTTCCTTTCAATTATATCGAACATCCGTTGCGCAAATCTTCTCCGGCTCTTCACAATATTGGTTTTACACTCGAAGAAAGATTTTTTTCTTTGAGAGCGTTAATGACACTCAGAATTTCTCTTTTCACAACAAACAGTGTAACGGCAGTCGAAATCCTTAGAATTTTGCGAAAGATAAAGAAAATGGAAGTTCACACGTTCGAACAGAAATAGATAGAACAGATCTTCTTTACATTTTAGGTTAATAGAGTCGAGCAGATTAGTATTCATCTTCTTCGCCATAGTGATCAGTAAGTATGCAAACTTGGCACTCTCATGGGAAATCTCTGGTATTCCGATGCTCTACAGATTATTCTAATAGCATTTTCGAAAAGAAGCTCGAAATTAGTATTTATCTCGGCTTTGATCGGGTTTAACAAAGAAAAAACGGAAGAAAATGTATTCATGGTGAAGGTTGATGAATACAGCGAAACGATTATATGTCTCTTGCAGAGAACTTACTCGGTAGAAGTAACACTATACTCTCGAAAACTCTTTTCCACTTCTTAACGCAATCGAATCTTGCGCATCACAGCAAATTATAAGTACAAATAAGAATTCCTATTTATTGTTCGACTTGACATAGCTCATCATATATCTAAAACGCAAAAAATTTAGGTCATTTATCGCCCAATCAAACGAAACTTTTAAAAAAGCTCGAGTTAAATCAAAATAGTGGGATGTTCTAAGATGTCTCATTTGCAGTACCACCCATGTCTTTCGGCAGTTGATCGATCGATATATATTGACCTATCGTTTTTTCATCGACGAATTTCACTGAATTCTGTGTTTCAGTTGGTAACCATGTTTTGATCAGCTTCCATGCCGCTAAAATAAATTTTCCACGGATCGGCTCGTATTTACTGTGCAAACAGTATTTGTCTCACCTTGTAGAATAAACGGTTGTTTATAAACAAGCATATATGCTAAAACCATCATCGATATATACGATAGAACATGAGTAAAACAAGAAGATACACTTACCGAGTAAACCAGGATAGTAGTGCATTAAACTATTTACAACAAACTTGATGAGATCATAATCCTATGTTTGAAACAAATGCGATATTGTTAGGACAGTGTAAGATATGCTATACGAACTAGATGGCTAAGACCTGTTTCTCGTAAATCGAATAGAATAACAATACGTTGACCAGGATGAGTTCGTATATGTTCTTCGAAGTTATACGTAATGAAACGTTTCACTGCTTCGTTATCTTCTTGTCCTTTGTGGAAGACGCGAATAACATAATGTACTACGCAGAATTTCGGAAGAAGATTACCTAGAACAACGTCGTCATATCTCAGACTTACATAATGGTATGTTATTCATATCATGATTTTGAAAATAGATAGCATGTCGATCGAAGTAGTTCGCTGGAAATAGATCAGTTGAAATATCTACAAAAGAAATATGTATTTTAAACGAAGTAGAGATTTATTCATACCGTAAACTTTGTTTTGTTTTCGCCATGTCATTGTTTCATGAAAAATACGAAATGCTTTCTGTTCATCGAATGTTTTACCATACTGCAAATGTTGGATGAACATGCGGGCGTAATCATCGACATCGTCAAAACGTTTTATGTCACGTGCATCATACTCTTGACCTTCATTGATTTGCTCTAAGGAAACAAATGTTAAATATTCGTGAAAACAACTGCAAACGAGAATTCTTACTAGAGAAATGGTTATTTACCGCTTTCCGAAACTCTTGCACCTATAAAAAAGTAGTCGGACGTGAGCAATTGTTTCAAAGTAGCATCCATATAAATTACTGTAGTCAACGTCTGGTATGTGGGTAACCAGGTAGCCATACCAATCAGCAGGTAAAATGAATGTATGAGCCGAAAAGATAGTGCACGGTAATGGAATGACAGTGGATATAATAACAAAAGATAAGGATGATATATCTTTGTGCATGGCTTGAATGTGTACGGAATTTGTCAGTATGTAAATAGTTTTCTCAATTCAACAAAATGTACAGTGTATCCTTCGATATTTGACTTGTTTATGAATCTACGAAATTCAGCAATGCGTGGTAAAGTGAATTTATTAGTGAACCATCTAGAAAATATTTTTGATTGATATCGAAATTGTCTAGTATTATTTTGTGAAAGAAATTCAAACTAATTGGATGATGGTCAAAAGAGGAATCTCGAAGAAATCTGTGATGATTTCTTATGGTAGAGATGTATGCATAAATAGACTACGTTTTCATTTATCTCTTCCTCTCAAAAATTGCGCCGTACTGGTGCAAAACATACGTTTATACGCTTGCCCGTCAACTAGAGGAAGAGGGGAGATTATTGAAATCATATTGAAATGCACCCAAATAAAGGCAGACAGCATTCACAGAACGCCTGTAGGAGAGAGCAAAGCAAATATATCAGAGAAGGAAAACATATTCTTCTTTGCTATAGTTGGTATTCTATCGTTGTTTTTACAAATAAAGTATATAAACAACATTGCGAGATTATCTACCTGACCATAAAATGCAATAACAGAAAAAAAGAATATGTAATATATATATATATATATAATATTTTTATACAAAGTTGTCATTGAATCATGTTATTCTGAGATCGCTGAGAATACTCATATCTGGCTTGCACAGTTGTTGGTTTTAGTAGAGATTCAATTCAAACATAGCCGTAACGATCGTGATAATCGCTGTGAGCGTCACGAATTTTCTTTCGTTCACTTTCTAATAGCTTCGCTTGTTCGGGTACAACAACGACTGTGCTGGCATCATTCCCATTTTCGTCCGTCTTTTTTTCCGGTTCATCATCACCATTGGCACGCGATGCTTCAATAACTCGCTGTGCTGGCCACATCTTCGTTCTAAAATACGATCTCAAATCAAATTTATCTTTAATGAATGCATCTACATACACTTGATCAGGCCCAACAGCTTGGCCTGGTCTCAACGAATTGATTTCCGACGCAATATGCTCCGCATGAGTACTTTCAATACCAATCAGACGTGCCAGATGTTTGATTTGTTCGACAGGTTCACTATGTATACTCTCGTAACGAAAATCACCTTTAGCCATAGCACGCCAATATTCGTATGCAGTCATGTATGCTTTCAGTCTGGAAAGTATCACACCAAGATCATGCTTCATCCAACCTAAATGTATATGCCAGAGAGAGGTATGCTATTTCCAGAAATTCCATTTCTTCTAAGATACCGATAGTTAAACAATCGTCGATGACATCGCGTAAATCTCGATGAGCCACAAATACCTTGTATCCATGGCCGGAGCGATCGAGACCTTCTGCCCAATCGGAATCGGGTATACGCATGGTACGAACAACCAATGGTCGACCACATGCTTCAATTAAACGCGTTTCGAGATCATTCTTGGTAATATGATTCAAACGATAACTATCACCAGGACCAAATGCGGATTCCTCGTGGATGAGCAGTAATCGCACAGCGTTGAACAGCCACGATGTTCCTTTGAAAGAAAAACGATCCTACATTCTTAGAAGTAAATAAAGATTTCAAAACGTACCAGAACGTTCGGGTCCAGCGATAATGTAAACCTACGCATAACAAAAGGAAATCAACGAATTTTGACGATATTCAAATCGCACGTACTGGGCCAAATCGTTTGGACTGCTTTGAATTTAGCTTCATTGAGAATGATTCTCGATAGCGTTCGACTAATGAATAAACGAAATGAATCTCAACTCAACAGCAAGAAGAATCTGGTTAAAACCTACTTGCTTCTTTTTCTTCTACTGTTTGATGTCGATAGTTACACAAAGCATGGCAGTACTTTCCGCGAAGGTAGTCGGGACAATCGAATAATTTGGGGTAGGTCTCTTCCATTGTCTCAATTGATCGAAGTATATGCGCAGTTGATTTTTATTTATCAGAAAGTGTGGAAAGATGAGTGAGCGTAACTGTGTCTGACTGAATGACAAAAACGAAGTAAATCTATTGGTCAAATATTAACGTCGTAGATCATTTTCCATAGATGTCGACCTTTCCCTCCTCACCATCATCTTCATTCAATTCACAAAACATCGAGTCAGCCTCGTTCTCTTTTATTTCTATCAAAGATTACAAAATTCGACAGTGTGGAATTTCCTAGATTAAAAAGGAAGAAAAAAACTGTTAGAACATTAGCATCCATCAAAGTTATTCCTAAGTTTGTCTTCGCTACAACATATGGTATTAAAAAAAAGAACATCATAACTCACACGCGACTGAACTACACACATAGAAATGGAGAAAACAAACAAAAAGAAAGTTATTCAACAAGAATAGAAATGTTCCTCTAGCTATGAACGACTTCGTTTTAGAGCAGAGATTGCTATAGATAGAAAAATTCACTTGTTGTGTTATACATACTGTTTCGTGAGTGCAAACAAACAAAAAAAGATGATTGAATGAAAAGTATGTCTCTATGTTCGTAATGATGATTGTAAATGTCGACGATTAGCAGGCGCTTTATTCGCTTTTTTAACTAGAACACTGCTGGTTAATTCTGCCTTCTTCGCTCGATCGTCAAAGGTTTCATTCGTTTCACGAAGATATTCTCGAAGATCTTGAGATGATTTCGCCAACGAGCGAGACTAAAACAGAAAAGAGAAGAAGATTCAAACGAGAAAAGTTAAAACGACTTACTAAATCCATCGCCTCTTGTTTATCTTTGATGAAGTGTCTGGTTCGTTGATCTTTTTGTCTAAGATCATTACCTAATTCGTATCGACGCTTTTGTAAATCAAGTAATTGTCTAAAAACACATAACCGGAAGTAAAAATGTTTGTATCAAATGGTATTTTATACTGTTCGTAATTCTTTGCTTGTAAAGTTTCATACAGGTGCCGAGTATGACGAAGTTTATCGACTTTGCGACGAAGTTCAGTTTGTCGACGCTCATCAGCCATTGTTTGATCCTATAGAAACGTAGAATTTCGACTCTGACTTTCATATATCGCAAGTCTATTACCGAAAGGTCGTGTAATAACGATGAATATCGTTCGATTTCTTTTTCCGTTTCCGCTCGACGAGCATTCTCTCTTGCCTTTTGAATTTTCAATTCATGATCATAACTGAAAACGCAAATCATTCAGTAAGATCCAGTGAATGATTATATTCACATACTGTCCGAGTAAAATTTCATATTGTTTCTTTTCAAAAGCGGCCACCTCAGGATCATCTCGTACTGCTGAACGTGCTGCGCGTCGCTCGATGATCTCTTTGACATTTTCCAAACCATTCCTAGACGAAGAATGCATTTCAACTAAGTATAATCAAAATAGCAACAAAGAATGCGAACATATATCGATCGTTGTTATGTTGCTTTGATACAGTATCGGATGTACTCATACGCTGGAGACTTTTGTTCTAAAAGACAAGAATGATTGGTTGTATATGGCAATACAATAAACGTACCAAACGGCGAACATCGTCGACGAAATGGGCTGAAGTCGAAGCTCGAGGATCGTACTGGTCATCGCGATCACCATTTTGATAATAGGGTGAAGGCACTGGAGGTGGCCATCGAGCACTTGAAGACTTCAGAATCGAGTTTGAGACGGTAGAACGAGTTGCCGATGTTGGTCTTGGAGGAAGATCGGCATTCACTTCATATTCTGGATATCTTATTCCTGTGCTTGAGTGAGAATGTGTTGGGACACTACTAATTGTGGTTGGTTCATGAAGACCTTGAACAAGGGAACTCGATGGATTGAATCGTGTTTCAGAATATGGCCTATCAAAGAACAAAATGTTGCCATGATAATGAATGTTTAAAAACGCTTATTAATTACCGTCGGCGTATTGAAGTTTCATGCACATGTGTGGGTTCTTAAGAAATCGAATGATGATGAGTGGAGGAGATCAGACTTAAAAGAATTCTTACGCGGATCTACTGTTCGCGATCTTGAAGCATGTGCAAGTGTTTCTTCTCGAATAATTTTTTCGCGTTCTTCCCGACAGCGTTGCAATTTAGCTGCAAAAGACAACACAATTCGAGCAGAACTAAACACTCTTCAAACCTAATCGATCGACCTCCATTTGATCTCGTACGTTTGATAATGTTGAAAGACGAACTTTCTCGGAGCCAATATCATCTTGTATATCAGCCAATCGTTTTGGGAGCAATGTTATAGGCTACAAATGTAATTGTATACATCGATGCAGATGCACAACTTCGATTGACTTGTTCATTTTCCTTACCTTTATATTTAACCGAGAACAGGCTTCAAGTGAACGTGGACTCGTTAGAACATATTTCGAATCAGCATAATCAATATGGTCAAAATTATAGAGATCAATTTTCAATTGACCGCGGTTCACTATTGAGCTGCTAACAGGTCGTCGACGTTCATAGCGTCTGTACGATGATGATGACGATATAATTGGCGTTCCGGTTGTTGGACGTTGCAGATTTAAACAACCGGACGTATCGAAAAACCGTGTCGCTTCATTTCCACTCATCTCTAGGTTACCCGTATTCTGATCTGTTCTATCCCTTGACTTTTTCAGACAATGGTAGCCATGACATCTTTCGTTAACTAAGCAATGCCTCCGCCATGAGGATATTCTCCCCTCTAATCACCATTAATAAGAAAGAAGAGAGTGAGTACAATAATCAAATGAATATTTTTTGTTTGGGTGAAAGGACACATTCGATAATATTCGATTGCATAATTAAAACATGCAGATTCCATTTCACTATCAGCTGATGTATAAATAACTGTAAACTCGATGACCGCGACCTTCTTTTTATGGTATTTATGAAACACGATAGCTTGTCGTTCTGTTGATATTGTTTAAGATTACATGAATATCAATGATTTTTTTTGTCCTAATTAACATGTCGGTTTGACGTTATTTTTAACTTTGACATCCTATATGTATTTCAGACAAGAATCCAATTGATAAAGTATTATTTATTGATTAACAACGAAGCTCAATGGCCGATAATATCATAGGAATTGTCAAAGAGAAAGGGAGTGCGTTAGTGTCATCCATTCAAGAACATATCACCAACATGAGTGACACAACGGGAGCGTTGGCAAAACAAAAATTACTGCAAACATTGATTTCATCAGGTGCTGTTCAGAGTGAACATATTCGACATGCACTTCAGATTGGTATGTGAAACACGTCTTTTCTTTTAGAAGAAGAACACTATCTGCACTTAGGTATTGGACATTTCTTTGACTGTCAATCGAACAGAGCTCATATGTCATCAGAATATGTTCAACGAGAGAAGTTTCCGGCAAAAGGTGGTACTGGAACACCGATTCATTCATTACCTGATTTTGATATCGAAGCGTACGGACTTCCTATATTTTATGAGCTAATGCATATTTACGGCATTGATCCAGCAACATTAAAAAGTCATATCTGTCAGAATGAATTAAAGGAAATTGTTAATCCATCGAATTCTGGTTCACTTCTCTATCTCACGTCGGATTCAACATTTCTAATCAAAACCGTTCGGGATTACGACGCCAAATTCATTCAACAGAAGTTTCTAAACAGCTACTTAGACTATGTCAAACGGACACCGGGGACATTCATAGCCAAATTATTCGGTAGTTTTGGTTACATCCCATACATATCCCCAGATCGTGGAATAACGGTCGATTCGTTTACTTTACGATTTGCGATCTTCTCAAATTTCATTCCACCAAACCTTGAAATCCATGAGAAATATGATCTAAAAGGTTCATCCTATGGACGTGATGCAAATGCAACGGAAAAAATGAAGTCATCGGCTACATTCAAAGATAATGATTTCCGTGAAATTCACCCACAAGGATTCAAGTTACCCAAAAGTGTTTACTTTCACCTAAGAGAAGTTCTCACACGTGATGTTAACTTCTTAGAAAAGTTAAATATTATGGATTATTCCTTATTACTTGGTAAGCTCATCGTACAGAATTTCAGCATTAACTCCTTTGTTTTTCCGTTCAATAGCTGTACATAATATTGATAATCAGGTCAAACCGACACGTGTTGGTCCAGTCGAATCTCTGTTGGGATCGGTTCGTGATACATTCTTGATTGGCATGACACAACAAATCGATCAACATGATACGAAACATAAAGAAGAAAAACCTAAACTAGTATTAAAATTTAAGAAACCCATTGAAACATTAGGTCTTGGTTTCAAAGAAATATCTACATACGATACAGAGAATTCCAAAGAATATGGGTAAGTTGCATTCTCGAAGATTTCACGATGCACGTCTTCTTCTTTCAGAGGTATTCCAGCAGTGAATGAAAACGGTGAACGTCTTCTTTTATTCTTCGGTATTATTGATTTATTGCAAACGTAAGTTCTGCATTTTGCCCTCTACACCTCTACGCTGTCTATCTTTCGATGCTAGATTCGATATTTGCAAAGTGATGCAACGGCAATATCAAACAGTAGAGAATCGTGAGGCGGTTAACGATCGCTCAATCGTTGAAGCTGACTTTTACGCGAAACGATTTAAAGAATTCGTCTTTGAACGTGTTTTCCGACCGGCAGATGACGAGCTTGCCACTCATCCAATCTCAATGAATGTGTTTTCTCATCCTTCGCATAGTCAATCAACAGATCTATCTAGTGAAGCATCTGGAAAAGTCGTTTATCCCGAAGTGCACCGACTCTAAAACTTGTTTATTTATTCTGTTGTGCATTTGTTTTTATTATTACATCATGAACCCATGATTTTTGTGTATTTGTCTTATATATTTATTGAATTAAACAAGCAAGAAAACAATGACACTATCTAACTTTTGTACAAAGACCAAAAGCAGTACGAGTTATACTCATGTGTTAAAAAGACATTCAGATGAATAACAACTGTTCAAACATAATAAGGCGCGAAAAGAAAACGATGGCTGAAAAGAAAATTTGCACAAATATTCTTTTTCAATTCGAGTTTCAAACGTGTATACAAACACAGCTGCTCCGTAGTTTCTTCTTCCTTTTGATATTATGATGAGGACATACACACACACACACATGACTATCGAGAAAAACGAAGGCGTAAATGTGTTGTCACTTATATTCACAACAAGAATTAGAAAAAAATACAATGATTTTGTTTTTATCAGTTCATTTAAATGAAAACATTGACAGTAATATTGCACATTAGTCACAATTGTCTCTTTTTACGAGTGGATTGCTATGGATAACACGAAGAATGACATAGAGAGAAAGAAAATAACACATCAAATATTGATTGTAAATCCCTGCTTGTTAGAAAGAGGAATGCAAACAAGACGTAGAGAATCGATTATTTAAATGGATTTGTCGATGTTTGATGTCCATGATACTGAAGTGGTGTGGATGGAGATCGAACTAATGAACGTTTACCAGGCATTTTTGTCAAAGATTTACATAACATGGCAAAATCTGGACGATCATCTGGTACAAACGACCAGCATTGGTTGATAATATCCTAATGATCAAGAGAAGATTAGTATTCGTTTCAGCGACTCGGAGGAAAAGAGTAATGACTTACTTTGGCGTTTTTACTAATATGCACACTACTCAATGGTTGTTTTAAGGAATTTCCTGCTCGCCAGATGATGTATTCTGCGGGTTGTTTTGCATAGGGAAATTCTCGGAATAGAAGTTCGTACCAAACCGTTCTAAAAGAACCAAACATTTTTATTTCAATAGATCCGACTGGTTGTTGTTTTTTCTTTCCTACCCAAAAGCGTAAACATCCGTTTGAGGTGTATGCTGTAAAAGCGTTTGTTCGTTTCGTGCATCGAGTTTTCGTATGATTTCAGGGGCTAAATAACTCAAAAATCCTCGCGGAACGATCACTGCTGGTTGTTCATGGTATCGATAACATTTACTCAATGGCACTAAACCATAATCTGTTAGAACAACGCGATTATTTTGAACGAAAATATTAGTGGTGCGTAATGACATGTGATTGATCGACTTTTCATGTAGATAACTCATAGCTTGAGCTATCTGTGCAGCATATTGAACAGCTAAACTGAATAGAATGGAATCGTTGCGAATATGAATCATTTCGAATAGTGTTGAACCACGAATCCAACTAAAGGATGTCAGTGAGAAGAAACTTTGAGAAAAAAAAGGACACTTACTTTGAAGCAATAGCAAAATTGGGACTTTCGACTAAATGAATATATAAATATTTATAAAATCTTCACGAGAAAAGAGATACATACTACAAACGCCTGTGTACAAATTCAAATGTTCATGTCGAACTTTTCGTAAGCGGAATATCTATGTGACGGATGATGAATAGATACGCGTATGTCAACAGAAAAGTATAGAGAATTACTTGATTTTTAAATTGTTCCAAGAATTCTACATCGGTCGATTTGGGGTTTGGTTTTATCAGTCTGACAGCGAGCTCACCATGCCAATGTGCTCTGAGTATAAAATATTTCGATTCGAACTAAAAAATCCTTTTCTTATTACTTACTTCATCAATGAACCAGACGATCGGCGAACTTCCTCAATCATTTTAATATTATTAAAACCAATTACCCAATCTTGGATTGAAGTAGGTAGCTAATATACCGTTAGATATTCAGGCTGGTGACGAAATGAAAAAGAGAACTTACATCCATGCTTCGTTTATCTGGATCTCCATCGACATCATCATCGAATGAAATTGCTAGTTTCGATTTAAAATCATCTCTAGCAGATTGTTTCGAATCGTTCTATAGAAAACTATGTTTTCCTAATCGATCATCATGATAGAATTGGATTTACTTGTGATAACTGAGAGGAGTATCTATTTGATAGTGTTATCGTTGAATCAGTCAGATTGGTTCCAGTATCGGTTTGAGCTGTTGAACTAAAATAAATTCATGGGAATAGTGTAGAGATTGAGACTATTTGCGATAGATTGATATACTTCGTATCACTGTCGGACTGAGATTCCGGAAGTTCTAAAAAGCATCAAACGAAATACGGTCAGCAATAATGAATATTGTCACATTCACGTACCTGATGCTGTTTTCGTATTGGTCTCGATGACAACCCAACTATCAGGATCATTTTGAGCTAAAGAAAATGAAGAAATCGGATTTGCTTTTGGTCACTGTTATACTCCACACACGCTCAATCGATGAAACTTACTGCAATAGATAGATTCACTGACGCATATCGATGGACTTCCATTTGATGTGGTCCCGCTGAAATGATAACTAGCCAGCGACGGATGTGGCGCAGGAGAACCGGGTGCTGATATTGGAGTTGAAGGAGTTGGACTAATACTATCCGATGCTAGAATACAAACACTATTCATGATATTCACATTGAAGGAAAGAAACATACGAGTGAAATGATATTTCCGCGTCAGTGGAGTTGAATTGGCTAAAAGAAAAGACGATTATAGAAACGCTTCGAGCTATTCTTTAAATACCGAAAGCATTTTGAATATCAGTGTTGTCGATGGCACGGCGGAATTTACCTTCACTGAAACCACAATTAGTGGGAGCTTGTTGAACGCATTCTTTATGGCATTTGTACCTAGAAAAGAACACCAAGTGACAAATAATGAATTATGTAGAGGAACATTTTCAATTAAAATAAATACAGCAATCATTTTCCGCGACAAACAAACTAAATCATGCGTTTTTCTTCGAATTCATAGACTATCATTCTAATTGACATTTGTCAATGTCATTTTCGAGCATCTTACTTGCAATGAAGGCAAGCCTTTCCTCGAAATAGCTGTCTTCGGCAGACATCACATAATGAAAACTTGAAAACCCGCGTTTTTGCGAACCTAGAAGGATATAATATAACAACAAAAGACTCTCATTGTCTTTATTGATCTAATGCAATCATTCGCTCAGTTCGCTTCGCACAGAGAAAATAGAAGAAGGAAAAAGCAATACACAATGACGAATACGTGGACAAATACTGTTCATAGATATATAGATATATCTTACTTGCAATTGTTGCATTTGGTACCGAGAAAGAAGATCTTTTTTGTGCATACATTACACGTTGATAATTTCATCAGATTAGTCCATCTGAGAACGAGATAGAAAGAAAGAAAATGTCATGAAAATGTTGTTGGAGATTAGTAGAAGCAATTCTATGCAGAGTTATGTGTACAATAACGATCACCAAGATTAGTAGGATGACAAAGAATAAGACTGACAAGAAGCGAAAGCGTGAACATGAGCAGAAGATACAACTAATCTGATTCGTGTGAAAATACGAACTTGTGCTGAATTTTATGCGCCATTCGATGACGAATAACGGGAGATTGTGTATTGTAAAGTGGTGTATCTATTGAATGATAGTTCATCATTGAAAATAAACATCAACATTTGAATCATACGATCTACCTGGTGATTTAGGATCATTTTCTGTATCACTATTATGTGTGGAACCCATCGGTGAGCCGGACATAGTTGGTGAACGTATCGTTGGTGATTTTGGTGTTGCCGTTCCTATTAACATAACAAGTGTGAGAAGTTCAAGGATATATAGCTGGGGACGGTTATATTAGTAAACGCATTAGTTGAGACGTAGGCATTAACATTCGAACAATCGAGCAGATAGGAATATGTGCTAACCCTCTTTGAAAGCAGGTCTATTCCATAAGTGATTTTTGGCAAGTTTCGTGACAAGTTTATTGTCATGATGTTTGTGATTACATGAGTTCAATGGCAGAATATTATTTACGTCAGTTTGTTCAGATTCCGACGCTGTTGCATTTTGATGGATCAATTTCGAAAGTGCTTTCGTGTAATAGTATTTATCGAAGGCTTTTATTGAAAGTTTACGCTTTGCCAGCTGATATGGAAGATTGTATATTTCATTTTCAGTACTACTGTACTCGACATCTATTAGAAGAAAAAGTGATTTTCTTCAATTGATCATCGAATATAATCTATCTAAACAGCTGTTCTGCGCTCGCACACGCGGCCTTATTATTCATATATTCTGGATATTCAAGACATCTTCTGAGTGCGAGGGCGGTCTCGCTACCAGGCTTTTGAACCAAACATGCATCTCCGTCAACTTTAATTAAAGTTATGCATAAATAATAGCAAAGAGTTCACGTGGAATTCCAAACTAATTTCGGAGGACGATTCTTTTAACTTGCTGGTATTAGTTTATGCTTACCAGATTGCAATCGGCTATCCGTATCTGAACCGTACGAGCTCCGACGAGATGTTGAACTATCACCCGGTAATTGTAAATCCATAGTGCGTGGCGGATTCACACTGCTTAGAAAATAGAATTTGCCTTTTAGAAATCATTGACGCAATCGTACTTGGCAAATATCGAAGGGTCAACTGAGCTTTTCTTACTGGGGTGTTCACATTTTCTTTTTCCATTGACGGATAAATGTATCGAACGTGTAGGTGGCGGTGGCGGTGTAGCTAAAAGATTAGCAAGGGCTTTTTTTCAAAGTTCATTGACGTAAACAGTATCTTACGATAGTGTCGTCTTGGATGGTTTGCTGTGGCTGTTGTCGTCGTGGGTGTGCTTGTATTTGTGACAGCTCCGAATTCGGTTGATAGAGACGCAGACACGGACGACGATCTCTCAGAATCCGTACTGAGTGGTACTGAAAGTACTAAAAAACACTCGAGTAATGTCACATTTCTGTTCAGTCATATATATTTCAATTTACCTGTATCTGACAAACGATGCTGACGCGAGGCGTAAGGCGTCATCACTGGTGCTGATGGTGTTTCTATATGCCAATAGAAACGTCCATGATCGTTGGTACCACCATGAAGAAAGTAATCTATTACGAATACAAGAGACATAAGTATGACAAATTAATTCTGCTCGATAAGACATACCAAGACAATCTTTCAGTGCATTGAATGCATTGCGAAAGTCTTTACGTTCAACTTCAGTCGTTCCAGCGTCATATAAAAGCTTTTCGCGTACTGCTGCTTTTCCATTCAAAAGATCATCAAATGTCATGCGCTGTTCAATATACTAAAATCAAAAGCGAACATACAACGACGTCTGAAGCAGATCTAATGAATTGTACTTCAATGGATTTTTTGTTGATATTGACAACAGAGAGGAACCGATTGAGTTTGGGATAATCACTATGAAATCCGCCGTTTTGTCCGGCCGGATTTTGCATTTGTACTAACATGAGTTGATGAGCAAAAAAACCAATAACACGACTCTAGATGAAAAGAAAATAGAACAAGATCTTTTCCTGTGATATTCTGAACTGAAGTGACCTACTTCATTATTTCGTATCAATTCGTATTTGAGCGACAGATCCGACATGGTTTCACTGTTAAATTTATTTAACTGATCGATAGCGTGAGTCAGAGCATCGTCGAGATAACGTAAATTCTGTGACACTGTTCGATCATATGGCATTGATGGAGTCGGGGTTATCGGCACGAGAGGTTTATCATCGCCATTCTCATTTCCAGGCACCTCATCTGAACTCATTATTCAATCTAAAGACAGAGCACAAACTCGAAATTATTTCATGGACATTTCCAGTTAATTTTCCTACTTAGTATAGGAACAAAATTGAAAAGAAAATCGTGACAATGCGTGAGTTGCAATGACGAGAGCAACAGATGTAAACAGAACAGAATAATCAACAACATTAAAATGATTGGTCGGAAAAGACACTAACCGAAAGCTTCCAGATTAACACCATGGAGTGGCGTACCCTATAAAGTACTATTCTCTCCCTGGAGTCCTCGGTTAGCATGCCCTAGATTCATACTGTTGACCTACTCTTAATTGAGACTATATTAAAAAATACAGAGTTATTCTTTCAAACACAATTCACACATTCATCAGAATCGTTAATCTATTCTTGCCACAATCACATAATCAGTATTTATTGACTCAGTAGTCCATCGACTGCTTTTACTGAAATAATTATGAGCAAGTATCACAATGATTATACACAATGTTCGAACTACTAGACAACTGGCGCTTTTCGATAATTAATATCTAGACCATGTCACAGAAAACAACGCAGTTCTTATGGTCTAATACACAAATAAAATTATCACGCATAATTACCTCAGAAATTTCAGCACCGAAAGGTTTTGATAATAAACGACAAGCTTATAACTATGTGCGTCATTTGTTTATTAAGTACAATGATTTATTAAAAAGACTAGACGAAGTATACGTGACACTATTACATCCGCAAAAGCGTTCGATTCTAAAAATTCTACTCGATGGTCTAGTTGGACGACTGATTGAACTGAAACAGGAAATGATGAAGTTCGATGGATGTGAATACACCTATTTTGAAGATATTGCACTTAATCATAATAAAACATTGGTATAGATACTTAGAGAGAAGATCTACTTTCCACGTCATTTTCTAGGATGATTTATGCATTCAAATCCCACGTTATTTCGCAGAGGATCGTTTTCGAGCCATTGAACAACGAAATCAAATGATCAAACTAATCCTCAATCGTTTGGAACAATCGAAGAAGGATTATCTTTCAAGAAACTCTTTATTAATAGCAGTAAAGTCAGATCAGATTGATGCAATTACATTAGCTCATGCTGTACGTGTTATACAAGCTCACGAACGTGCTCGACAAGGACGTGTGCAGGCATACTTCATGCGACAAATGAAAAAGGACGTGAAAACAGTTGAAACGAAGGCAATCAATGATAATAATCTCGGTGACAGTTGTTTAATTATTCAAACTATATGGCGACAGAAAAGTGCAGAAAAAAGATTTCATCAGAGAAAACTTGAGCATGTCAAACTGTTGGACATGGTGAGGGAGAACGAGAGTTCACATTGGTTTCTTGTTTGAATTGATCAAAGGTTCTCTATTCAGGTTTTACCTGGAAAAAATCCCTCGAGCTTTCATCGCACGACTGACTGGGATCAAACCAGACGAAATATTCAGATAGAATATCAACAAGAATTAGACGAAGCACCAGATCATATCAAACAGAAACTGAGCCAATATGAAGAAACAGAAATGAAATTTCGGTTAGAACATGTCCTTATTCAATGGTTACTTGAATCACGACAACTCTATGGACAATTTCCGATCTATCCATCTGAAGATATCAACGGATCCGCGACACTATTCAAAAACTTAACTCTGGCGGAAGTTCAAGAATTCGTGACTAAAGTTGGCTAGAAGAAATCACTTCTTTTTCGATTTGTCTTTTTTTTTCATTTGTATCTTGTGACAGCAAGCACAAGCATTGAAAAACAAGAAACCCAAGCGAAAAGAAAAGAAAAAACAGGTAAAAAGAACCAACAAGAAACCAATTAAACAAGTATTTTGATATTCACACTCTCAATTCGATTTGATCTCTTTCATTCTCAATCTAGAAAACACAGTTGAATATGCTAGAACCATCAAAATTCGTTCCGATGATGAATAATCAATTAGGTGTTTACAAAGATCTTTTCTATGAACGAGATGAATCTTACAATAGTGAACAACGGTACGATCGATTGTTATTAATGGATGAGTTTCGACCGGCAGTGGAAGAAGAACTACGGCACGATGTCGATAATATTCTTCGCAATGAATTAGTCTATCTGAAATTAGCCATTGATAATAGTGAAGATAAGCCAATGAAGAAATCAAAAAAGAAGAAGAAGAAGAAAAGAAGGCGAAGAAAGAAGAAAGGGCAAGATTTAGTTTCAAACCGGTAACGAAAGCGCTGATTCAAATCAATTTGTCGTAAAGAAAATTTTCAATGACAAATAGAACACTCGATTCAATCTTCGAAGAACTTGCGGAATCGAAAATCATTCTACCGACTGAGCTCGTTCATCAACATGACTTTATCGGCGATTATCAGTACTCAGCGGAAACTATACGTTTTAACCAAAAAGAACCGATGCCATCGTTACTCGACTGTCAGCAGCTAGTTAATTTACAAATCGTTTTCCCACTTTGTAACAAAATGAACGTGATTTTTTCCGCTTAGCTTATACATTCTACGCAGATAGGTTCGCAGGAAGTGCATTCGAATCTTGCACCACACAAAGCTATACTTCTGGCTGGACCATATGGCAGTGGAAAGGAATTACTAGTGCATATTACATGCAACGAATTAGGTGGTCTACTACTCGATCTGTCACCTGCTAATCTGATGAAATCCTTTAATACAAGTACGGAAGTGAAGCCTTGAGAGAATTTCAGCTTGACTTGCTTGTTCGATACGCAGTCTGGTGAAATTCATCCTCCTTGCAGCAAGAAACTGTATCATAGTCTCATTTATTTTTAGCTGATGGTTTAAAAATACTCTTCGCAATGATTAAACGAGTCTGCTCTGATGTCCTTGTTTGAAAATCCTATTTCTATTTCTTTTTGGTGATAGTTGATACTGACAATGCCTCCAGTTCTTTGCATGATTCGCGACACTGAACTACTTTTTGCAAAAAAGCTTACACAACAAGAAAAACAGTACGAACCGAAACGATTCAAGCGTCTCATACAGCGATTTATCAAACGAATCAAACCTGGTGAGCGAGTCATGTTCATTGGCCTCTCATCACAGCCATATCGTGCTCGAATAAAACCTCTTTTTCAAATATATCAAAATATTGTTCTCTTTCCGAAACCCAACTATGGTTCCCGGCGTAGTAAGGAAATCGTTATCTATCCAACCCGAATCATTTTCTTGTTTTATAGAAATTTGTTATAAAATTTTAGTTGAACGAAATCATATGAATATCAGTGACGTAGAACTGAGTATATTGGCGTCGATTTCAAAAGGTTATACAGCTGGACAACTTCTCGAAGCTATCTACAAAGTGCTCAGAATAAAACAGGAAACTAAATATATGAATAACGATTGTACAGCAAAGGATTTTATTCCGATACTTGGCTTGAACACGCCGGTTTTTATTGATGAAGAAAATAAAATAAAAGTAAAACAATGAAATGAATTATTTTGATAGTTCGTGTACGAAATCTTATCCTATAGAACTGGTATGCTAAAACGCCCAATGGTGTTAAACGGTTGAAAGAGATCGCTCAAACGCCGACGAAATCAAAAAAATCTTCGTTAAAAAAATGAACTCAAATCTCAGCTCGTTGTAAAACAAGTATTTCTGCTTATTCCTTACGTACATTTGTGTTTGCATATACATACATATACAAGAAAAAGAAGGCGATATTGTTTTAACGAAGACTAGAAATCTGCAAATAAATCAAGGTCTTTATCCGATGCGAATGGTACCGAGCGCCAATCTTCTTTGTATTCATCGAAACAAGACGTGTCACCTGGATGTTCTAGAGGAGGCACTATAGGTGGTTTCAGTTTTCGTGCATATACATCGTCCCATTTGATGGAAGAAAATATTGCTTGTTCTTTAACCTCGCGTGAACCATTCTTACCAGCACCAAGACGTTTGTCAGCATTTTGTATTAATAACTTCTTAATGAAGGATTTTGTTACATCGTCGATAGTACGCGGCCATGAGATTCGACCAGCCAAGACGCGACTAGGAATTTCGATTTCATTTTGATTCGGATTAAATGGTGTGTCTAAAAGGTGAGAGCAGATCGAATTCAGAGTTCTGCCGAAGATGAAAACAAAGGCGTCGTTTGGTTACTTACAGCCAATGAGCATTTCGAATAGAAGAATACCTAAACTCCACCAATCCGTGCTCTTGTGATGTCCAGTGCCTTTGAATAATTCTGGGCTGAGATAATCTGGTGTACCGCATGTTGTGAAGGTTTTATTTAAGATCTTCTTTGCGAATCCTATGCGACAAAAATAGACTACTCCTACAAGAATACCTCTTGTTCTTCACTCACCAAAATCGACAAGTTTAACATGACCTTCTGCATCAAGAAGAATGTTTTCCGGCTTTAAGTCACCTAAATAATAAAACCACGCTGGTCGTTTAGTTTTTTTTTTGCAAAACGCAAACTGCTGAACATACGATAGACAATTTGTAGTGAATGTAAATATTCAAATGCCAACGTGATTTCACTTATGTAAAACAATGATGATTTCAAATCGAATGTACCTCTCTTCCTCATGTATGTAAACAATTCACCGCCAGGTACATAATCAAGTAGCATGTACAGAAATTGATCCGAATGATGTGTCCAATGTAAACAAATGATAAACGGATGATGAATACCTGATAAAATCTCTTTTTCGCTTTTGACATGTTCGACCTAGCGGACAGATATATTTTTGTTAATTCATACGACAAAATTCGCTCTTTTTCTCTTACTTGACGAGATTGAACGACATGCGTGATTGAAAAGATTTTCAATGCATAGTATACGGAAGATTCACGATCTTGAGCAACTAGAACTCGTCCATAGGAGCCGGTTCCTACCTAAAATAAGGCAATATTGGTTATTCGCTTCTAGAAAATAGGTCAATCTCTTCCGAGACACATTCTCAATGGGACTAACATATCTACAGTTTAACTCAGATATTCTTTTAGGAAAATCAGAATTTGAAAGAGAAAATCATAGATATCGGTCTTAGTGTTTCTCAGTAGCTTTTCGCAATTAGTTTGACAACGTCCATTACTTATAATTACGAACCAAAATTTTCCCTAATCATTCAAAGAGGATTGACGTTGATAAAAATAAGTTTTCTGTCTTCCCACGCTTTATCTTTCAAGCCCGCAGTCAATTTACACCAGGTAAACATACATTTTAACTAATGAAAACAGGTGATTACTGTTTGACAAGAGCTAATTGAATAAAATAAAACTAATTTTCTTATAGTTCGTCGATTAACAATGCAGATTTAATTCTTCGACATGCCGAATGAACAGTTCTTCAAAACTTCATTACCGATGAAGTAGAATCTGTTTCCAGCAGACGAGTTCTGTTCACGACACTCAATTATTCTCCCAAGAGAGTAGATGGAAAAGATATTTGATGTCCGTGTTGAAATGTACTTACTGTCTTAAGAATTTCTAGACGATCAAGTGCTTTCTGGCGCTCTTCACGCTCTGCCAAAGTAATATTACTGAATCTGTTTGCTATTAAAATCGTATCATTTTCATTGGCTATTGAAGTGTTCAATGCTGGCGAGTCTGGTGCATCACTCGATGTACTTGAGGAAATAGTATGCCGTGGAGATTTGTTTGTCATTTTTCGACGAAATCTGAACTAAATAAAGGCAAATATAAACAATAATTACCAGATAACGAATGCATTTTCTTAAACTAATTGCTTTATATAAATACTATTTTCCATGCATGTTGTTTTTTCTTCTACTCATCTCAGGAAATTATAGAATTTACTTTCACATATATGACGGTAACGGCAGTAACAGCTATGGATTCGAACTTTCCTTTCCTCTTTCTCCGGTGCACACCATCATCACCGTCAGTACTGTCTAGTGAGGAAAATTTGTGCCGAAGGTGAGACAGCTTGTCGCTATTCTGTTTGAATGCAAGTGTTAAAAAAAGAAAACTGAACGTTCGTTGCAAAAGCATGGCACGAGATGTGATAAGGATCACAACAAACGACAGATGATGCTGTAAAAGAAAACCAAGAAGACTAGATAGGAAAATAGAGACCAACCGGTGCGACAAAGAAAATATCTTTATTGCAAGACGAATTCAAAATCTAATTCTGCAGAGAGAATATTTTGTTACTCAATGGCTGAAATTCATTCATTTAGTTTAAGAAAACAAAAACGATTCTTTGATGTATTATTATAATATATTGATTATATGGCAAGCTCGATATGTTTACTGATCGTAAACAGAAAATGAATGACCTTTGAAAATCGACATCATTTTCATGCTAACACCTAAAGATCAAACGATCTTGTTTTCCTTCAAATGACATTTCTCGGTGCTACTATCGACTTTTCATCTGGATTTCTACGCTTTGACTGAAATCGAATGAGAAGTAGTGGGCACTGAAGCCAATGTTCTGTAAAAAATAAAAAAAGAATACCATGAATGAATTTCCGCTTCGCTGATCTCGAACAGGATCCATCTTACTTTAATAAGTTAAAAAACGTCAAGCAAGATTCAAGTAGCATACAACAATTATGAAATACCTTATTGTATATGCTCATTTTGTCAGTGAAGATGAGATGTGTTGTAGTGCCGACTAGTTTTTGCTTAGTACGATCTATTGTGTTTAGCGTTCCTATCGCGTTTGATTCGCGGAGAATCGGAAAGTACCGAAGAGAAAGTGCTATATCGATTAATTGACAGAAAGAAAAAAGCCTGATAAAAAATGCCAAACTGTCGGAATCGACTTGGTCCTAAGCACCTAACGTGAATTTATCTTTCTTGATCTATTAAGACAATAATAGAATTAATGGGATACACATCATTTGATTTTTGTTGTCATTTTGTCCTTCGAGAGAAATAAAACAGAGTTTATCATTGAGTTCCATCGAGGAAAAACTAAAGCGAGAATCATCTATTTTCTTTAGATGTCTGATATAAATCATTCAAGATGATATTTTCCTTCGGCAACGAAGACAAACACTTACGTACTGGAAAGTGATTTAACATATTTAGCAACGGGCTGATATTTTCAATAAGAAAATAAATATTATTATGATTATATATAATATCCTCTCGAAACACGTCATTATAATGATTGCATATGCACTTTTTTCTATTCAAGTTGTGAAGCCTGAGTCAGACATTTCATTTTCCTGTTCTCTACTATTCGCAAATTAATTCCGAAAGGTTAAAAAGTTTGGTTTGTTGACAAGAGAAATTTATTTCAATGGCATTCGCTTGAATAAGCTTTTCTTATTTGTCGACGTCGAACGCACACGACTATCGTCATTGATTTCGATCATATGCAAACGCCATCACCGATCTGCCCTAGTCCTTTACAGAAAAATTTCATCGTTTTCCATCTTCGTTCCAAGTTTTGTTTTGCATGATATTTTCCGTCATGACATTTTTCATTTTCATCAGACTACTGCGAATTACAGTTAATCCTAATCGGCTTAGTAAATGCAATTGATAAAATTATAAAAGAAATATTCAGTTCGTGTGCTTGACTCGCAGAGATTTTTCATTGAATTGATTATCCTGCAAAAAACCAAGGTCAAATCATCAGGCTACATGAATTTGCATTTGACCAGCTATTTGGACGACAATTTCCCTTCGTAGAAAAATATGTCTCACCCAAAATGACTATACAAATGGTTTATCTGCGCATAAGTCATTGCTTCTCATACTTTAAGATAATACGACATCGAAAAAAGTACGGTGAAAGTCTATTTAAAGAAGAGTTTTGTGGGGTTTTTATCATTTTGCGAACGTGTAATCTACAAAGAGAAGAGATGTTGACATAGGAAAGATAATTTCGACATGAGTCGGCAATGGTTAACAAAAATAACTTCGTTTTTTTATCTGTTTGATAGACACGCACAATAATGGTGAATGATCGTTGTGTTTTGCATGACGATACTGCCAACAAACGAGATTTATTCATTGAATTAACAACTGATTCGCAGTCATATAAACTCGTCGACACGAATCAATTCCGTTCATCAGATTTAAGTGTTAAATCGTTACCATTACCATCAAATATAATTGAGTCAAGTGATTCGAGTTTCAAAAGAGACAACAGTGTACAACTGTATAAGACAGTGTTCGTTGCTCGTTGTCCATTCGTCGTCAAAGATGAATATACGTGTGATGAAGGTGACGAATTCGAGCTCATCAGTCGAACCAATAATGACGCTTGTCACGTTCGTCACTTGCGTACAAATACGAAATGTACAATCGATCAGAAACATTTACTCCTGGATCATGAAACTCCACTACGCTTGGGTAGTGACGATCGCGGTGTTATTCAGCGATGTTTACTTCAACACAATAGACCAGGTGCATATCTGATTCGTCGAAGTCGAAATGAATTGGATTCGTTTGTATTAAGCATTTCTCAAATATCCAGCCAAACGAATGCCGAAGATTGGCATTACTTAATTTGTGTCCATCCGAAAACTCGTTGTTTTTACTTTGTACAAGAATCAAAGTTAAATCAAATGTTTTTCCCATCGTTCCAAAAACTTGTACAAAACGAAAAAGTTCGAGAAGTTATCCCATTGACACATGCGATACCGCACCGTATCGAATTTGAAGAAGATCTCTGGCATATTCCGCATCGCGATTTAACATTCCAATGCCACATAGGTAAGGGCGAGTTCGGAGAAGTTTGGCGTGCGCTTTGGCAAAACGGAAAACGATCTATACCTGTCGCGGTGAAAAAATTACACAAACGACGACAAGATACCTCAAGCTTAAAGAGTTATAATCAAGAGATTGAAGCGATGAAAACCTTACGAAATAATTATATTGTATCTCTCTTCGGTGTGGCACACGATCTTCAAACGAACGAAAACTTACTCGTGACAGAACTAATGGAAAACGGAGATTTAAAAAATTGGTTAGAAGATAGTGCCGACGTCCCAGAAGAGAAACTTGTCATCTCGTTCGCATATGATATCTGTCGCGGAATGGCATTTCTTGAACAGCAATTACGTGTACATCGAGATCTAGCTTGTCGGAATATTTTATTAGGTAACGGAGGTCGAACGGTGAAGATTGCTGATTTTGGTTTATCAATGTGTATTAGCAAAGACAATTCGATTCAACAAAATGAAATTTATTATCAACGATTGCCTATCCGATGGACGGCACCTGAGGTTCTTGCCGATCAAAAAGTTTACTCGATTAAATCTGACGTATGGTCATTCGGAATCGTTTTAATTGAAATTTGGTTGAAAGGCGCTGATCCTTATCCTTATGAAAAAGATTTTTCATCGATTCGTGCACTCGTACACGGTGGATATGTCCATAGTAAACCAGCGAAATGCTCGAGTCAGTTTTACAACCGTTTTATCCGTCCATGTTTATCTTTTGATCCGAATCAACGACCAAACTTCAAAGCATTAGTCGAACTGTTAAGACAATGGTATCGAGAGAAGGAGTCATATGAACTTTTAAATAGTTCTTATGTTGAATTTTCTTCGTAGTTGACAAAATTGAATAAAATACTAATAAACGAAAACATCTCTTTATTTCCAATCTTTCCTCAGTGCAAATTACTCTGATCACTTGGACAATAATCATACACACAGATTTTCTATGTCACAACACTGTCTTTTCGATGGAAGTAAGAGAATACGACAGTTGTCATTTACAGAAGTAGTTTTTGCTTCCGTTTGCATGACGTGGGATATCTTTTCCTCGTTTTCACATTGTTGTTATACTCTAGGTATTCATTTTTTCTCGTCATCAATTCATAATCATCTATAGATAGAGAACACAAAGGACATATGTCAAAATGTGCCATAGAGCTTATTCATATCGAAAAAAATGATTTGAAAAGCATCTCGAGGTATAAATGAAATACTAATGTGTCTTATAACGAAGCACTTGAGAGGTGTTATTGACTAGTTTATCAAAAACAGTAAGTATTCATGCACATGGTTGAAGAGAACTTGCGACCTTTTCCCCACCTTTTGTCTCTAATGTCTATACTACAATTACTAGTATTTTCATGCAAGAAAAACAAATTACCACTGGTGTAAGATTAATTGGAGTTATTTTTGAAATTCGATTCATAATTATCGTATAAGCAATGACGAGGAGACTTGAACTACTAGACGATTAATTAGATATAGATGAGACTCGCTTGTTTGCGACTCCCACGGTCCGTATCAGTTTCAGTTCGAACGAGATAGTATCTAATGCTATTAATATAAAATGACTAAGTACATCGATTTCTGCTCGTACTGTAGAACAGAAAGATGACGACAATAACAACAGCATCTATCATATGTAAAGTTAGTTACAGGAACGCAAGAAGAGCGAGAAAAATCTATATGTTCAAGAAAGAAGAAGAAGAAGAAGGCGAGGAAGATCTAGAAAAGTAGAAAATAGCAATCTGGTGTTTTGAGAAAGATCAGACCATTTAACTACATAACCAAGATAACATATTCTTTGTTTTTCTTTTCTAGAGAACTCAAATACACCGTGTTTTTTTGCTTAAACAATCCTTAAGAAGCCATTATTTGTCGCTCACAAAATCAAAACAGCCTGCAGCCGCCAGACTAACGTTCAATTGTTAGTCTCAATTCAACAGAAATGTTTTCGAATCAGAGCACACCATTCTTATCACCGACTATGTACGATGGTCAATACCTGTATCCGTCGTATAGCTGTGATCAATTACTTGCTCCACCATCTTATTACACACATTGCAAATCGGAGCCCAATGTAGCTTGTCACAGCAACCAGGTATGTAACAAGATTCCTCGTGGGAAGACTGACAAATTAGAAGACAGTGTGTCGAGGGTTGTTTTCGTTTTGGTACAGTATATGATGTTGAATACTGTTGAACAGCTTGAACGTCATTCATTTTTGTCGAATTCACTTAATCTCATCGGAAATTAAAGAAGAAGGCGGATACAAAAGGAAGGTGTTAGGCAAAGAAAGAAGAGATCTGTTAAGGAAACACTACACTACTTAGATGAGCACGCATTTCTATATATTTGAGCCTTAGCTTTTCCATTGTTCATATATATATATATCTATTAAAAGAATCTTAGGTTCGCCTAACCTGTATATCAAAGTAGAAAATCAATCGAACGCTCTTGTCGAGTCGGTAACTCGTTTTGATGAATACTAGATCAATATATACTCAATCAATTCCAACGTGCATATTTTATATTCTTATTACATTAGTTTTGATGACGTCTTAGGTTTTCTTTGTATGTTGAGTATGCGTTACTCGGCCACAGTCATACTTAGTTAACTATGTCCTTTTTTTATTTTATTCTCCCCTCCCTGTAAATCTAATTGATAATGATAGCATTCGAATAAAAAATTAGAGCAAACGGAAAATCTAGTTCAACTATGTCATCGTTCATCATATCGTGTAATTGATTTTAGTAATAGTTCTTTTCTTTTCAGAATGTTCTTTTTTTATCGAGGAGGGAAAAAGAAATCTAACGCACCAGATGAATACATATATAAAAAAAAGAGGGGGAAATATGATGGATTGCAGAAAATAAACTGTCAGACGACAAATGGAGTCGACTATTCAAGGAACTATATCTTGTTTTATATCACGGGATATTTGCATAACTGCTGAATAGATAAAACCCAGCAGTATGATTGTGAGATTTTTAATTAAAACAAGAAAGAAAAATATTGTCGTGGAATTTTTATATCGTATGGAGAATACGGCGTCAGATCGTTAATTTGCATAGGCAATCATATGTATATATGTGCAGAGAATCAAGAAAAAACAACAATATCTCTTTATGCTCATCGTTCTGCGGACGTGCTCATAATTGGATTGCTGTAAATCGGAAGAAAAGAAACAGCTTCATCCATTCGGTCTAAGAAACTGTAAGTTATGATCTAGACGTGCGTATATGACAATTTCGATTTATATTGTCAACAACTGATGGCTTTTTTTCTTCTATGTTGTATTGTCAACTCGAGAACGTCTCGTTATAGCAACTATAAAACACAATCTAAAAGGGTACATCCACTTATGCACGGATGACAACATGTTTTTAATTGTTCTCTTGCAGTGTTTGACTAATTCATCAAACAGAGAAAGCCGAAAAAGTTTTTCATAATGTTAGGTCGATATGAACGAAGAAACCATCAAGATTATATGTTTTCTCTCAATGAGCAATGGAAACAGAACTACGATCGCCTACATTGAGTTTGTTTTATAAGAACGCGTTCATCAATTGACGCTTTCACACACTAATAACTATCATTTAAACGAAAGTGATGTGAAACATGAGAGAGAGAGAGAAGGAATTATCTAACTAGAAATGAGGGGAAAAGAAAGAAAGGAAGGAAGAAGGAGAGAAAACAGAAAAAATGATTAGAGCTATTTTTTCTAGGTTTCTCATCCTTGTTCTTCTTTCTACGCCATGAACTTTCTCTGATTCTTCACCAGTTATAACAACAGAGGACAGTCATGCTGTGAAACAATATATTTGTATGAAACTAAACACAGCAATTGTAAAATTAACCACATAGTTAGATCCGCAATCTCAGTTTCGTCTATAATCATTTGAACAACTACTGTACGTAATTTATTCGCTTATCTTTTTCCTGCCGCTTCCTAAAAGCACAGGAATGGATGATATGCGACGATTGTCTGTATTCGCCAATTTTGTTGGTTATTCGGATCGTCTGGGAGATCTCGATCAAATTAGTGTAAGTAAGCGATCAATTTACAAAGAGAAAGAAAAACGTGATTATGTATAAATCAACAGAAGATATCGGATGCATGCGTAATCTTTTTTCAAAATCAATTTAACATTTCCGTGTGGGTATGGCGTAAAAAGAGAGGAAAGAAAAACTATTAAATCTGCTAGAGAATTTATCTTAGTAACATTAAATTTGGAATGTCTGTTCTTAAAGTGTATAGAATCAGATCGTTCGTGATGGATAAACCGAAGCAGTTATTTTAAGAGAGTGTATGCAAATAATTAAGGTCGTCAAAGGAGAAGAGGTTTTACTTATTCAGACTGAAATATTAATAACTTTAATGAGATGGTTAAAGCGTATGCGTGATAATCGTTGTAACTCACTACTTCCATGGATATGTATGTCTTTGAAAAGATTCTCAGGGAACTTCATTGTTACGCAGGCTCATTTGATTTTTTTTTCTTTTTTGCTGTTAGTCATTTTGTTCTTGAGCGTCATTAGAAGAAAATTTTAACATAATGAGCAGATTATACGATAGTAAAAAATGCATACACGAGAAGCGAGGAGGATTTGTAGTCATTAGACTTTGTTAAAAGATAAGTTTGCATGTCAGAACAAGGTAAAAGATCAGTCGATTATATTATTCTTTTGATACTATTTTCCAAATCTTGGTTAGCTTCCTGTGCTTGCCTCATGAGTATCGGGGAAAGCGGAAATCTAAACGAAAATGAATGGCTAGAGGTACATATTACTGTTTTGCCAGTTTAGAACTTTTCTTCAGGTGTTCTACATAGTTGAGATGAAATAGGAAGACATGTACTGGTTTGTTGTAAGATGACAGTTCTTTTGACGAAGATTTATTCCCCTGGGATATAGGATTAAAGCCATTTCGAATAATATGTTATTTATAGGAAAGAAAATCATGCTTTCACATATAAATGCTCGTAATTATTTAGACTGAACAACGACGTCTTTCCGACGGTCCTCAGCCGCTATCATTACGTCGTCCATATCCCTACAATTATTACCATCAACCAAGTGAATTCGGAGGCAGTGATACGTGCATGCTAAAACGAAAAAATTCGTCATTGAACATGCTTTTGGACTCTACAAGTTCAATGATGCGAACAGCGTCAACAACTTTTCAATGCTTAATTGGTTCAGCTCGTCGTGCTTCATACTGTGGCCAGCCAGATCCAAGTGTGCAACTCGCTCCAAACGGCACAAGTGGTTCACTCTATCTACGATCAACAACAGCAAATTCGAACGAATCATCCTTGTCAAATGTCTCCTTCGATGATCAACGACGTGTTGTCACTATTTATGACGGTCGCATTCCAAGTACGCCCACCGCACCGACTATACCGTTTGAACTATTAACTCCTCTCGAAGCAATAACGAAAGCTGTAGATGATCCTGTCGAATCCTTCGTGCAAATCGTGCTCGAAACGCCCGATGATAAGCCACCCATCATGCCACCTGTTCATAATTCGTTATATCGTACTGGATCACCGTCACGGCGTCGACATCGAAGCAGTTCGCCAAATCTGAAGCCGACTAATGAACGTCAAACAAATCACTTAGAAAATCTTAATTTACCGAAACTAACACAACATCAATCAATGCCGAATACGGATTATTTCAACTCGACTCGAGTGCATTGCCAAGCGCCTGATATTATTATTCCGATGGATTTTTCTTTTCTTGAGCCGGTGCTACGAGGTGAAAGTGCTGCTCCTCCATCTCGCAATCATGCTCTATCGAAACCCAATTCACGTCAAAATTCTCTTCAGAACAACGCAATTACAGATAATTCATCATCAAATCTTCACACATCGCCACATATCACCTATTCATGCCACCGAACGAAAACTAATACAAATAATATAATCGTACCACCAGATTCACCATCTGGTGATAATCACAACTATTTTATTCCGCCGTCACCTCGTTTGAAATTTACACCATCGATTGAGTAAAACTGTGTTGACTTTGTTTTGCTTATCTGTTATACTTACATAATTTTCTTTCGTAAATAAAAGATTGATTCGAACTTGTTCAATTAGATGATTTTAGCGAGACGAAACTTGCTATCCATGTACTATCACAGATCTTGCGCATCGCTTTTGACAACGCGCCTAAAACACAATTACTTATATTAATATTTATTCAAATTTATTTCCGTGACTTTGTCTTTACACAAAAAGAAACTGGCACAGAAGGTTACAATCACGGTTTCCGATGCTTAGATGTTAACAAAACAAATACCCCAACAAATTATTTATTCATAAACATGTATCTCTGAAACATGAAGAAAGCACATGCATAGCATATGATTAATTCACTCAGAACAGCTTTACACGGCATATAGCTTTGGTGTCGTTGATATGATTTGCATCATTCCTATTGATTGATAAAGACAATGTCAAATTTGGAAAAAAAGATGAAGTTCGTGTTTATTCTGTGTCTGCAGAGAAGATAATGAAATGGCAACAGAAGAAAGAAGAGCGAAAAAGAAAACATAACAAATATAAAAACGGATGTTAATCAATTGAAATCGATTGAGTTATTTAAGATAATTGTTTTGCTTCGACATCCGTCAAGGTAAGAATTTTATCCGATTTGTGCTAAATAGTCTTTGACTTCAGCAGGTGTCAAACGACGGAAACCTTCCTTATCACAAATACCAATTTCGATATTATCCTCAGTCATTTGTCCTTCGAACGATTCTTTCAATGTTAGTATCGCAGTGTGGACGGCATCTTCAAGTGCCAATTGATCAGAATATCTAAATATGAATATCATTTTGTTAGAAAACATCTAGACAAGATGTCGAATCGCACCGTTTTTCGAGAAATGTTTTTCCATTCACAAAATTACGGCCGATTGCTGTTGCTTTCCATGGAAAATAAGAACCCTAGAGGAAAAGTAGGAGAAATCATGAAGGTGACGAATAAAGAGCGTACAGATGGATCACATTGATACAAGAATGGTCGATCTTCATCGTAATCATAACCACAGATAAGTAAGGATACACCAAAAGGACGTACACCACTAGAATGACTTGCAAGTGATCACTTCGATAGCGAAAACGAAGTACATACCCGGATTGAGTATATTCTTGCATAACATCAGCAACTCGTTTAACTAATTGTGTTGGTGGTACATTTTGTTCGTAGACAAGCATGTATTCTTGTGCTAGTTTGCGTGCTTTCTGGACGAGTAGTCTAAGACAAACAAGCATGTTTTCGAATATTCTCTAATAGACAAAGAAATCTTTTCTTACCTGTAATCAGGACCCATGCCACTATAGACAAGGCCCATGTTTTTACAAATGGACTCGACCTTATGAATTGTACGATCGTCATGTAATAAGGATTTACTTTTTTTCTCCGTCGCTAATACAACTCCATTCGAGGCTTTAATGCCAACTGCTGGTGAACCTGCATTGACAGCGTTTAAAGCATATTCAATTTGAACAAGTTTGCCCGATGGACTAAAGGTTGTCAAGGAAAAACCATAACGTTCTGACATGATTATTTTCTATAATAAACAAATCCAAAATAAATAAGGTTGAAAATTTTATATGTATATCCTATTCGATGCAGTTTCGACAAATATATATAATGTTCGACTGTGTTACGATCTGATAGTCAAAATCGTATTGCATTCATATTAGATCTACATGCTTTGGATAATCTTAGACTAGTACACGATGATTCAGTAGTCGAGAAATATTATGAACAGGTCGAATTCTGAACCGAAGACCAATAAGCCAACAGAGTAGTCGAAGAGCCCTGATTGGTTATATGTTTCATACGTCGACTATACTTAATTACTCTTACCAGATGGCGCCTTCTTATAGCTTACATCGCTTTAGTGGTATAAAATAGTCTGATAAACTAGCACGATCGATTTCCTGTTTGTGAAATTTGGGCATGGGTTAGACAAAGATAGAGGAGCAAATTTGTAATTTTCCATTCATTAAATGATGAAGTGTCTTCTCGATTGCGGTTACTTTTTCGTAATTGGTGCCTGCAAAGCATAATCGAGATTTCGATATACAGAAATATTCGCGTTATGGAATCAGGAAGAAAAGTCTAGCCTAGATGCATGAGTACAATCTAGTCCATTTTTCTTTAGATTTAGATTCTCCATAGAGATATTTATGCCACTAAAATAGTAGTATAAGCGATTGACAAAATATATTAGTACAAGCAAAAGATTAGTGTCTGAATGGTTTATTAATATTGAAGGATTCGTAAAAAAATTGCATCCTCCGCAAAGTGTTCACAACCACATTTATTTCTACTAGTTCCAGCTACGCCTTTTAACTTACATTTATTCTATACAATATTTAATGCACAGTTACTACATTCTTTTCTCGATAATTAAACTTAGCTCCATCACATGAACGTCAATTAGCGAAAAATAAGCAGAAAATAGAGCTAGTCAACTGGATTGCTGTCTGTAATATGATTCAATAAACGAGCACGTATGAGACAAAAAATGAAACATTTATTCGTTAATTATCTTAAGTGTTATAAGGGCCTACATTAATATATACTTTTTAACAGTCAATATTATTTCGTGCATTAATACTTTTTTTAGAATCTATGAATAACAGTCTTTCATAATCAAACAAAAATGAAAGGCCATCTCATACCGAAGGAGACACCTGATGAATATTGGCCGAAGTTATCCATGTGTTCCACTGCGCTTTGCGGTCGTTCAAAAATAGGCAACATGAATGTTCTCTTTTAATATATTTTGAGCAAAATTTTCTGAAAAGAAAAGGTAGATTTATTTCAATAAAGAACAATTCGTTTCAGATTTTACTTTACCCAAATTTCGAAGCTCGAGAAACAGGATTGTTCCACATTTACTGCGAAGATCTATTTAAAAGAAGTTTTTCATAAACTGTCTCTTGAATAAAAATTCTTTGTATAAACTCACGATAATCTCTAGTAGAAACAGTGTCACGATCATCAGTTATTTTTGTATCTTTTTTATTATTAGCAATAGTTATCCCACGGACCGTGTCGACGCTATAGGAACAATTAAGCATGAGTTATGCATTGATATTTGTGAAAGATAACGGCAAAAGAAAGAATAGAAACGTGAAAAACCAGATGAGAAAGATACAGATGGCGAAATCGTAGCAATAAGTAGCAGGAAAAACACAATTTGATAAGCGAAACATTCGCTGCCAACTTGAAAAGAATAAATAGCGGTGTGAAACGATTGCAAGAGCAGCAAGTTATGCTCATACAAATTTTCTCTTGTTTGTAACCTTCTTTCATTTTCTATTCTATAACCACGTTTTTTTTTGCTACTGCATTTCGTTCATCTTGTTTCTATATTGCTCCGTCTGGAATTTAGCCAGTATATCGTTTAATATCTAACTTTGCTTTACAATTCGCCGTTTGGATTCGCATTTTAATTCAATAAAAGATATCCCTAGGTCAATCATTCTGGCAACTGGATTCGTTGAAATCTGAGTCGGCTCCGGTACAGCTCTTCTCGATTCCAGCCGATATTGCACAGGAAATGGCTGAAACCTATGTTTGAACTTCCATCCGGAACCGACCGTGTCATAATGACTTGGGTCTTATCAGAATCAGATCTTACCCGTAGGTTATTACCCATACTCTCGTGCTGATACTCACTTTACTAGCCACAGACCCACGAACTTGTTCAATTTCTTGATAAGCATGACACCTATATTACTCCAGCTGTAATTGTAATAAAAAATCTCTTCACGAGTGACGAGAGCCAGGTGTACACCAACTAAATGTTTTTTTTCAAATTCTTCTGCTTTCAAGTGCTCGACCAGACTTGATATCACGATTTAGCCACACAATAGGACACACATTCTTGCTGAAGAAAGTCTATACATCTATGTGCTTGAAGGAAAAGGTCGTCGAAGGGCGACTAGTCGCTTTATCATAGTCTTCTAAGTAGATTCAGCATATCACGTGATGGAATTCGCTTAATCGATTCGATAATAGATCTTTTTATTTTTCTGTATGTTCTAAAGAAAGGAATGATCCAGTCACGTTATGACTAGCAATGTTTATAAGTCGCACATGTCAATATCGTTTGAATCCAACTGCTTCTGAGTTTTGCTTAAATTGATTTGAAGCCGATTGAACGGTGGTACACAACATTCTAAAAACGATTCACATCAATAAATTAAATAATTTAACAGCATTCATCAATCTTGCAGTTTACGAGACCCAGTAATTTCTCAAGGTGGATCTGTTGTGAGCGGGTGGAAGAATGGCTACAAATGGTGTTATATGACTTTCCCATATACGGTCGTTTGTATAGTCGAGAGTGAACGTAATAACAATATAGAAACAAACAGCACATAGATAGCTTAATGTAAAACTATAGTTATATGAAAGGCAAAGTTCAATTTGCGACAACTATCATAATGGTCGTCTTACAATGCTCCTAATGAGCTTCGACGTCAACAAGTATTCTCTATACATTTTTACTCAGATGTAGTACTAAAAAAACGTAAGATTAAAATAATTTATAGAATATCTTGGGGTGTATTTCGAACACACAATAAAGTGGCGTCACCTATAAAATATAAAGCCACATAATTTTGCATCTATTTGGTGATTTCTAAGCTCTTTTACTTTTTTGTTTTCATTGATAAAAATTAGTAAACGCTAGAAAAAAACTCTTCAGAATGATTCATAATCATGCTCGGCGTCATTTATGAGTCAGAATATAAACTGACAAATATATTGAAAGTGTTGGTTACATGTGCATATCGGCTATTTTTCGAATGAGTTGCTGTTTGTTTGAGACTCGCTATTTAGATCTCGACATCTAATATCCAAGTGAAGTTACGTTTTATAGTCCTTGTTTCTGGTTCAGAAACTGTTCGTTATGCTATAAGTAAAGAAAAATGTATGAATCATTTTGACATTATAACAGGCGAAAACAACTTGTCAGTAGAAACAAAACAATTTCTACTTTGTTCGTATCTTTCTTTTCTACGAATTATGTGGCCCATCTATTTCAGATTTACTCTTCTATCAATAAGATTTGTCAATTTACAATCAATAAAGAACAACTGTAACCATGTCGGGTATGTTGTGCATATTGAAATGAAATGTATGCTAATCTTTAATTTTCATAGATAAATTGGCGTTTCAGTTCAAAATGCAGACAAAAATGCTTGAACGGCAAGCAGCTACTCATGACAAACAGGAAAAAGTCGAACGTGACAAAGTCAAGAAAGCCTTAATGAAAGGCAATATCGAAGCTGCCAAGATTCATGCCGAAAATGCCATACGGCACCATAGTGAATCATTGAATTGTAAACGAATGGCTGCTCGCGTTGATGGTGTACAAGCACGTGTTGCTAATTCGGCAGCCCAACGACAAGTAAATATCGTTTTTCTCTATTGTAGAAATTTCATTTGAACGATTTGAAATTTTTAGATGGCGGGAAGTCTTAAACAGACAGTGTCACTGATGTCGAAGGTCACTGCGAACATGCCATTAACTGAAACATCCAAATTAATGGATAGTTTGGAGAAAAATTTCGAAGATCTTGAAGTTAAAACAAAAGTTATGGATGATGCCATGCAAAATGCTACAAGTGTACAACAGCCAGTTGACCAAGTTACTAATCTAATGCAAGAAATGGCTGATGAAGCTGGTATTGAATTGAATCTTAATATTCCTGCGGCGCCAGCAATGGGCACTTCGGTCGCTCTCAAAGAACAAGTAAGACACAGTATTAATTTCATGGCATCTTTAATATATCTTTCGTATCTAGGATGAGCTCAGCCAACGATTAGCAAAATTGCGTGAAACTTAATTTCTATATAAATGTATCAAATCATTCAAAAAAAAAAGGGACAAACTCGAATAACTCTCGGTGACGTCACACAAAAAAAAATTCAACTTAGTTGCATTATTTCTTTATCTTTTCTTTTTCATTCTTACTAATACAAGCTCTCCATATGTATATAAAATCCACAAAAAATTCTGTGCGTGCATGCATGATGATTTGTTTTTTTTCTACATCAAGATTTCCTATGTATTTAAATAGCGATTAACTATGTATATTCAATAATGAATCAATGTCAAACATAAGATCAACAAATACTTCTTTTTTTTCTTCTTTGCCTCTTCAACTTCGATCGAAGTTGTCTGAAAACGAAAAGCAAAATGCGTACTTCTCAGACTCTTTTATATACATACACATCGAGAACGGATATTGCTTCGTCTTGAGTCAATATGGATTCGTAACACATGATGTGATCTCGATATAACGAAAGAGGAAAGCCGTTTCGTGTAGTAACAAACTGAATTCATACAGTGTTTTTTCCTGCTTTTTATCAAAAATACGCGTTTGATATTTATATATAACACAGCTGTCTCACTTTCACATACATAACGAAGTATTGAAGAAAGTATATAATCAAGAATCAGATGAAAATTTACGAATGAAACAACAACGTAAGCATGATTAGTAGTAATGTTGATAATGAGGATTATGTTGATCAACTGAGCCGAGTTGTGCCATGGCATCGAGCATTTACATTCTATGAACGAACATTGATTGTTGTTCTTGTTGTTACATTCCTATCTTTTGTTGGTTGTATACTGCTATATCTTATACATTGGCGGTCTCGTTTACGACGACAGTATGGCTCAAAGACAAAATTCAGTACGTGTTTATGGTGGTTAAAATAATTTTTAGTATTTGTTTGATATAGGCAATGGGCCATGCATGGAGAAGACATTAGTATTCTCTGAATTGCCAAGTTACGAATCTGCTGTTCGAACTAGTAATGTCATTGCTTCGAATAAACCAACAAAACGTCAACTCTCAAGATCAAGCAGACAATCATCGTATGGAACTGCATCGGAAAGTGAAAGTGTTCAGACACATCATGTAAATATTTACGCATGAACATTTAAATTAGCAGCTGAGATTGTCTTTTCTAGGACGGTCCTTTATTTACGAATGGTACGCAATCATCAAATGGTTATTTATGTCCCCCATTTGCAAAGATCCATACTGAGCTAAAGTTTGATCCTATGAAAAATGTGCTAATGGTTCATGTGATCAATGGTGAGAATATCTGTGCGCATCCGGCATTCGATGAGCAAGCTGAATATTTTATTCATGTCCAATTACTAAACAATAAACTATTGAGAAAGTTTTATGCGATACAAAGTAAACATCGTTCAAATTTACAATTGAATACGTGGAAAAATCAACAAGAAAAAACGACTAGGTAAGATATATCTTGATCGATGAGATGCTCAGCTATCTATATTTTTTGTCTAGAAAATTACCGCGGACACCAGATGATAAATTAACATATAATGAATATTTATCATTTGAATTCAACAAAGACATTGCAAAATCATCGTGCCTACGATTTTTGCTTTTCTGTATCGATCGTTCTGGTGCCCAAGATATAATGTTTGAATCTGTCATTGATGTGAATTCGTCGTTGACCGAACCACTTGAAAAACCTATCGTATTTAAAGATCTTCCTCAGGTATAGCAAACATTAAACTACTCTTGATATTGACCAAATTTCCTCTAAACAGATTACATTTGGAGAAATCTATCTTGGTATTAGTTACTTGCCAACAGCAGAGAGGTTCACAATTAAAGTTGGTAAATTACGTTATCTGTTCAAAACAAACCAGGATGAAAAGATCGGTAAGGTTCTCTTTCTTGAAGATCAAAGTTCAAATGCACTTTATCCTAGATGCTCGTCTGATGACCACGTTCTTTCATCAGGGTCATCGATTTTTTCATAAAAAGCTTTCTTCTCCAACATTCAACGGAACATCAGCTACAAACAATAGTTTACACGAAATCAATGAAATCATCACCCAAAATATTCCTCAAAACGATATTCAATCGATTTATGTACATTTCGAACTTGTTATACATCAATTGCATATGAATAAGCAATCGATCATATCCTGTGGAACGTTTCTTTTTGGTGAATTCACACGTTATGAATCTGTCTGGCAAAGAATGCTTGAACAACCTCGACAAATCCATTTTGGATGGTATCAGTTTTTTGGATGATAGTTTTATAAATAAAAGATTATCCTTTCACATATTCATCATTTAAATAACTCGTTTATTAACGTTTTGAAATATGCACAGAACGCCGATACCCGAGCGTAGATGATGGATGCGAAACTTCGTTCAGCGTTGCAAGTGTACTACGATGAGTTTGAGACAATTGTTTTTGACGTGCCTGCTGCTCCAATGCTTTGTTCATAATAGTTTTATGCGATGGGCGATAAGCTGGAGCACACTGTTCGGCAGCTACCTGTGAGAAATAAAATCGTTAGAATGAGAGGAGAGGGGTAACGAAAACACTAGGGTGTGTGTTTGTTTGTTTTCAATTGAATAGCAAGGATAACAATGGAAGGGGAAAAGTAAATCAAAAATCAGTCTGCTTTTTTTTCTTTGTTTTTCTTTATATAAGAGAACAACTCGAGTTATATCGTTTACTGGACTACCTGAAATAAATCCACAAGTGCGTTGACAGTTAGTGTTGGTCGGTACCGTCGTGTTGTCGATATTGAAGGCAGAAGTGATGAGGCAGATAGTGTACCGGATGGATTTTGTGTTAAATGAAATGTTTGAGAAGCTTGTTCACTTTTTACATAAGAATCAGGTATGTCACCTTCCGGCAATTGATCGATCATTTCACTGATGGACGTTCGCGATTTCACATTCAAGCCAGACGTTATTGATGGGGATAAGAAAGTACTTCGGCGTGGGATTGATTCAGCTTTAGATGGAATTAATTGTGTGTCATAAATCTGTTTCAGTTGTCTAGCTTTGCTGATTTTTCCTTCGTTCATCGCATTGTTGATCTCGTGTTGGAGTTTATCACGAACGAGTAGTGAATGATCTTCAATGCCTGCAATTTCCCAATCGTTTGCACTACGATGGGTAGGTAAGTCGCATTGTCGTCGACTTGCATGCCCTTTTCTTAAAAGTATTTGAACCATGTCACGTAAATGAAGTTTGATTGCTAATAGGTATGGTGTTAAACCATTCCTATCGGGAATATCAACTGATACTCCATAGTGATTCATCACATTAAGTAAGGCATCAAGTATAGGAACACTATTCGCTTCAACCGCTAGATGTAAAATTGTTCGACCTTGGGTATCGAATTCACGCCAGTTAATTTCTCCACTAACATTAGCAAGTAAAAGTTGAACTGATTCCACTTGTTGTCGAGATATCGCTTCGTGTAAAGGTGTGAAACCACTGCTCGTTTCTTTCTGCAATGGGTCAATTCCATGATCTAAACAAAATTTGATCATTTTCTGACGTTGATGAGCATCAGCTATATCCAGTGCATAAAATAAACCATTTCGCCCATCTTCGGTGACGAAATTCAGTTTATATCTATGACGAATGTATAATGCCAATTGCTTGTATTGTGCTCGCTGTATGGCATTGAGTACTTTAGATTCTAATATTTGCATTGGGCTTGACTGTATCTATGCGTATGTATATATGCACAAACGTTGATAGGAGATCAATTAATCGTTTTTCTATTTTCAAAACAGTAGTTTTTTGAGAGACGAAACTTTTTCTTTATTGTTTGTGTGTTGTTGCTGTGCAAACATACAATTCAGTTCTGCAGTAGTACTTAAAGCAATCTCTGGAAAGAGAGAGCAGCGAGGGTGAGGGAGAGAAAGAAAATGTAACGAACAGACAAGAAGCAAACGTTCTTGACACTTGAATGATGACTAATTGTGTCGGTTGCATTCGTTGTATTTTTCAAGAATTGTTGATCATTGATTGACAGAAACAGGTGGTGCACCTGTTATTGTTTCGATCAAGTTTTAATTAACAAATCGATTGTTTTGTCTGAAGTTCAGACGAACTATCTAAAAGAAATTTCGTTAAAAATTAATGGACTTATTAATCGAACACGCCAAAAGTGCAATCTTTATTCTTATCTCAATAGAAAAACTTTCAAATAGAACGAAAAGAACTTGATCATCGTGTTTCCTCATCGGAAAATATGTTATCATCTTGATATCCAATTAGTACAACAGGCAACGAAAATTAATTAGATTGAAAATGTATCATCATAATATTATTTAGTCGAGTAGTTTTTCGAAATGGTTCATTAGATATTGCTATGAATTATCGAGTACGCGTACAATCATCAAAATTTCGAACTTGTTTCAGTCGAATAAGCATTGTGAATTTTGATCTAAGCGTGCATCGAATGTTCAAAGAAGTTTTCTGTGGTAACGATATTGTCGAAGTTAACAACAAATTCTGCACGTATCTTCACATTGATTCGTGCTGTGCTGAAAGACGATATAGATAATTGAGAGCTAATATTTCATCTGACGGCCATGCTTAACAAGGTCAAAGAGGCGCATTGAAAGTTCTCCTCGACGAACTTAACGTGTTTTTTAAGTTTCACTTAGTAGCGCGAATAAAACCACACCAATGAAATCTGCGTTGCCTAGTATCAATCGGTGTGATGTAATCAGAGAACATGTTACTTTTAAAAAAGATCACAATAAACAGGAAGAACAAGTTTATAAAAAAATTAATGTTTTCTATCAACTCTTTAGTTTTCAATCAATCAGACCACTATTTTCCTCATGGTAATCTATTCACATGAGTACTAAATAGAGACTGGAAAGCACAGTAATACCTTTTTTCAATATCTTGTTAAAAAGAATTTTTGGTAAATCAAGCAGTTCAGAATAACTGATAGTGACACTAGCAAGTGCAAATATTTATGACACAAAGTACGATAACGATTTCACCACAATGCTAAGCGTCCTTTTATGCAGACAACCATCGTAACAATTCTAATGGAGCGATGTCGAAAAAAAAAAGGTAATGCAATAAAAAGAATGAAAAATACGACATGGAATACTGTCAACTTAATCACTTTCAATATGTTCATCATTATCTAAAAAATCACTGATACTTTGTTTATTTGTATAGCTCTAGTTAACATGAACATGACTTTAAGGGAACTTTCTTGAGGAGCCATACTACTAGCCCTCCTGTTATGTATCGTACACAAAGAAGAATGATTAATCGGTTTGTAAGTTTATTTCTCGTTTCTTTCGTTCCACTTGATAAATCCAAGCGAATCTGTTTTATAGAAGAGATCGAGACTATTTGACGGCGTGAGCTCTATTTCAGTCTATTTTGGATAGAAAATATTTGACTACGGTAATGAATAATTTTGTTTCAGTTTATCTCTAACGAGTCTTTTAACCGCCAAATCGAAGTACATGCTGACATCCATATCATCTGTTCCTTTCTCCACGTTACAAAGTATTTTCAAATCCATTGTTCCCATACTGTCCATGCTGCCTATCGAAAAGGTAGCAGGTTCAAGATCGAATTGTACTAAACAGATAATTGACGTTGAGCAATGACGGTCTTGATAGTCATAAGTGAGTTCATCCGTATTCTTGACTTCTATGTCTTTATTTTTGTTCGACCACTTATTACCACTAGTGGACCATTTGACACACGAAGAATACTGCTGAATAAATTTTTGTTTAATAAAAGCTATTAAAGTTACAAATCGAGCATATTGATCAACTTTTGCTAATGAGGTAGTGTTTGAAATTAATGGAAATAAATCATGTAAATGAGCTATTTCAAAGTCCACCGTAGACTTGTGAATTTCATTCACATGAGTCCACAATTCATCGACGGACCACTTCTTGCCAGATGGATCAAACGAACGGTCAAATACGTGCATAATTTGTTGCCGAATATGACCAGCATTTTGGAATTCACCTATATTATTTTTAACAAACTCAAATGGATTAGAAAATTTAAAGTATGTAGATGATAACTTTACCTAGTTTTTCATGAATCTTTTGTTGTTTGTCATCGTTGCGATGTGGAAAACTAGCGTAGTCTACACAATCAGGCCATTCTTCGGTCAACAGCCAGAATAGGATGTAACAAATACTAAGTGAATCGATTGATGAATCACGGCGTTGTTCTGCTGTGCGTGCCGTCAGCAGACGCTGTAGAATATTGTACATATTGTTTCCAGTGCGACTGGTATGTTCTTCAATAGTTTGTTCAATTATTCTTATATCATCTTGATCATCAGTCGATTTTTGTTGGTGGTCGAACCAAGCTACACTGAAATCGATCAGTGCGAGTTTAATCGATTCAGACGATGCTCGATCTCGATTGAGTTCGACTAAGATATTTCTTGGTTGTAAATTTCGATGAATAATGCGATGTTTGTGACACTGCTGAATAAGTTCAAGTAATTGACATGTTATGTTCAAAATATTTTCAAAAGTCACTTGTGATTTGTATCGATTAACAAAATCTTCCAAGGTTAATTCGGATGTAATTTGAGTTATTATCCACAATGGTTGACCATTTTTGCGCGTCGCATCAAGTACGTTACTTTGATAGACGTGTACAACAACTGATTTATTTAACGATGTTATAGCATTTTCTAATGCTTTCAAAGCCAGTAACTCTCGTTTCGCTCGTTTTAAGTCAAGATCATTTGCAGGACGAAATAATTTCATTGCACCTAAACGATCGTCTGTGGGTTCCGATGAATAAACTAGATAGACACGACTGGTTTCATTGCTTAACAGACGATTAGTCCATGCCCATTTCGATGGCATACCATTGATTTCCTTTGGGCCAGGTGACAATGCTATACAGAAGAATATATGAATTAATAAAAATTGACGAAACAGTTCGTGTATAAATACTGACGTGCAAACACGGATCTCAATCGTTGATTGTTCGTTTGTATGTCGGCTTCGGTTGCAGCCGACAAATGGTCTGTTGTCGTTATTCGATCATACTCCAGTTGACATTTGACAACGTAACTGTCTCGAATTGGATAGTTATGCCATTGGAAAACACGTGTTCGAGCGAGTTTCTCAGCTGCTTGTCGAGTGACGTAGAAATGACGAGTAATCGAACCTTTCGGTACCTCAGGAGCTTCGATAAATTTAACTAAACTAGGAGGTTGTTTTTTCAATTCCACGACTAATTCCGTTGGTGTCATATTGTACGGTATCCCATCGATTTTTATCCGATATTGCTGTTCAACTGGTCTATTGGCACACAATATTCATGTAATTATGTATCATCCTGGCAATAATCGACTACATACCCTGCTGGCCTGTACCTTGGCACGGGAATGATTTTTCGTTGTTTCGAATGACTGAATGGACATTCTTCATTTTTACATTCGTCTCCAGATACACAAGTTATGTGCCGATAGATGCATTCTCTGTCATGCTTACACCAACCATCACGATTTCCACTGCATAGAGTCCATTCATTTATCGGCTCTCTTACTGCTTCACATCGAATTTCGACTTCGTCAATATCAGTGACAGACGACGCTAATTGTTCAGCTTCGGACATCGTCGGAATGTTCAAGATCCATGCTTCCATAGGATCTCTTTCAAGAAATCTTCCTTTGCGAATAAGAACGTCCCAAACATTGCTGTTAAATGTTGTTGCCAATCGTTCACCACTTACATGAGAAGGAATGTTTCGTACATGAACACAATATCTTGAACCATCGGCAATCGGCTGTAGATCTACAGAGATTGTATCCAACGGTGGTGGAAAACATTTGATCTCAACTATGTATGATTCTACTTACATGCTGCTCGTACAAACGAAGATTTGACTTTTTCCAAGCGAATCTTTACTCCAATGATCGGATGTATAATTGAATTTAACACGGCTCGATCGACAGCATCATAACTGGAAAAGGCAACACTCTTAGAGCAACATGACTATTGAAACTTACTCTTCAAAATCTATCATTGCCGTGTGTTCCGACGTCCAAGCAAATGCTTTCACCTTTCCATAATTTGTCTCAAAATAAGAGCGTATATCATCTTCGCTCAGCACTACATTCGAACTATTTTCGATGAAACTAAGAAGCAAACGATAGCTTTCCGTGAACGTCAGACCAACAGGAAGATATCGTTGTACAGAGATCGGATAACCGTTGAGATTGTAACTTTGACGATCGCCATTCATGCAACGTTCAACAGCGGCCTGTTCTGTAAAAGTAAGGCAAGCAAGTTTTCGTAGTTTTTCTAAAGTACAGAGTTAATGAACATGAGCTAATACTATTACTTGAAAGTGTACCTGTGCTCTGAGTAATGTAAGGTTCAGCGCGTAATGTTCCAAATCGACTGGCAAAATCAATAATTGTCTGCCGACTCACCTGTGCAGGAATATGTTTAACCAAGACTGTGTATTTTGACGATTCAGTTCCCATTACATTCGGTGGTAAAGCTCCAGACGGCGAGTGATCGTATACAAATCTCTAAACAATGATCATAAATTAAAAAGAGACTCACAGCTGTTCATCTATTTAATTTTACTGGACGATCTTTTTGAGGATGGTTCTTGTCCGCCATTAGTTGCCAATTTACCCACTAAACAATTGCTTCACCTCTGCTTGGAAAATGAAAAGACACGTGCTTCGCACCAGAGACGATATTACTTCTTTTTCTTTTCGGCCGCGAAGAAAATAAAGACATTGCACAAGAACTCTCAAAGATTAATATGGTAGGCGTATACAAGTAATCAAACTTCAAATTTTTCCTTCGAGAAATATACATTAGCAATGTTGGATGAAAAAACAATCGAAAGTTTTATCAAGTGATCTTGATTGACAGATATTACAGCGCAAACGAATGTCTCATAAAAAGGTTTTATTTTTGGATGCTTTGTTTGTAACACCGATTGCTTTTGTGTGTTTCATAAATTGAAAAGTTCATCAAAAGAGATTGGTCAGAGAAAATCGCCGCATGAACATTGGCCATCAGCGAATTCGTGGTATCGAAATGAATCTCCTAAGAAAAAAGAACATTGTTTGTTAACTCTTCGTCATAACCTGACAACGTATTGTTTCAAAAAGAAAGCTGTCAGTTTCCTTACTGAAAACAATTTTTCGATTGCGTAATTTCGATAGACGTTTTAACATTTCATGACAATCTGGACATATGCGTAGGTTCTTTGTAAGCACAAGTGAACTTCCAGAAGATGTTGAAATTAATGCTAGAGCAATGGCTAGCTTTTCTAAACAGAGCAATCTCCGTTGCCACCAAATGAAATTTATCTTTTTTATTACCACTATGTACACTACCACTAGGCACGGAATTGTTATCTACCATATGTCCGTCTTTTTCTAATTCATCATCAATACGAGCCACTTCGTTATAGATTTCATCAGTTTGGCGATGACGACGACTAAATGGACGCATTAGTGGTTAAAACATAGTTGAAACATAGAATTAGAAGTTTACTCATTCGAATAGAACTCATGTAAAATTCCATCGATCTCAATCCACGTCAAACCAGGCATTTTCTTCGTTTGCTTGTCTCGCATTAACTGTCGAATCTTGAAAGCATCTTCTCGACGACCTTGAGCATTGTAAAGATTAGCTAGAGAAAAGATCCAATGACGAAAAACAAACAGATACCTAACAAACAAAAGTATACCAAGCATTACGTAGGCAACTTTCAAATCTTCCGATCGAAACGTATTCAAATCCTCCAGACGACGAACTATAGTTTCAGCAACTGATACAAGACCGCAGCGACGTGCACAGCTCAATATGGACATGTACATTGTCATCGACGGGGGGTTTGTTAATTCGTATTTGTCAATCATTTTTAATGCCTAAGAATATAAATGTAAAGAAAACGAGTAATGTTTACTAAATGTGTTACTTCGTCGAATCGATCAGCTCGAGCTAGTGCATCAATCTAAATGCTACTTAGAGAGAAAAATATCTTTGTTTCTATTTTCGTTACGATTGTAATATATTTCCAAAGTTCAGGTAATTCGATTTTACATTGGGAAAATATTTTCTTCGCTTCATCAAGTAAACCTGAATGCGAACAAGCATTGAGCACCTAGAAACAACACAATCAATAATGATGTCGATTTCTATCTGAACTGAAAAACGAAATCTACTGTGGAATAGATCTGTGCATTCGGTTTGATCTCTGTTTCCATTTGCATGCGCTCAAACATATGAAGTACTTGTCGTCCATTGGCATGCAGAGCATAAGTATTGAGCTAAAACAAATTTCATGTCGAAAACTTCGATCCAGCTCTTGAAATAGAAATTTAAACTTACAATTGTTCCCCATGAGACAATATCGTTTAAATCTTGATTTGTTTCGAAAATGCTCCTAGCCATTTGAAGATCTGCACACTTGCCAAACCTATAATGAACTTGCGTCACATCTCCGATCACGTCAAGAATCGATTTACGTACATGTCAATAGCAGCGTTTCGGCAACGAGGATTTCGCGCGCATGAACGCAAATCGTCCAGCATTCGTTGATAGTATTTGTGTGCATCTTTCAAACATACGCGTCCAATTTTTGCACCTGAATAGTTGGCGAAGACTTTATTAACAGTTAATTTGTTTCGAACTTACACGCATTGAATACAAGAAGAAAATGAATGCGATCAGGTTTATAAGATTCTTCACTAATTCTTTGTTCGAATAATGCCAAGGTTTCCTTTGGCACAGCTGATTTGTTATATGCTTTCATCATCGCGTTGTAAAGAGATGCCGTGCGTTTTTCCAATTGAATAGAGTTAAATAATTGAATACATTGTTGAAGATGACTTCCAGCTTTACCCTTAGAAACAAAGTTCCTCACGAAAATGAAACTCTTCGAGGAAACAACTTTACGAGCATATCAATCATCGTAGTAATAAGATTTGCGTTCTGTAGCAAATGTGGATCGTTATTTGCGAGAATTCGATCGATGATTTCTTTCCCTCGAGCATAATCGCCTAATTTCGAACATGCATTGATCATTGCTAAATGAAAATATTGTACGAATAAGTTCATTTATCATAGAATGATATGTACCAGTGTAAGAAAATCGATCATGTGTTAATTGTCCGTCGTTTTCAATTTTAGTGAATAATTCTACAGCTTTTTCAGGCGTGCCATGACGAATGTATCCCTAACAATCATCAATATTGATTTCTTTTCCTGTCATACTCAGAAAAGACTGCTTACAGTCATAAGAGTAGCGAATATACTGATATGAGTTGGTTTAGGCATGGCCGCTACAAGTTTCTCTGCATGGGAAACATCGCCGAGAGCGACAGCATACATATAAACAAGTCCTCTTTGCATCTGAGTTCCATTCCTAATCGAATCATCTTGTTCTACGAGATCATGCAATCGATCTGCTTCTATCCTCTGTTTTGAACCGGTGATTGCTTGCATCGCAAGTAGATAATTCATATAAGTTGGTTTGATTTGATGCTTCTGAATAAGTTCATCGAATAAACTCAATACTCGATCATTCTCAGCACGATTAAGATGAGTTTTCATTCGACGACCATATTCTCGACACAAATTACTGGTCAATTGTTGATCGCTCTGAGAAGTATCTTTTGTACTTGTCAGTAATCGTAAACAAATCATTGAACAATGACGATCTCGAATTTTATACTGTGATAGCATCTGCAAAGGAATGATCTTTAACATTTACTTTTATTCATGCCATTCTTAAGATACATTAATATAAAAAAAAATCATTATCAACATTTGAAAATCTTTCTAATGTAATTGTTTGATTAAATAAATGTTGGAATTTGTTTTCTCAACAATGATGATAATGAAATGTAGAAAGAAAGAAAGAAAAAAAAGAAAAAGCAGAGAGAAGAAAAACCAAACAAAGATCTAATTCGTTTTTTCATTTGCATGTGCAAAATAATCATCCGAGTTATCCGTGTACGTGCAACAACCACAGGAAAGAACAAGAGATATTTGCGGGAAAAAAGAAACACAAACAATTCATCAGAAAAGGAATGAATGACAGGAAGTAGGAAAAGAAATGAAGTGAAAAAAGAACAAACAAATGATTGTAGATATGTATATATGTCCAAAAACAAAAGAGTTTTTTGTTCAATGTTGATCGGAGAACAAGCACTGTTTCTTTTTTTTAAATGTGTTCAATAACAAGAACAAAAGACATGTTATTTGATCACATTGAATGGGATGCGCCAAAAAAAGAGAAAACTACGAAATAAAAAGGAGAAAAAACAATATTAGAACATAAGATGTTCGTCCATGTTAACATGAGAATGAGGTATTTGATAGTCATTCTCGGCAGTCACCAGACCGTGATGGTGATCTAATGGCCAATAGGAAAGAATTTGAAAAGCTTCGTGCATTATATCCGATACACATTTGTCCTTTTTGGCTGGTAAGTTTGTTGTGGAAGTAGCATTGGCACTCGTCGATGGTAGATGTTGATTAGTTTGTTGTTGTTGTTGTTGTTGCGGCTGTTGTTGAACAGCAAGCACCGGTGCTGAATGTTGAGTGGAATGTGACGGTAATGTTTCTTCAACAACAAACGAGGGTGATATTATGATACAATGCGACATTTGGTTTTGTAACGAAATAGGATTATGAGAAATATTAGTATTAGTCATATTATTGTTTTTTATCGATATATTCGATGTAGTTACAGACTGACGATCTGTAGGTTGCATTATTGATGACGATAGTGGATAATTTGAATTCGAATTTGAACCGCCTGATGGACTTGTTGATGCCGAACCAGGCGATGACGATGATGAACAATCACCACCTTGCGACGAATAGTGATTGGAAGCATGTTGTGCGTGTTCTTGTTGCTGCTGATGGCCATTGCTAATCATAGACGATGAATTACCATTCACGCCTCCCATAGTCATACTATTCTCAGACAAATGGAAATCATCGGAGCCCGATAAGTTTGAATGTCCATAATGAGCAGGATAATATTGTACAGTAATATGTTCGTCATTCTGTATTTCAACTTTCATTGATGATGTACAATGTATACCACCGCGTAATGAACCCTGAGCTTTATTTCGGCGTAAACCCTGACTAACTAAAAAATCATACAAACTTGTTGCGGATTTCCAAAAGACAGAACGGGATTACTTACATGGTCCTGTACGATTACAGTAATAATATTCTGTGGTTTGATTGTCCGATTTGCCCTTTGCACCACAGTTTTTCACATACTTCGAACCAGTTAGACTTTCAAATGATGATTTCCATTCAGTGAAATCTGTTTGACAATGAGAACGACGATAAAAACCAGAAAAATCAAGTTTTCATTCATTTACCTGCATGACTGGTGAATTTCTTTTCTTCTGTGCACTTATATTCTGGTTTTTGATGATGATTTGACAGATGATTCCTAAGAAGACAAAAAAGAATCGATAACTTGCTTTCAAATCTGATTTTAAGCATACCGAAGATCAGAGATAGCTAACATTTGATATGTACAACCAGGTTCTTGACACTTGACTCGATGAAGTGCAGTTGGTTCGACCACGCCTTCCCCGACGGAAAAAAAATAGGCATAATTAATATAACAATACTTGATTTATTTCAGAAATTATCCCTCGGCTTGATTTTCACTAGATAAGACTGACCTACCTCGATGTCGTTTCTTCTTGTGATAACGTAATCCAGCACCCGATCGATAGACTTTGGCACACATTGAACAAACGAAACGACCGGCGGCAGGCCCACCATTATCATAGGTCTCCGACGGCGATGAGGCTCCCGTCAAGCCTTTTTTTGTCATACTTTTGAGAGGAAAGAACAGAAAAGAAAAAAGAAGAGAAGAAAGAGAAGAGGAGAAAGAAAAATCTAAAAACAAAAGAAAATAATCACACACATGGTTTCGATTTCTTTGATATATAATCTAGTTTTCTCTTTTTTTTCTTAATCAAAGAGCTATCAAGGAAATCTTATTTGAAGATTGTGTCAATAAAACTGATTTACCCATGCAAAGTTTCTTTTTTTCTCTTTTTTGGTTGTATTCGAAATAAAAAAAGGAAAAAAAAGTTATGAATAAACGGAAAGAAACAAACGAACAAAACGAACAAACAAAATGTCTTGGAAGAAGAAAAAACAAAGGCATCTCTACAAAAAAAAACCAAAGCAAAACACAAGTAAGTGTACTGCTAGCTAGTTTCTCGACTTGTGTAGAAGACAAAAACAAAAGGCCACAAATAGAAGAATGAGATACACAAAAAAGAGAAAGAAAGAAAGATACAAGCCAAAAACAGAGAAAGAGTTTATCAACAGTAAAAAAAAACAAAATGAAAATGACGAGGCTCCTATTTCATCATATGTTTCGCATAGAAAGAACACGTGTACATGCGTATTTGTGCTTGTGTATCTTATTGAGAGAGAAAAAAGGAAAGAAAGAAAGAAAGAGAGACCGGATGTTAGATGTGTATGTAGAGAGCACAAAAAAGCCACTGTACAAAAAAAACGTGCACAAAAAAACTTTCAGTTTTCCTTTCTGTATCTAACTCTCGTTCGTCTATTTCAATACTCTTTTTGCCTAGTCACTGTTATAGACTATTCATCGAAATAAAAATGAATTTGATCATCTGCTTAAATCGATGAATAATTTTTTTTAAAAAATAATAAAAACACAACGAATCCTTTTTCTTTTGGAATCTTGGAGTTGAGTTGATTCGATGATCTTCAGGCTAGAATAATTTAGATGGAGAAGAGAAGAAAGGAAAATCAGTCTTTTTCTTTGCGCATTTATAAAATACACAAGTACACACGCACATAGACGTGTTTATCACACGCATTTGATAATTGTTGTATTCACCTGGAAAAAAAAACGATATTAGTCAGTTTGATATGTCTAACAATGAAATATTTAATTCTTTTCTCTTGGTCTATCTTCCTCTTTCTCTTTCTATTTCCATCCCATTCGTTCATACATAAGGTAAGTAACTTACTGGCGCAATATTGATAATAATACTCGATGTTTGCGTATGATGTTGATGATGAAGTCTAACACAGTGATCTGTCGTCGTTGTTTGTATTTGTTGTTGAACAGCTGCTTGTACGACTGTTTGAATGGGCGGAATAGTTTGTTGTTGCACAGATGACTGTTCAACTAATTCACCATTAGTTGTCGGTAGAACCGTATTTGTAGTTGAGGACGATGAAGGAGCTTGTAATGGTGGTTCGGCTGTATGACCATAATGGGCAGGATAATACTGTACGGATACTTGATCATTACGACTGATGTCAACTTTCATCGAGGAAGTACAATGAATTCCGCAACGAAGTGAATCAGTAGTTTTGGAGTTTCGACGCCATCCTTGCCGACTTTGTTTATCTAGATGAAGAAAACAGTGTTTGAAGTCTTCTCTCGAAGCACAAGTAAATATTTACATGGTCCTGTTCGATTGCAATAATAATATTCAGTTGTTTGATTCTCAGATTTGCCTTTGGAGCCGCAATTCTTCACATATTTCGAGCCACTACTTTGTTCGAATGATGATTTCCATTCAGTAAATTCTAAAAATAAAATCAAATAGATAGAAATAGATATTATGCATATAGACTTCATATAATTGAAATCGCTAAATCAATCAATCTAGAGAAGAATTCGTTGAATATCCTGCAGCGAATAAACATTGAATGTCATCAAAATCTTGTTGACATTTGTTTTCCCGCACTGAAGTTAACGACGATCGATTTTCTATACGATCTCAACTATGGCAAGTTGATCAAGTTGTTCAAGGAAAGAACAAAATAAAATATCATGTCTACCCTAAAGTATGATCTGAACTTTTCTTTGAAGAAAATCGAGTGATCAAGTTTTTCGGTAACTATGGTGTAGATTACTCAAAGTCTTCCAAAGAATGTTACGGCCAGCAAAAAAATCTTACCAGCAAACGAATTGAATTTCTTTTCTTCCGTTGTTTTGTAATCCGTTTTGAGATGATGATTAGCTAGGTGATTTCTCAGATCAGATATGGCCAACATTTGATAAGCACACCCATTTTCAAGACACCGTACTCGATGCAGTTGAGTTGGTTTAAGCATACCTTCATCTGAACATAAGATATGAATATAGACTCAAGTTTTCCTCTCTCATACCTCGATGGCGTTTTCTCTTGTGATATCGAAGACCAGCAGATGACCGATAGACTTTGTTGCACAAGCTACAAACAAGTCGATCTTGGCCCGGCGATTTCGTTGCTTTATTTTGAACTGTTGTATTGTTGGCAACGGGAGTCGTAGCAGCTGAAGGTGCAGCAAGTGTCGTTGAAGTACTGGTAGCAGCTGCTACTGTTTGTGGTTGGACAATCGTTGTTGTCGGTAGTTGTTGTTGGGTAATCATGGAAGGAACAGCTAAGTTAGAAAATGAAATTCTCTGACTGTTGAAAGTTTGTAAAAAATCTTCTCTACCTAAAGGTGTAGTGATAATCATCGGTGCTACATTGTTTGCTGTGGGCAATAAGAAATGTTGTTGTTCACTGATAGGTTGCTGTTGAACAATAACAATACCACTTGATGTCGTGGTACTTGTTGAAGTCGGTATCGATATTGGAGTGACATTAACACTGCCACCCGACTGGATGGTATTCTGTTCAGACTTTTTCGTCATGAAGCCCCTTCTCTCTTACTCTGATTGATGAGACTACCAACGAGATGAGTCTCCAAAAGCGAAGTATATGAAAAAAAGGAATTTAGGATCAAACGAAAAGAGAAATAAATTATGTCTTCTATTACATATATTTATATGATGAGTTATCTAAAACAGAAGAGAAAGAACAGGAAAAAAGGAGGATGGACAAAACACGTCTTGTGTTCTCTTTTCTAATACTCTAACATTTTAAATAGGAGAAGAAAGAGGAGAAAGTAGAGAACGACATTGTCAAAAGACAGAAACAAACTATCAGCAAACATTTTCGCACTGGGTGCTGTTCGGTTGAAAGAAGTAGTGATTTTTTCCTTTGCCTACTCTATCGCTCTCGTTCTTCCCTTCTCTCGTTCGTTTTTCTTCTCTATTCTCTAAGCGTTAAGCATATAGAAAAAAAGACAGAAAAGAAGTGATCGCAACGGGCGTTGTCGTCGAAATAAGTGTATATGTGTGTGCTCGAACAAACGAGAGAAACGAAGAAATAGAAAGAGAGAAAGAAGAATACGGGAGGTAGTGAAACAAGGACAACGACGGACGACGTCGACAGCAACCAGTCGAAGAAGAGAAAAAGAAGAAAAATAAAAAGGCCAAAAAAGAATAAAAAGGAAAAAGCCGAGCGCGAACAGGGGAGAGGAGAAAAGGAGGACGAGAAGAAACAGACAGAAAAATATCATACGATGAAAAAAGAAAGAAAAGAACGCTGATATTTCTCTTACCAATGATTTTCTTTTGATTAGAGTGCATTTGTGACAGATGGCGGTAACTTACAGTCCAAAGGACAACGCCACTTACCGAGTATATCAAACATTGACAGTGGCGTCCAATATGATGCATATCTTACAAAAAGTATAGGTGTTAATGCTCATTTCATTTGTAACGTTGAAAAGTTAAGATATTGGGATTCATTTTTTCCAATTGTAATACGGATTTATATTTCAATGATCGGTTGTAACAAAGTAGTGAGAGAATCGTTGAATATCTCTTGTCAAACAGTTGTAAATTTCGCTTTCAAATTTGACTTATTCTAGTTGAAAAGTTTGCGTATGTTATTATCATCGACGTTGAGTAGGATTTCATCAGTGCATCATATGACTAGTAATTTCGTCAATCAAGAGAAATCAGTCAAATCAATTATTTTTTAGCGAAAGAATATTTTAGATCTATCAAACAGTAATGTCATCGAATGATTTTCCTTCATTAAAGAATGATCTCATTCTTCGTGTATGTCGTGGTGAATCCGTCGAGCGTGTTCCTATTTGGATAATGCGACAAGCTGGCCGTTACTTACCGGAGTACAAAGCAGTTAGTGCTCAACATTCATTTTTTGAAGTGTGTCGTACACCGTCACTTGCATGTGAAGTTACACTTCAACCTGTTCGTCGATTTGATCTCGATGCTGCAATTATTTTCAGTGATATTCTTGTTATACCTCAGGCACTTGGCATGCAAGTGGAAATGATTGCAAACGAAGGTCCTTGCTTTCCTCAACCGCTAAAAACGCCCGATGATATCAATACAAAACTTGATCGTACACGACAAGCTAGCGTTGAATTGAAATATGTCTACGAAGCTATTACATTAACGAGACGTACCCTCGATGGACAATGTCCATTGATCGGATTTAGTGGTGCTCCATGGACATTGATGTCGTACATGATCGAAGGAAAGGCCAGTTCGACGATGTCTAAAGCGAAACGATGGTTATATAGTTATGAAAAAGAATCACATGATCTTCTTGGTATTCTCGCTAAGTTTATCATTGATCACCTTGTCGAACAGATCGCTGCTGGTGCTCAACTTGTTCAATTATTTGAATCGCACTGTGCTTGTTTAACACCGGATTTATTCAATCGCTTCTCTTTACCATATCTGTCTCAGATTGCAAAAGGTGTTCGTGATGAACTTTCCAAACGGCAAATCGCTTCCGTCCCATTTATTGTCTTCGCTAAGGACGCACACTACGGTCTTCAAGATCTATCATCGACCGGTTTATTTGACGTGATCAGCTTAGACTGGACTATAACATCTGCATGCATAAAATCGTTAAGAAATGAAAATTCAAAACTAGTTCTTCAAGGTAACCTCGATCCATGTGCACTTTACTCATCAAAAGACAACTTAGAAAAATCGGTTCGTGAAATGCTACAAGTGTTCGGCACGAAACAATACATCGCTAACTTAGGCCACGGAATCTATCCGGATATGTCTGTTGACAATGTTAAATGGTTTATCGATGCTGTTCATGAGATTTCCAAAGGGATGAATGATGATAGTAATGCAAACAAATCGTAATAGAAGTTTAGTTTTCGAAAATGTGGTTTTTTAAACAGCGTATCTACTTCCGCACTAGATTTGATAGAAATTTCTATTGACATTTGTTATCATTCGATTTTTAGATGTTTGATTGGATTGTTCCATCGTTTTTCATGCAAAGTACGACGTCAACTACTGTAAGTTCGAAGTTGTTCATCGATGCGATGATTACATATCTTGAAAATTTTAGAAATCCTCAACCTCAATTCGAATACTTGATATTCAACAGTTAGATGACTTATATTCCCTATCTCATCCATTTATAAAATGTCCGAATACCATTGCTCACCTTCGGAAAACGAAGGTACGCTTTTTGATACATGCCAAAACTCATTCTCCTCTCAAACCTTCTTCTTTGTCTGCTAGGTAATGTTCCTAATGCGAGGATTGCCTGGATCGGGTATATGAAATGTTAAAGTTATTTGTTTATTTATCTTTTGTTGCTCAGGTAAATCCACCCTGGTGAATATTCTCAAAAGAATATATTCGCAATCGTTTGTGATTTGTTCGGCAGATAATTATTTCCTTGATAGTCAAGGTGTGTATAATTTCAATCGGGATAAAATTGGCGAAGCACATCGCGTATGTCAGGAACATGCAGAAGATGCTTGCAAGTATAAAACTGAAAAGAAATTGTCTCTTCTGATTGTACACATGTGATGTTCTTGTAGAAATAATGTCTTAGCTGTGATTATTGATAATACAAACATCCGAATGGATGAATGTAGACCATATTTTCAAAAAGCGTCCACTTATGGTTATATTGTGATTATTGTTGAACCACGAACGAATTGGAAACGTGATGCTAATATTCTGAATAGTTAGTTAAGACGAAGGATTCCTCGATTGATTTTGAAGGATCTGGGTTTTTTTGTTGAATAGTTCGAAATACACATCAAGTACCAGCAGATGTTATCGAAGGGCGTCTACGTCAGTATACTCCGCTGATTCCATTCTATTTCGGTCTGTTTCTTAATCAAGAACAATCGAATTATGTTCTCCAGCAAGCATACGGTTATTATCACCAAGCTCTACAAATGTTTCCACAGCTACGAAATGATCTTGAAAAAGTTAGCCGTTCGAAAAGTAAAGAGTAGAGAATGAAGATTTGTTTTTTAATTATTTGCTTTCGTATAGACATACATGTGAATAATCTGCTACATCGATCGAATATGACTGTACAGCCGAAGATTCTTCATTGCACTGTCAAATTCATTGGAAAGACAACAGATCAAACTCGAAATGAATATTCAAAATATGCTGGAAACCGTTTGGTTTCACATTTACTAGGGAAAATGTGTTCTGGTTATATTGTTGGTTTTGCTATTACGCCACGTACATTAGGCAAGTATTGCGATGATCACCTTTCTTCATACAAGTCTATGGATTTCAGGTGCTCGTCTTCTTTTTACTGATCGCAATGTTTGGTCGCTATGGGACCAAGATGATAATGAGACTGTAACGAAAAATTCAACTCCAACAGCTAGAAATGATAATGCCCGAGGTTACGGTAATAAAAAACAGCAGCAGCAGCAACAAAATCGTGGGCCTCGTCGTAATAACAAATCAAAGATTACAACAACTGATGATGATTATGATACATCACCTATGGTTCGATCCGTAGCTGATGATGATGTGCTTTTAGTTGATAAAGTTACTCCATCCAATGAAAGTGAAGAAATGTCATTTCTTCATCCAACATTTGGTTTTCTTTCACGAGCTCATTTGACATGTGGCGTTGGGCCAGGTGTCAGCGCAGTTCAAACCGGTCAAGATATGATCGACATGATTCGAAAAGAAAGTGATAGTCTTCAAAGAAATACTCGAGTGCTGGACAGTGATAATGAACAGATGGTTATGAAATATTTCGGTGATGGACATTGTTTCGTCTATTTAAAAGAACCTATTCCGGTCGAAACAATTTTTACGGGTTTCTTTAATTAATTCTATTTTGTTTTCTTGAATTGCACCTTACAAAAAAAAAGCATGCTTCGTTTTTTTTTCTGTGTTTTTCAGATTCGATTGAAAGTTAGAAATGGATGCCGAAAATGAAGATGAGCAAGTTCAAAAACAATGCGTACAATTATTCTCATCGACAGATTTCATTATGGAATCCAAAGTTTTTGATACCATTAAGGAGTAAGAGATTTGCTTCTGTACGCATAATTGTGTTTTTTCTTTTTTTCAGTTATTTTCGTCATGGAGGTGCGCCTGATCAGGTCATCGAATTATTGTCAGAAAACTATATGGCTATCGCGCAAACAGCCACGTTGATGGCTGATTGGCTGATTCTAACAGGAGTTGAACCAGCCGATGTTGTCAATATGATTGTACAACATTTACAAACATTAATCGAGAAGCATTTCGAACCTAAAAAAGCAGATAGTATTTTCGAAGCCGGAGGAGTATGTATACTTTGATTTTCTCGTCAAACTGAAGACAATTTTTTTCTCTTGAATAGGTTCCATCCTGGCTAACTGACATGACTGAACATATGAATTGGCGTTCGATGATTTACAAATTAGCAGAAGAATATCCTAATTGTTTAATGTTGAACTTTACCATTAAAGTAACAAAGTCGATTGGAAACGAGGTTTTCATTGATAATGGCGTCCTTCACTCTATAGCTTTTGGTCGATTCTGGTCATGAAGATGAAATCACAAGTGTACCTGTAGCTGCACAACAAGTCGAAGTCTTCACCAAAGTCTTGATGACCACTATCCAACGTACTATCGATAGTGAACCTGACGATTGGCAACGAAACATTCAAGAACTTGTGGTAAGAAGCATAATACGTCGAATAAGATTAGAAAAATGTCACTTTTTCCATAGCAATTGGCTTGTCATAGTGAACACACTTATTTATATGCACAAAGTGTTCTCGCGTCATTGGCAAACGATGCAAAATCGATGATTGTTCGACGAATTTCAGAAGAAATCGAACTACATGCCAAAGCAAAGTAAACCATTCCTTTCTTGTTGCATTCAACTCTCAACATATTCATATTTTTTGTTTCATTGTTCAGAGGCCATAACGTAACAGATATTACTTTAACATTTGATGGTACAACTGCTTATCCGAAAGCCTATCAACCACTCTGTACAATGTTGTCGAAAAAAGTATTAAATCCAGCTGATATAACTACTGTAGGCAGTCTCGATGATTTCATTTACTTAAAAAACACTATTTCTGCAAATAGCTCTACAAAATCTATCAATCCAACGATGCGCCACCAGTTGACCTTATCCGAAAGCCGGCCTTCATAGGTAAAAACTTCTCCTTTTCCGTCGAAACATCTTTTTATATTCTTTTTCTTCTAGAATTATTAATCACCCAATTATTTGACCCAGATTCCACACTAAATCCAGAACATCGACCCAAATATATCGCTCTTCTCGCATATGCTTGTAGTGTTGCTGAAACGAACAAGAAAGTAAGTTTCTTCGTCAATCAAAGCTGATTGTTGCGTCTTTTTTATAGAGTTCTCGAAAGAGTACAATCAATAGTAAAGAAGAATTATCACAAACAACTATAGCGCTTGAGAAAGCACATGAAATATGCATTAGTTCAAAATCGACGGTTGACCTTATCAGCGACTTGAATGAGCTCTATAAATGTCTTCGGTATGATTTCTTCTCGAAAGACCTGACAAGCACTTAAGTTAACTGTATAGATTTCCAATTGTTGCGGCGTGTGTTCTTCGTTGGATTGAATTTCGTATATTTGATCAAAGCTATTTTAAACTTGATCAAGGTACAACACCAGTTCATCTCATTATTATCGATGAAGTATGCTTGTGCCGAGGAAACCTTATGACTTGTAATAACCGACTATTTCTTTTAATTAGATTGTCAGTTTGCATTTCTTACTACACCAAAAAGCGTTTGAATTATTAGTTCGTGTTTTCGAAGCAACATTTGCCGAACTTGATATACTTATTCATGTGAGTAACCTTCAACGAAAAATTCTTTCATATGATGCTTAAATCTTGTTGTTTTATGCTAGTTGGAATTCAAAAAGACGATTCTTGATCGTATGGTTCACATGCTCAGTTGTTCGTTTGTGCATCCAATATTAGAATATATAAAAAAACGTTGGGAACAACAAGACACAGATGTATCGCTGATTCGTCATTTTGTATTCGAAGTAAATTACTGAAATCATTGCTTTTGTTGAGTTAACATTTTATGTGTCAAGGTTTTGGAAATGATTGGTCCTCCTTATGAGCCATCGTTTGTACAATTATTTTTACCTTTGCTTCAAAATGAAGCTATCGGTGGAACAATATCTCTTCGTACCGAAGAAGAACGAAAATGTGTGAAAGAATTTATTGGTAAAGTTAATTTCGTTTTCGAAATTTTCTCTCTTACTTATAACTCTTCTTTGTAGACCATGCGTCGACGATTGTTTCATCGAATACATGAAATCTATGTTTCATTCGTGTCCTAATGACTTGATTTGTATAGAATAATTCCTTTTCCTCAACGGAAATAAAACAAAAACAGAGCAAAACAGATCGTTCTTACTTTCTTTAACATCCGTTGAATTTTGTAGAAATTCCATGCGTTTTTGTGCAAATCTATCAACTTTATTCAATGATATACCCAGACTAACCGAACGGTATATTCATGTTGGACAACGGTAATCATTTACAAATCCAAATAGTTTCATTCTTGTTTTATGAATCTCGCATCCGTAGAAAAGACTATCGATTTGACGCTATTGAATGTCAAAATCCGTATGAGGTATCTACTGATACATGGAAAGAGGTGATGGCGAAAGACAGATCGTTGAAATGGATATTAATCAATAGTTTACCACTTTATGATCAAACAAATGAGATTCCATCATTCAACGAATACAAAAAGATAGTTCTTGATCGTACACTTGATTATGCTAAAATGTTCAACGTCAGTAAAGTGCATCTAGTGATGACAGAAGCAAAGGATGATTCGGATCGGTAAGAATTTCTCACACTAAAGATTTTACATTTATTTTCATACGGAGTTAAGAGCAAGGATCATCGATCTTGTACACCAAGCAGCTCAGTTCTTTCAACCACATCGTATTTTATGTCTGATTGAGCCACTTTCAACACGATCGAACTACTATTTACAATCGTATTCGACAGCAATGAGTATTGTTCAGTCATCTAACAGCAATAATCTGAAAATCATGTTGGATTCATTCCATCTTCAACGATTACATGGAAACTTAACTGAAAGAGTCAAAGTATTCGAAATGAATTCTGATTAGTTTTCAAACACAATTCATATTTTCTCATCGTAAGGAATTAACTCCGTTCGTTGGACACGTTCAAATTTCACAAACGCCAAATCGTGACTGTCCTATGAGTGAAAATGGTGAAGTTAATCATCGATATTTTCTCTCTAGCCTTATTGCACCGTTTTATCAAGACTACATCGGTTTGGAATATAACGGTAAGGAAAACCGATGCGGTCTCCTATAATCTCTACGCGTCTTCTCTAGATTCAAGTAACGCATCTCTAAAATGGCTGGATGAATTCACATCAACGAACTGATTTTTCTTCTATTGTAATATTATTCATTTTGATTATAATGAATTTTTGATTAGTATAGTAGTATTTCATACATACACGGATCTAATTCTATACTGTATCAATTGTAACAGTTGAAGAAAAGCATTAGCTGAAACACTAAATTCTTTTTCCGAAGCAAAAGATAATTCAATAGTCATCGTGTTTAATGTGTCTTGACTGAATGGGTTGTTAGTATAATTCGACTGATTTAGAAAGTGTCTTATACATGCACATCTTCCTTTCGTTGTCAAAATTAATCGCATATGTTAACCATCTCTTACATTTCCATGGTAAAGATGTCACTAATTATTCTACTTCGTTTTCATTTGATTGGAAAGAACGCTCAGCATACCAAAAATTTTGCCTTGTCATGTCCTATACCACATCGCTTTATTTTCGTCATTGTAATTGTAACCAAATAATCGCGCTGTTATGTCAGCAGTCGCTCGTGCGTCACGAAAATGGATATGGGTAGGCACTGGCTTAGCCGTTGCCGGTGCTGCTTACTTACTCAAGTTTGGACCGGGTCAAAAAATGGTACTTGAAACGAAACCGTCAGGCGATCAATCGAAAGCAGCAGCAGCACCTGATGCCTTAGATCCAAACGCATTTCGCAAGTTTAAATTAGCAGATATAAAAAAGTATAATCATAATACAAATGTATTTACATTTGCATTTGATGATCCGAAAGCAAAATATAATGGCAAAACTGCTTCATGCGTTATGCTTAAAGCAAATGTTAATGGAAAAGATGAGGTTCGACCTTACACACCTATTTCACGACCCAATACAATTGGTCAATTAGAATTTGTTATTAAAAATTATCCCCAAGGTGTCATGAGTAAACACGTTCATGAAATGAAAAAGGGTGACTCAATTGAAATCAAAGGACCTAGTAATTCTTCAGATATTTATCGAGAACATCATTGTTTGAATTATTTGTATTTTAGTTCCAAAATATCCATATGAGCCAAATAAGTTTCAACAACTTGGTTTGATTGCTGGTGGTACTGGCATTACACCAATGGCAAGTTGTCGTCAGATTTGAAATCAGTTAATAATATACGCTATTCTATTAGATTCAAATGATCGAGGAAGTTCTCTTTAATCCGGATGACAAAACCAAAGTTACACTTCTATTTGCAAATACAACCATCGACGATATTCTTCTCAAAGAAGATATCGATAAACTTGCTCAGAAATATCCAGATCGTTTCAAGGTTCACTACACAGTTGATAAACTTGCAGATAAGAATGCTAAAAAAGCATGGAAAGGCGAAGTTGGGTAAGTGAACTTCATCGCATACTATGCTCCATGGAGTGTACCTGTTATTTAGCTACATCACACCTGATATGTTGAAACGATTATTACCGATACCAGCTAAGCAAGATGATGAGAGTTTATTGATTATGGTTTGTGGTCCACCTGGATTCATGAAATTACTCAGTGGAGAGAAAACCAAAGATTATAAACAGGTACGTTTTTTACAGAACAAAGTTACGACTGTTTCACGTTTATTAACGTATACAATCTGCTTATTTTAGGGTGAACTAACCGGTCTTCTTAAAAAGCTTGGCTTTACCGAGAAAAATGTCTTCAAATTTTAATCTCTTTTATTCTGTATTTTCAGTTCACTTGAGACACTAAACACTAACACATGAAATAAATTGAAAAAGCATATTAGTTATAGGCGACTAACTACATAATTTTCTTTTCATTGCGAACAGTAAGAAAATGAACATAGGTTTCACAATATTTATTTGATATACAAGAGCAAATCATCACGAAAACATAAGTACAATTTCAAATGAAATAAGCAATAAGGAGAAACGGGATGTTCTATGTCAATATCTACTTGATTGTTCACTTTTGACTGGTGTATTTTCTAAAAACACAGAATCGAATGAATAAAGCAGACGAGAACGAATGAACTTACGTAACAGCCTTTGTGCCTTCTGAAACGGCGTGTTTGGCAAGTTCACCAGGTAATAAAAGTCGAACAGCAGTTTGAATTTCACGTGACGAAATTGTTTGGCGTTTGTTATATTGAGCTAAACGTGAAGCTTCAGCCGCAATACGTTCTAAACCACAAACGATGAATCATTTCTTTGTTGTTTTCATGTTTATAACTTACCAAAAATATCATTAACAAAACTATTCATTATAGACATTGCCTTGCTAGAAATACCTGTATCAGGATGAACCTAAGTAAACGACAACGATTATTTCAATTTTTATGGACCACAATGTATTACCTGTTTCAAAACTTTGTAGATATAGATTGAGTATGTTTCTTTTCCTAAAGAAAATTTTTCAATATGCTAAAAATCCTTCGATCGAATATGTGCATTCCAACTTACGTTTACGTTTGTTAGTCTTTTTATCGCTGCTAGCGCTCGTTTTGCTAGTCACTTTCGACTGTTTGCTAATCATCTTCTTCGAGCCTTTGCTTGGTGTTTTGAGTGTTGGAGGAGCCATGTTATTTCGATGAAATTGAAATGAAATGCAATTGCTGGCAAGAGGTGCTCCTTTTATAGACACATTTGTTAAACAATGATTGGTTACAGAACGGTAAAAAGCAAAAGAACGCAATGGTTGACGTTTGCTGGATTGTATTTCATTAGTCGATTTCTTCATGGTGCAATAACAAGTGTACGATTGGTGAATATCGACCAATCACACTCGAGAAAGTTGTACGTTAGTGGGACACTATATAATGAGGAACGAAATAGAAACTTTATTTTCACATACATTTCGTAAAACTATGTCAGGCCGTGGTAAAGCATCTGGTAGTGGTAAAGCTCGTGCAAAGGCCAAAACACGCTCATCACGAGCTGGCCTTCAATTTCCAGTTGTACGTATCGAGTAATGTCTAGTTTCTGGTATAATTTTCATTGATGTGTGTAGGGTCGTATTCACCGTTTACTTCGTCGAGGGAACTTTGCTGAACGTGTCGGTGCAGGCGCTCCAGTTTATTTAGCTGCCGTAAGTCAAATATTGACAAACGATAAGATTCGAAGTTTGATTGGTCTAGGTTCTCGAATATCTTTCTGCTGAAATTTTGGAATTAGCTGGTAATGCTGCTCGTGACAATAAGAAGACGCGCATCATTCCACGTCATCTTCAATTGGCTATCCGTAACGATGAAGAATTAAACAAACTGTTAGCCGGAGTAACTATTGCGCAAGGTGGTGTTTTACCCAATATTCAACAAGTGAGTCAATCAATGACTAATACTTCCATGATCTACGGAATTTACGTTTTAGATGTTACTACCAAAGAAAGGTGAAGGTCTCCCCATATCAGCATCTCAAGGTGAAACGAGTTCATCGAAAAAGTCAGCAACGAAATCTACAGGAGAGAAAAAAGCACCAACGGCTAGCAATACTGCGAAAAGTTCATAAATATCTTAGTACGAATGATTGCTCTTGTCTATAAACTGTCAAGTTTCATACATAACATTTATTATATGGTTTGTTTTGATTTTTTGTATATAAATACAGACATAAATCCTGAAATCTACGGCACCTCTGATTGTTATCGTACTTAAATGAGTAGAAAATGTAATCTATTCTTCTCTTGTTTTAATAGTAAATATTTAGTATAAGTAAAAGAAAATAAGAAAACGAATAATGCCCAATATAAGTATGTATCGCGTTGCTTGTTCGACATGTTTCTAGATCTATGTCACATCCATCGACAGCACACATACATATTGTTTCATCATATTGACATTGAGTAAAATAAATGCTCTTAGATGTCCATGTAAAAGATTTGCAAAGTGTCATTTTAAATTTCATTAATTGTGCCGAATAAATTGACGGTGATAAAGTCTGCCGTGTAATTTGATTTGTTCGATCCACACTAATCACACATGCCACACCATGATCAAATAGGAAATTTTTACATTCTAAATCATTTGTTGCGCACAACGCTGTTAGACTAGAATATGGTTGTGGTCGATAATCTTCATACGGCCGATAACATTTCACTCGATCAGTTAATGATCTAATGCTATTACTGAATGTTGGCGGCTTTTGATCCCAGTACGGTTTCGTACGTTGAACACATTCCGAATAGTTTAAATTACATGCATTCGTGCTACATAAACATGCCCGATACGAACCGCGTAGTTTGTTGAAGGGAGAAGCAACACAGAAATCATCATAGCCATTCAAAGTACCTACAGGAAAATCGTTGCATTCTCGAACGAGATTCTCGTGATAAGCTTCGATTTGATTTACTTGCAAGCATGCATAAGTAAAACCCGTTGGCCCCGCTCCCGTGATAGAGAGCGTTGTTCGAATATCGTAATTACGTGCGATAACAAGACATGCTTCACAATTGAATATCAAGTTCCCTGCCGATGACCCATTCTGGCATGTGATGTTTCGAGTGGACACACGAATTTGTGTAGAAACTAACAGAGCGGCTGATGCTCGGAGATACAGTATGAAGAAGAAAAGAAACATGGTAATCTCGATCGAGACTAAGGTATTAAATGAATGATGTCTGTCAATAGTTTCAAGATGAAATAGAGAGCTAAATTACTGATCAGTCAATATGTACTCTCAATATTGTACTTTGACAATTGAAATCTTGTTAATTTCATCACCGTATACACTAGACTTTAGCGCCACATCATTGTTGTTCAAGGAGGAATTGCCTTGGATTTGACGTCGCGGCATGTCTGCATTTTTAACATTTGTGCACGCGACATTAAGCAACGTCGTTGTTTTTTTTCTCCCTTCTCTTTTTCTTCACCTGAACGAACAACAAAAAACTTCAATCACCATCTTGTCAAGCTAAAAGACAGAAAGAGTAGTCATGGCTGAAAAGAAGAAGAAAAAAGGTGGTAAGAAGAAGAAGAAAGGAGGCGACAATGTCTACGAAGCTTTACTGGAATACAAGTTTGTTGAATTCGTTCAAAATCTGTTCATATCTTTAGTTATCTATTTATGTTTTAAGAATTACTGTGATTGACAAAGAATTGGAAGAGTGGCGTTTTCGTGCATATCAACTTGAAGAAGAAAATCAAGCTTTGTCAGGACGTGATGCGCATCTACGCGAAGAATGTGCTGAGTCTATGAAAAGACTTGTCACCAATGCGTTGCAATTCGACAAAGAAAATGTTACGTATCCGAAAATCGGCAGAGAAGAAGTGAGTTTTTCCTTTGTAGAATTGCTTTTAGCCTGAGCGTCTCCTCTTTGCGTGTGAAGGTTCACGCCGCTGTACATGAAAAGATGAATGCAGCTGCCGAACAAGAAGCAGAGTTACGAAGTAAATTTTGAGTTTTAATTAAAAATGAATATTTCTGTTTGATTTGAAGAAATTCATGAGCAAATGCTTCGAGTGGAAGTCGAGATATTCAAAGTCCGAAGTTTAATCAGGCAATGTATCAAATATCGTGATGTCACACGAATTGAAGAACAACGCGCAATCGATTCATTAAAACGCGAGCTCGCCAACATGACAGAAAATTATGAAGTGCTCACAAGTATTTGATTATGGCTCTTCTAAAATGATCCGTCTCTACTTATGAGTATATTCTTTAGCATACTTATCAGAAAGTACAAATGAAGAACGAATAACATTGACCCAAACGGCACAGAACAAAATTAATCAAAAGACTCGTGCAGCGACCGAACGAGTGGCATTAGGTCTCGATCAATTTACGAAAAAAATGTTAAGTGAAAATCAATACATGACACATGAAGTAAGCCGAAGAACTTCCTCTTCTGTTTTTTTTCTTCTAATCACAAGAATGGTTTTGATTTAACAGCTCACTTTACAAGAACAACATGTGACACAACTGGAAGAACAAGTGCGAGCATTGGAACAAACAAATCTTGTTATTAGCGAAAAATTGAATGTCGCACATGTTGCTGATACAACTGCTTTCAAGTAATAACGCTCGAACTAATATAAAAATGTCTCTTGAATGTTTTCTGCAGAAACACATTTGTAACAGATTTATTCGCGGATGATATCGCAAAGGATATCGGCAACAATGCTTTGCTGGCAGTGGATTTAGGACAATTAACAATACGCAGTGATACAGGCGAGAAAACATTCGAACAATTAATAAGTATGTTTTTACTTTGTTCTTTCAATCAGAGATCTCTGCAAAACTGTATTTCAGATGAATTGGATAAAAATACACCACGATTAGCAACAATCGATGATGAATCGGTATGTCTTATGTCTTCGTTGTAATGAATTTCTCTCTTTTCTGGTCTTGCAGACTATTGTTTCTCCAACGGCGAACCTTCATGTAGAAGGTACTCATATGTCAGTCCTCTCGCCCCCAAAACTTGATGAGGAAGAGGAGAAATATCTCGATTTCAAAGGACCGACATGGATCGATCCACCCCGATTGAGACAAGCGCTACGCAAATCGTAACTGAACACGCGTCGCATATATCCTTCTGTTAATTTTTTTTTATTAAAAGAAAACGAAAGCATTGTACACACTCAATGAGAAAAAAGGCAAAAAAAAAAGAAATCTATATATATAAAGAAGAAAGTTTGTCTGTCTGTCTGTCTGTCTGTCTGTTCGCTATGCATTCAGTCCCTGTAGCAGCTATCGGCGTGGAACTTTCCACAATGCTTCCTGAGACCCAGAGGAAGGTCGACATCTACTTTTCCCCGAGAACAAAGGAGCCAGCCGTTTGCTGCAGGCAATATATGAAACGGACCAATAGGATTGCGAGATTTCCCAAATTGAGGAAATTAATAGCGAAGGCGGCCGAAGGCCGTCTGAGCGCTCATAGACAACAATCCACGTGTTCTACGTGCGCATGGGAGTCCTATACATGCTACAAGCAACCTGCGAAGCTGACCAATAGGATTGCGAGATGTGAAAAATTGCAGCGGGTCGGTAGCGAAGGCGGCCGAAGGCCGTCTGAGCGCACATAGACATCAATCCACGTGTTCTGCCTGTGCATGCTACAAGCAACCTTGGACGCTAACCAATTGGATTGCGAGATGTGAAAAATTGCAGCGGGTCGGTAGCGAAGACCGTCTGAGTGCTCAAAGACAACAATCCACGTGATCTCTACGCCTATAATAGTTCGGTGAATGCTACAGATAATCTGCGAAACTCACCAATAGCGTTACAGGATCTCAAAAAATGAAGATAAATGTCGAGGGTGGGCGAATTCGAAGGATATAAGGTATGAAGTGACGTGATAGTGAGAAAGAGGTCGATGAATGAATAGCTGGAGTGTAGAATGAATATTAGAGAGAGAGAGAGAGAGAGAGAGAGGAAATTTGAATAAGTTCTGAGGCAGAAATCAGCTTCGGTAACTCTTTTGCATAAAGAGCTATAATTGAAGTTGTCGTTTTGTGCGATGCACGGCGGGAAAAATTAGGACCGCCAGCATACAATCTTGGAGTCTATTGATTTTTCTATTTGCTGCAGCTTTTCAACACGTCAGGCATTCGACATAGATATTTCTTATTTTGCAGCGGGTACGCCCGCTAGTCTCTTATAAAACAGATGAAGCTATGGGTGGTGTTGTATGTCTAGAATTTGTACCAAAAGATGTTGCAAATGAACTACTATTTGTTAATGCACATAATTGATAGAAATCTGGATTATGTGATGGAACAACTAAATCAGGTGAGGGCGATAATAACGGTTGTTCACTATTTGGTGATGTACAAACGGGCACTTGGTCGATATCATCATCTTGTAACAACCAAGGATATTCGTAGATCTGTTGAAGCAATGTCTGTCGTTCTACAGCTAATTGTTGATCATATTCTTCGCTATTTAATTCGAAGGTGTTCGTTTCATCTGCTCCGCTATCATCAAAATTCATTCGTATCTAAAATTGAAAAGGAGACGACAATCAATCTGAAACAAAAAAATTTGTTGACTTTTACCATTCGTTCAATGTGCGATAGTTTCGCTGTCGACTCTTTTGCTGTCATTAAGAGTTGTTGCTGTCGTTCATTAACGAATCTTCGTTGTTCAGCACAGTCATGTGACCAGACGTGTAATTCCGAATCTGAACCATATGTATTCATTAAATTCAGTTCGATCGAATGTTCCTGAATGATATTTGAATGATACACATGAAATTGTACTTCATCGTCTGCTATACAGCATAGTTTTTGTTGAAGATCAGAATCTGAGAGAACACGGCGAAGAAAAATCAAACGATTGAATAAACCAGGAAACATGAGACGTTTTTCGGGTTTGACAATTTCGGTTTTACTAGTCGATAGCGGTTGTAACGAAGAAGAATGATCGGGAGAGTTGTGGTCATGATCAAGGAAATTATCCTCAATGTATTCTGACATGTTGAATAGTGGATTCACATCTGAACATGTGGAATCAGTTGAATCAGCAAGATCGTCAATGATAACAGGTAATGAATGATTAATTAGAATTTTTTCGAATGTTTCAGAACGAGAAAATGTCGATGACGATGATGACGAGGATGATGAGAGTGATGATTTGGAAGCTAGTACTTTTTGTTGAGACATCTTAGGAGACGCAGCAACAGCTTCGAGACTATCAATTGAGATATCTTTGTCGAGTGGATTCGATGGCGATGGTAATGGCGGTGATACTGTTGATGTTAGTGTTGTCGAAGCGAGTGGAATGATAATACCATTCGAACAACGATTACGTACAAATGGACAAAGAATTGATGAACCATCGGATAACTCTCGAGTGAATTCTTCCAATTTATCAATCTCCACTAAAACATCGAGAACAAGGAAGATAGATCAAAGAATGCTCGTATGGATCCTAACCTTCTTTCACCGGTTTCCTTGAACATCGTTCGTTTGTTGTGTCAAGCCAACTTTTAACAAGTCCAGTACTTCGTCGCCTTTCGTTTGTGTCACTTTTCGCTACATTGGCCAAGATGATTTCATCCTTGACATCGGATGACGACCAAGTGGAATATCCTTCATCTTGAACGATCGCTAATAATTTATTTTGTCGCTGATTTTCTTCAATACTGGATTCACTCGACGTTGAGTTCATTTGTTCGATGGTACACAATGATTTCTCTTCCGTCGATTTATTGAATTTCTTCGTAGGTGCAATTGGCTCTACGGTGCTTTTCTTTACCACGGGTGGTGTTGTGCGCGTGCGTTTACTTATTACTGTTGAACCCGGCGGATTCATAGTAGCTGTGGTTATTGAACGTGATCGATATTTGGTCGAAGAAGTTTGTACAAGAGATGGTTTCGATGTCGGTGGCGGTCGAATAGTCTTCTTTGCCGTTGTTGTATTCGCTGATGCAACAGCTCGAGAAGATGGAACTGTCGAATCTTTCTTTGTCTTTGCTGCAACAGATGTCTGAACATTGATGGCTTTTTTCACGGGTACTACTTGTTTTGTTAACGATGTCGTTGTCCGAATGGGTAATTTCGAAGCTTTCTTAACCGAAAGAGAGCGATTATTATTATTATTATTATTATTATTATTATTATTATTGTTTAATGGAAGCGTTTTATTATTTGAAGTGTTAGTTGCGTTCGCTAGTGGACGATTGTTTGAACAACGTGATGGTAATCGTGAGGGACGTATTACAGCTGGTGCTGTTGAGGAAGGCATTGCTCGTGTTAATGAACAACGCTGAACATTGGAATTTGAAGTGCGCTCGTTCGTTGTCATCGTTTTGACATTAGAAAGCAAAGCTGACGATGGTACTTCTGCTTCCTCTTGTGTCTCTTTTTCTGGTATTTTTGTAATTACGAATGTTTCGGAACGTTGAAGAACGCGTTGCTCTTGTTCTGGTTCGTCTTTTTGTTCCACTGGGGATTCTAGAAGAAAAGTAACGATTCTCCAAGTTACGATTATCATGAATTTCGAAAAAAAAACTTTCTACCTATCGCTTCGTTGGTAATGGATAGTAAAGGTAATTGAACACTTGTATTTTGATTGTACAATGGCTAGGAAAAACACAAAAAAAACAAGTTTCATTTATTCGATCGCTACATTGGCTAGTTTCTCTTTTTTTATTTCGGAAGAAACGAGACAATTATTCTTATTTCCGTTGAAGATGAATTTGACCCGAAGCAATAGAAAGTATCTATTAAACTAATGTTTGTTCGAAATGATGAAGTTACATCATAAATAATGTCAGTAAAGAAAACGGACGGATGTCATTTATGTTAATAAAACATTTTGGCTCGAAAGTTTCTATCCAAATAACGTGAAGATTGACTTACCAGATCGAGTGTCCAACTACCCGATGTAGAAAATGAACAATGAGTTGTTGTTGATGAACATGATGATGACGATGAAGATGATGGGGATAGAGATGATCGATTTTGATAGAGATGTCGAATAAATTCAGCAGTTATATTTGGAGAAGGAGATAAATATTGACAATTCGAAATCAGTTCACAAGATGGTGGATTGAAATTTTCCCATGAGAGACTTCTGATATGTTTGATTCGATGTTCAATCTATGAAGTCAAACGAACGGTTCGGCATCTTTTCTCGCATACAATTTGTTAAATATTACTTGATTTCGCTGGTCGTCTTCAATCGCATCAGCAGTTAATGTTGATAGTCGTTCGATAACATGATATATTGATGCACATTCTTTGCGAATATTCTAAATAAATAAATAAATATTTCCTTGTCATCAACAGATAAGATCATCAAATAATAGTTGCTCTTTTGTATTCATTTTTCTACTTTTGTATAGATGCATCACTTTATGCACGTGTGTAAAATGAATGAAAGAGTTACATCATAAAATGTATATATTCATTCGACCCTTCTCACTTAAATACAATATTAGATGCGTGTGTCACTTTTGTATGTATGCTCTGAGCTGTGTGTATGTGTACTTTCGCTATACAGTCCATCATCATCAAGAATGAAGGTTATTAGAGAAGGTAAATTGATGATAGGAGAATAAAAATGAGTGAAATCCCCGGAAGGAAATTGAACATTGAATTTGACCATCAGTTGTGATGTGCTACGCCTGATTATTTATTCAAAGAAAAGATGCTGTGACCTGTCGAGATACAGACGGTAATCTGAGCCGTATGTTGACCCGTTGACAGAGTGTAGTTTATGGACGGAAATCAACTGACAAGAAAAGCTAGACAGACAGACATTTCTTTTTCAAGTGGAATGATCATTGAAGCATCGCGAAGGATGCCATCGAGAAATATGTCTTTCAATTCGTGTTAATGAAATTTAGCATTTCTTTTCTTTTCACTGTCAACATTGAATCACCTTCTATCGATTAGTAAAACTCAAGCAACCGTAAAGATGGTTTTACTTACAATGAATGTCTCAGATGGCGATGTTGTCGTCAGTCGACTGACCATTTTCATAAGACAAATGAAAATGTTGAAATGAAGAAGAAGCAATGTCCGGTGATTTCTTCTTTTTTTCTTATTCTATTCCTACTCTGTCACATCTGCTTTCGTTGTTCATCCGTTTTCTCTTCAATGGAAAGAGTAACTACTACTCATGATTGCTGACCGCACACCATTAACTATCAGCAACAAGAAAGATGATGACGAAGAAGAAGGGAGAAAAGAACGAAGACGGGCGAAGAAAGAGAGGAATAATTGTTATAGGACATATGCCGCTCTGCATATTGTTTTGGCAGTGATAGTAAAGATGGGAAATGACCAAAAGGCAGATTATGAAATCAAAGTCTTTTTCGATCTAATTAGCCGCAGATTTTCTCCTTTGTTTTTATCAAACAATGCATGCTTTGATGGGATTGATACTGACCTTTGCAAACGGTAGACATCATTACGCAAAAGTTTGACCATTATCATTCTTGGCGTTTTTCGCTTACCTCATGCATGATTGCCGTTCTTAAAACCATCGTCGTTAATTGATCTAGAAAACTTTCATATTCTTGTCGTTGACATTGATTTTCGACAAATAATCGTCCATTTTCTTGTTCAAGCTGACGGATATGTTCTTGGAGGGAACGTGTTTGTTGAGTGTCGACACTTGTTGTGCACTATTAGTAATTGATAGATAGAAGAAGGAGAAGAAAAAAAAGTTATATGAAACACAGATGGAATATATTTTTATAATATATATTATTTACCAAAGCCTCAAGCTGATCAATGCGTTTGTGCAATTCGACATTCTCGTCTTTGAGATGTGACACACGTTCATCGAATTCACGGATCTTCGTCTAGCAAAGGAAATACATCTCAATATAATCGAATAAAATTCGAATTTACTTCGTATAACGAAGGATCCTGGAGTTTATTCTTCCATTTGAGCAATATACTCATATTCGTCGATTACTAGACATTGGCCATGACTGAAAAAAAGAGAAAATGTTCTATTCTAGGACGTACATATACTGGCACAGATGTGTATGTAGGAAACAGAAAGAGAGAAGAGAAAAAAAATGATCGGACAAGTAGGAGCGAAATTCTCTCTCTCTCTCGCGCACTTGAATGTCAATCGGCTCGACAATGTACATACAAGTGCATATAGTTCAATGAACAAATGATGAGGAGAAAAAGACGACGAAAGAACGAAAAAGTTCGTTCGTAGCTAGTATTATGTATGCAGATTGGACCATAGTACCCCCCTCCCCCCATATGATTGAATATACTCGTCGAAGGTTTAGTGTATATGTATATATAGTCTAGACTACAGTTATATACGTTTATCGTTGATGTAAGAAGCGAAATAACAGTAAAGTCAAGAATAATATTATTTGAAACCTTTTGAGACTGGCCAGCTCTAATCACTTTCTCTTGAAAGCTATCAAGACGTACGATAATGACGATAGCTTGCTCTTCCGCGCCATTAATGCCATTGTATTGCTACTCGTAACTACTACTACTACTACTACTGCAAGCACTTCATTCTTTCTCGGCTCCTTTTTCTCTGTCATTGCGATTGTCTACCTCGTCATCTTGTAATTGGACTTGCGCAATAAAAAAGTTAAAAAACGAGCTGCGAGAAGGAGAGAAAAGGTAAGAGTGAAATGTCAACTAAAAGAAAAGTAGGGGCGATTATATTAAATATAAAGACTTGAGGCGATCTGTCAGGGACAGTCGGAAGAAGAAGAAAAAAAGAAAATGTTGCATGTCACGAGATAACAATGGAAGCATCCTAATGACTGACCGCAAACATACACTCTCGATAAAAATAGCCACTTTCTTTGTACTAATCCTCCCTCTCTTTTTCGTGTCCACATTGTTGACATATCATCGATAGACGAATAGCATATGACGACAAAAGAAGAAGTAGATGATGATGATGATGATGATGATGAATAAGAAGAAGAAAGTAGTCCGGCTTTATATATCTCTTTCATTATGTAATTGATGTTTGCCATATACACTAGCCCTCGTTTATCTCTCCATTCATCTTAGCAACGAGTAAAAGAAGAGCTCAGCTTGGCCATGAAGGAAAAAGGATTTAGATTGTCTATCTCGTGATTTGTAAACTACTACCATTTACCTACTCTCTCATACTATATACGATTGTTATTCTGGCAGTACTTTTGTTGTTGCTCTTTATATATATCTATCTATATAGACAATGCTACCGATGACAATGACAGCGACAATACTCTGTGCGTGTTTATCTCTGTATTCCAACAGTAGAGAATGCAGCTCCCGATCGCGTTCTATCTATCTCTCTGTTTCCTTTGTATACCGGTAGTAGGGAAGAGACAAATGTCTGTACGTTGTTTGGCTGACAAACATTCCTATTCCTACTTTTTTCTCTCCTTTTCCCCTATCATTTGCTGTTCTTCCAATAGCACAAGGACTGCAAAATGAAATGTGTATATATGTGTGTGTGTGCGCGCATGCGACGCTATACTAACCAGCAGTGCATGTTTCTTTAGCCGAAAACATTGTCTGTAATTAGTGCATTTTGTCTCACCATCTTATCTTCTACCCTTCTTTTTTACATTTATGCAGATCATCAAAAGAGTGATGACTTATTGTTCATTCTTGCCGATTATGAAAATGATCGACTCATACTAGTAGTTGACGAGGTGTGTTGTTGAGTATGAATGAAAACCTACCTTTTTGTCGCTAAGACGCGCACTTATATATGTATGCATGTAGCTTAATGTTCTCGTTCAATTTCTTTCTTGTCAAATTGAGTATCAATTACTATTGTGTAAAGTTTTTCTCTCTTCATTGTGTAATATGAAAGTCATTGGAAAGTAGGAGCGATGTATGTGTGTTCTACTTTTCTATGGAGAACGATACAAGATTCTTCGTGTTCGAAGAGAAAAGGAAAGTTACTCAGTTGCTAATTGGTTCAAGGTTGCTCATCGAGAACGATAATGGAAAAAGAAGACGAAGAAGAAGAAATTCAGCCTTAACCATCCATCAATTCTCGTTTATCTTTATCTAGTTGTTCCTTTGCACGAATGCTCATAACTTGACCTCGCCATAGTAGAAATATCGAGGCAAGGTCATTTCACTCAAACTATCCGTCGTCCCATGGACACATGTCAAATCAGCTCAATAGCACATAACCATCAACTAACTGTACATTTTACTAAGCAGTCTGTTGGTTGAAGCGGCATGAAAAAGAATGAAAAAAAAAAAAGAAATAATGTGGACACACACGCACACTTCATACTTACAAAAAAAAGCAGAAGAAGAAAGGAGAAGATGAGAATTGATGGATAGAGGAAAGAAAGAAGAAATTGACACTTATATCGATGGACAGATTAGATTGAGAAGTTAGGCGATTGATGTTGTACTATTTTTGACGAGATAAATATGTCTCGATAACATTATCTGAGAGAATAATCTTCCTTGAAAATAAGGAAATCGACAAGGTGTTTATTCAATGAAAAGAGAACGAGAAAATTATATCTATTTGATATTGAATATAATAGAATCATTGTCACCTATTGATTCATTTGTATTAGAGCTATTTACCTTGATAATGGGTAGTACTCTATTAATATCGGATCGCATCTAGTAATAAAAAAACTTCGAAAAAGAAAAGTATGCATACCGCCCGTTGTGTTAGTCCGATCTTTGACAATGACAATGTGTAAATAGAACGATAGTGAACAATGAAAAGCGAAAGAGTATGCGTGTAGGAGAAGGACGAACAAAGGTCAATTATATATGAAGGAAAAGAGAGAAGAAGATGATGAGAATATACGTTCAACTACTGTACGAATCAACAATAGGATAGAAGATTGAAAGGAGAAAAAGATTAGTTGAGCTAATCAGGTGTCAATCACTGGGTGGGTCGATCGTCGAGGAAAAAGTCGTTGAACTAATCATGCATCCATTGCTATTCATTAATATCAGCTTTAACATTATTAGTGAGAGAACAATTGCTTTTGATATATTCGTGATATATGCAAAAGATCCTTTATTTAAAGAGAATTATCTATAGGTTAATGCCTATTTTGGTAATTTGCTGACGAAAGAAGATTTGTACTCATGCATAGAACAAAGACTGTTGTTGATGATAGTACTGAGATAGCGATTGCTAGTCTGTTCTTCTTCTCCGTATTATTATGATTAAGATCCTATTGGCAAAAGAAAGTACGACGACATTATAAATATTATACACGCATCATCGAAATAATCGATAATTGCTGACTTTTCGACAGTAAATTATAGTCAATGAAATAAAATGTACTAAATTGAATCAACAATAGCACTCGATTTGATAAAAACGTTTGTTATCAGTACCTATATTTTGTCTTTATTAGAATGTGAGATTTACTTCTGTCTAGAGATTTGCTTGTAATAAAAAAGAACGCTGACAAATGGTTTAATTGGATGGAGTGTATACTACAAAGTGTTCGGTAAATATAGCACATGTGTCCATGTCAATAGCTTTGATTTGATGTCTATGACAGACTAACAAGAAAAACAATTTCTTGTTCGGGCTCTAAAAAAAGAAAACTGATGTAAACTAACTACTTGTTTGTTATCGGGAATACCGAATCCTCTGGCAAGTAAACGTACGATATTGGATTGTCGTTTTTCAATGTCGTCATAGGATCTCATTACTAATATAGAACAGTGCGATTTACTCGTCAAATGTCAATGTACACATGAGATTCGTTCCATATGACATTTTTCTATGTTAATTCCTTCTCTTCGAGATCAATAAAAAGAATTGCTATCATGATTTATGACTAATACTCGATCATTAATAACCTAATCGAATGAATGAAATTTGAAAATATGTTTTGCTAATTATCATGCATTAAATTGATGCGAAACTACTCAGAGATGATGCATAACATAGTGTAAACATAGTGCCCATCTAATGATACAGTAATTGAAAGAAATTATTCAATGTATTGCTTTTTCTCTAATATAGTTACCAAGGTTTTATGTAAATAATTATCAGGAAGGTTAGAATAATATCCGTTCGTTTTACGTCCCATTTCACATGAAAGTGGAGAGTCTATATGTACGAATTTAAAGAATTTATCAACTGAAATCATGTTTATTTTAGTAATAGACACAAGAGTCTGTTTGAAGATTGATCATACAAAACAAAATCATTAACGACTAGACTCGAAAATTCAAGGTTCGAATGTTTGATTTCAAGTCGATTGATTTTATTTGCAAAGTCCTTCGATCGATTTTTTGATATCCGATAGTCCGTGCGATGCATTTTCTGCTGCTTGACCAGCTGGCTTGGCGGCTTTTTGCGCGAATTCATTTGTTTTAGATGTCAGACTATTCGCCGTATTTTTCATACTATCTGCAGCTGCAATAAGAATATCAAATACAATAGACTCACAAAAATCAGATGAGAAAGTCATTTCTTGTATAAGTAGGATGTGTATTCACCTTTTCTCGCAGCTCTTTTCGTTCCTTTATATGCATTATCCGTAGCTTTTCTTGTTGACCTTGCTGCACTTTTAGCTCCTAGATCACCAATCGATTTATTTGATGCATATAGAAAGATGGAATATTTACTATCAGTCACATTTTTTGCTTTCTTAGTAACATCTTTGGCTGCTGCTTTCGCCTTTCCGGTTTCTAAAAGGCAAAAATGAAGCATTATCAACATAATAAACACAAAATTGCTTACTTCTACCAATATCAGCCCGAATGCTTTCAGCACCTCGGTTGACTTTCTTCTTTGTCGTACTGGCCGCGTCAGCGACCGCGTTTTTAGCTTGTTTTGCTGTGTATTCAATTTTATCACCGGCTAAATACTTCAAATGTATTTAGAAACGAAGAAATTCATCGACGAACTTTTCTTCGTTTCTCGTCTAATACTTTGCCCAACATAATCAGCTTTGTTAGAAGCTATAATAATAAAAAAACAAGTGAAGTTTTCTACGAGCAATATATCACGCTCAAAACCTGTTTTTAATGTACGACTGGCTTCTTCTGAAAAGTTATTCTATAGAAACGACATTTTATATCGAGTGAAACATTAGAATGCTCCTTACTGCTCGGGATCGTTTTGGTGGCATTTTAAATTGATAAATATGAGTCTATTATCGTCGAAAATTTTGAAAACAAACACAAATAAAATAGAAATAAATGAAAATAGCGTTGTCAAGTAGACGATACGAATAGGTAGCGCCAAGAAAGAATGCAATATATATCTGATATCGTGACACATATCAATACTTGAAATCGATGTTCGTTGGAAAAGTGAGGGAGAGTTTTGTGTATTTCTCAACAAAAACTGATCATAGTACAAACTAAGACATCCATCGTAACCCAATGGTGATCTCCGTTACGATATAAATAGTTAATACTGCATGAATAGCGTGTTTTATACTAATAGAAAGTACGAAAATCTTCGAGTGAAATACCATAGAAACGACTGAAAATCGAAAAGACATCTTTCATTTTCTTTTACTTTTTGTTGATCATGCCACGTCTTGGGTATTGACGAGATTCCACATCCATCGTGTTCATTTTCTTCGCTTTCAGATGTGATAACCATGTAGAAAAACCGTTAAAGAGCGTTGTCGACCGAGTGTACGATCTTCGAAATCGTGTTCGATGGCTAAGTAGACAGACTAGTATGCATTTAAAATGGATAAAAATCATTGTCATTCGAAGAAAATGTCGAGTATTGCTTGTTGGGTGATCAAACTGATCGACTGACAAAAATCAAAGGCGAACGACATGATATGGAGACAAAGAATAATGATTTACGTAAAAACCTAAAAACGTCTGAAAAGGTTGTCCGGTATTTCTTCTGAGAATTGCTATTATTATTGCCGCTTCAGGTACAGATTAATTCGTTTGGAAAAGACATTAGTATTGTCGTAAGATTCACAGCATTGCTTGACGTATTAAAATCTGATCATAGGAAGGCATAAAATATGTTAGCGAGAAAGAAACTCAACTTGTTCATCAGCATGATCAGCTATTATTGATCGAAAAATGTTTACTTCATCGTCTCGAATCTCTGCAAGATGAAAATTGTACTAATACGAAAAATGATCGTTTGATTTCACCACCGTCGAAACAAACTGAAGTAAAATCATTGCAAGCTTTCCTCTAGAACTGGAATACAAAGTTTAGAATACAAAAATGACTTTACGTCGTATTTGGGAAAAGCAAGATAGTTTGACGAGCGTTAATTTAATGAATAAAACATTGAATACTTGTAAACAATACTTGCAATGTGTAATTTTCAAATTGGAGATACAATTGAACCTTTCAGTATACAATACGTTCCATAGTAGGATTTGGATCTATTACGAAAGGAACTGCCAAACATGCAAAAAGATATTGGACAGAAATTTGACCAGAGAATCATTCTTAAGAAAGAATTTACGGATATCGTTGCTGAAAATAAACGCCGTTTGGTAGGATTGCCTAGACATATTTTGATAGTCGTTACTAAATTACGTGCTACTTCTGATAGAAAATCTATCAACAGCTATTAGCTCAAACAGAAATCCAAGTTCGTTTTTACGTCACAGGAAATCATAAAGATTTTATGTTTATATAGAGTCGGCAACGACGTGTTATTCACGAGCAAGCCATGACTTCCATTACTGAACAATTGGAAGAACAATACCAGGCTCAAATGATATGTGAATAGATTTCTAGTTCGTACTTTTACTAAGTGATTCGGTTGTTTATAGCCACGAACAATATGACAACAGTATTCGATTCGCGAAGATTAACTAGTACAGGCGATCCGCAACAAAATATTGAACAACAAAACTCAAACTTTATGGATAGTGATGAAATTATCCAAATCCGCTGCATGTACGATCAATTCTACAATATTATCATGGCTGGACTACCGATCGATATCGATGTAAAGAATGGATTTTCGAATGAATAGGTTTCATTCTTCAATTGTTTGCGTAGCATTCGAAACAATTGAAGAGTATGGCTAGTGAAACATCGTCCAAAACGGTCGCCAGTCTGGATTAGGAAAACAAATCATCCGTACAGATAATAATGTTTTCGATTTTAGTGTTAACGATGACAAATCGAATGATCGAAGAAAAAGAGCAAATTACTCAACAGATCAATCGAACAGACAAGCTTTTGAAACTAATCGAAATGTCCATCGATTGTAAAAATGATATGTAAGTTGATTTAACCGGTAAATACGATATAGTCTTCTCTCATCTTGACTAGTCGACATCAAATCTTGAATACCATGAATGAACAGCGTCAAAAATTAGAAGTACTTTATACAAATGATTCCATCGAAGAACAAAATCGCATTGTACGTCATATTAATGACTTTGTTATGGTGCTATCTAAAGCTCTCTGTAAACATCTGGGCACTCAAGTAGATGTTTTTCACGATGACCGTCACCACGATTCCGTACATTTAGATTCTTACTGAACCACCCGTTCCTTTCATTGAACGTCTTCAATATGTATTTGATATCATATCCAAAACAGTGAAACATATGGCAGATGACGAGGTAAGTTAATATTCATCGATATAATCAAACTGTACTCAGTAGTATCGATAGGATCATGAGACGCTATCTAGCGTTCTCCGCTATGGTGATGATGCAGGTTCACGTAATGACTTCTAGTTTTTGATTGCATCTATTCTTATTGTGCTCTTTTTCTTGGAAGAAATTTTGAAAGAATCGCGATCGATCGATCAGTCAACGAATTCAAGTTTATCATTGTCGTCATCACGTATGAAACGTAATTCAATAAAGACAAATATTTATTGAAAAAGACCTTTTGCCTTTCCGGCAACGACCTGATTTTCATTCATTAACATTTGCTGTTCTTGAAAACGTTGAGAAATACGTTGTGTTACTTTGAGGAATTTTTCCAAACAAAAATTGACACATGAATTCTAAGCACATGAAAACAACGAGCGATAAACACATAGGAAAAGGTTGAATAACATACTTCAGATGCTGTTGTTGTTCGACCTGTGAAATCGTTAATACAATCGTTAAAACAGACTTCAGCTATACGATTGTATTCACGAAGAAATTCGCGTAACTAAATTTGAAATATACGAAAATTAAGAGAAAAAAAACAGAAATTTCATTCAAATTACGGTGGGTAGTTGATCTTCGAAACTCGGAGCTGCAGGCGTAGTGGGTGCAGCTGGTTTGTTATCAGATGATCGTCCGAAAAGCATTTGATCTAAAAAAAAAAGGTAACGACTTTTTCTTATAAAGCAAAGACTTTTACCACAAATGTAAACTAAACAAGTTGGGGTAGTCTATAGTTTACCTAACTTAACTCATAACATTCGAGCATGATGAATAATTATAGATGACCTTAGCTTTTATTCCTGATGGTTGGTAGACATTCGATAGATGTCGTTGCTATTTCGTACTGAAATAGTTTTCCTGAACAAATAATAAACCATTTATACGGTTTAACGACTTGTTTCTTTCTCAAATAATCATTCGATTCATGAATATATATATTATTCAGCAAGATAGACATGATAAAAAAGAAAACCCGAACTGTCAAAATGTATATATAAATGAATAATATTGCCAATATAAATATCTACACGAACAATATACAATTCTTCAACAAGACAATCATTACTGGCTTTCTGCACTGTTCCTAGTTTTGTTTTCCGTAGTAGTCTTCTTGTTATTCTGATGATCGTTATTCGTGTCATCTTCGTCTTCATCACCATCATCATGGATGAAAAATTTCGATGGACATAATCGTAAGCGTTTGAATTGAGATGTATACTGTTCAAGATATGTTGCAATGCCAAAGATAGCTAAGCATACTGGTTCATTGTATTTCGAATCATATGTCAATGCTGTACAGATTTGATTCGCATCTATGGTCATTTCTAGCTGCGAATTTAATTCTCGTAATTGATTTCCATTTGCACATTCAAATAATTGTTTGGATTCACCATGATGATGCCAGGATTTGAATGACAGCAACTGTGAACGATGTTGCATTATTTGATCGTAGAGATCGAATGATGCTTGGGCAATATTTAATAAGCAAGCTGAAAATGACAAATGTGGATGACTTGTATTGATGATGAATTGCATGCTACGAGGATTCGTAGCATAAGACACTTCATCTTCACTTGTATCACCCTAAGAGAAAATCTTGGTGACAATCCAATAGAAATTATTCGAGATTATTACTTGGGAAACACCTGGAGATGATGGTGGTGGAGACGGTTGGACTTGATCATTAAGTAAGAATGCAATGGCATCTTCTAAATTTTCTACACGCTGTAAAGCCTAAATGGATAAGGGTGTGTTTTTCTCAGGAGTTAAAAAAACGAAAGATTTGTCTCTTACTGCTTTGGCTTGTTCTTGAGAAAAGCCCATGTCTATAAGAACAGCCAAATTGTCTGCTCCAGTGCTCGATGCAGCGGCATTCTGCATGATGAGATCAATTACAATAATGAGTAAAGATTTGTATTAAAATGGGAATAGAATTTCAATTGTAATGTTATTTTTTCTCATTCGTATCACCGAGTATGTTTTTCTTTTAAATAAATGAATGAACGTCATATTCATAAAGTGATTGACTGACAGTGCATCATATGAGAATTTTTCTCTAGAAAAAATTTTCGACAATCGGATTATAACGCCATCTGCACATAGTTGCTTGGATTATTTATATATTCGTTTCGTCAGTACACAGATAAATCTGTATAATAATGAAACACTGGAAATAAAGGTTCTTACATAAGAATAAATGTTTACGTAATTTTTTTGTGAACAATTAGAAGTGAAAATACAACTACTACTCGAACAATGACTTCAACAATAGACATTCCAGACCAACAAGCATGTAGGATGAGATTTTCATTCCAAAGTATTTCGTTTGGGAGACTAGATCCTATATTCTTCGCAAAAGATAAAGTTGGACGCTAGATTATTATTGTTTCGATATCAAAACTGTATTGATAGCGCAATAATGAAGCAGAATGCTTTGCCACTTGACTCAATGTCATTTCTTCAATTATTATTCTATATTGTTCGGCGTATACTCTTGAAATCATATGTTTATTATTGTTGAGTCATCGACTACAATTCGATGTAGCTTTTCCAAAACAGAACTCAGTGGGATAAGTTTTCCATTGAGGATACAATTGCCCCTTTCTCTCCTTCTCCATTCAAGCAGTGTACGTACTGCTAGCACTATATTAAATATAATGATATGTTACGTAGTTATTTTTCAACAACATCTCCGAATAACACAATTGTCCATTCGTCATTTAGATAAATTCATTTGTTCTAAAGAGATGTACAGAGTGACAACAAGTGCGCACATATGCATAGAAATATGTACAGCCATCCGACCCGTTCGAAGACCATGAGTATTGTATGGCGACGGTTTCCTCTTATGGAAAACTAGAGCTGTTGATTTAAGATGACGACATAGAAGACAAGAATAAGAAGACAACGATGGTTGTATTCTATCCATTGGGTAATAAATATCATTCAGAAGAAGGAAAAAGAACAAGAAGGGCAAAAAATCGACACCCACTATTCTCAGAACGGTACAAACTTGGTATCTCTTGTGTCTACTGTTTTTTTCCTGTTTCCTTTCTTTTTTTTTTCTTTCCATCCATTTATTTTACCACTCATCCTACAGCAATACACAAGCAAACGCCAACAATATACGTACAATGTGATGTTTTTCTCAATGATTGACTGTTGATCAATTGTTTTCTTTTGTGCTACATTCATTTCAAGTATTCTGATAAACAAAAGAGATCCCCAAAATGGTTCTTCGTGTCTTTTTTATTTCATCAACCGGTCGTCGTGATATACGTAAACGACAAATTCATGTCTTTGCAGTGTTAAGCTCATGGAAATACGAATACGAAGCAATTGATGTCGCTGCGCCAGAGCACGAAGAAGACCGAGATTTTGTCATTGAAAGTGGAAAGAAAACAGAAGATGGTAAAATTATGTTACCGCAAATTTTTAAAGAAGACGAATGCTGTGGCGATTATCTGGACTTTCTACAAGCTATCGAACATGAAAAATTGCAACTGTTTTTGAAGCAAATTACACAGGAAGAATTCGATGCCATGGAAAAAAGTAGCCAAAACGAAACGAAGGAAGAGGAAGCTGAAGAGAACAAAGAAGATGAAGAAGGTGAGACGAAAGAAGGCGAAGAAGGTGAAGAGACTGAAGACGGCGAAAAAGAAGAAAAAACTGGCGATGAAGATGAGGAAAACAAGGAAGAAGGTGATGAAAGTACTAAAGGTAAATGCTCGCTTTCTATTTTCGATGATTTTTATTTTGATTGTATTATAGAAGAAGCTGAAGGTGATGAAGAAGAGAAAGTCAAAGAAGAAAACGAAGAGGAAACTGGTGAGAAATCGTTTGATTTACAATACTGATGAATAATTTCGGTTTTAGAAGAAACCAAAGCTGATGAGGAAGAAGGAGAGAAGGAGGAGAAGCCTGATGAAGACGAGGAAGAGAAAGAAGAAAAAGCTCAAGAAGACGAAGATAATGAAGAAAAGCCTGCAGGTAAATCCATACAGGTTTGATTTTTCTGTATCTGTACTGTTTTCATTTTAGAAGAAGAGAAAGAAGAGGAAGAAGAGAAGGCTGAAAAAGAAAAAGACGAAGAAGAGGAAAAACCTGCCGAAGAAACGAAAACCAAGAAAGCTTCGGTTAGTGAAGAATCTAAAGAAAAACCAGCAGCAGGTCGACGACGTCGAGGTTGGGATACAAATGATGACGAAGAGAAGAAATCAGAAACAACAAAAGCAGCAGATGAAGGTACAAAAATTAGACTTTGAAGTATTTCATTAAATTAATATACTCTTTCAGAAACCGCCAAGGATGAAGAAACAAAACCAGCAGGTTTGTCGAATAGAATACATGTTTCTCTATGACTTAGATCGATCTTTCGCTTTAGAAAAGAAACCTAGTCGTCGATCGCGTGGTTGGGACACGGATGATAAAGAAGATGACAAATCCACAAGAAAGAAATCCGATGCTAGCGATACGAAAAGCGAAGATAAAGCGTCGGAACGTAAAAAATCCGATGCAAAGGAAAATGAAAGTGAATCGAAAACAGGTATGAACATACATTTTGGCACATAATACAAACTTGCTTAGGCGATTTTCATCATTTTCAGAAAAGAAAGCGGAAACAACTTCGTCACGTCGTCGTCGTGGTTGGGATGAAGAAGATAAAAAAGCTGAAGAAACAACGAAAACTGAAGAGAAAAAGGAGGAGACTTCGACAGCCGCATCCCGAAGACGCCGCGGTTGGGATGAGGAGGACAAGAAAGCTGAAGAAGCAACGAAAACTGAAGAGAAAAAAGAGGAAACTTCGACAGCTTCATCCCGAAGACGCCGTGGTTGGGACGAAGAGGACAAGAAAGCTGAAGAAGCAACAAAAACTGACGAAAACAAAGACAAAGAGGAGAAAGACAAAAAGGAAGAAAGTTCCACAACAACATCGAGACGTCGACGTGGTTGGGATGAAGATGATAAGAAAGCAGAGGAGACAACGAAAGCTGAAGAGAAGAAAGAAGAAGCTTCGACTGCCTCATCTCGACGCCGACGCGGTTGGGATGATTCGGATAAGAAAGAAGAGACTACTGAAGAGAAGAAATCCGAAGAAACTGAAAAGAAGAAAGACGATGAAGATACGAAACCAGCTGATAAACCAACTGGCCGTCGACGTGCCGGTGGTTGGTGATTGCTTTATTTTCTGCTATTCAATAACAGTATGTATGAGTGTGTGTTTGTGTGCGCCTATTTTGGTTGTAAATAAGAAAAAGAATAATATTTCTTCTTCTTTTCACTGTTTCATGATATTTCCTTTTTTTTTATAATAAAGTCATACTGGTATGATCGAAACACGTTTTCAAAGCGCCGATGACAACTGAATATTCATGGTTTGTCATACAGAATTAGATTTCTGATGGACAGTTGAAAAGCATATCACCGTCAACCTCACCATCATCACATAAATCGAAATCATCAACATGATTATCGATAATTTCCATGTGTGAAATGAATGAACGATTTGAGTATGTCAAATAAAGGCAAGGACAAGTAGCATAATTAATAAATAAACACATACGATAATGACATGAACTCAAACGAAAATACCTCTATTGTCGAATTATGTAGAAGATAATAGAATGTTCTATGTAGACTTGGATTTCTTACGGTAGTCGTAAATACATATGGAATTAAAAGTATATATCTATGGCAAGGAGAGAAAAGTCTATGGGAAAATTAACGACACGATTCATTCACGCGCTCACCAGGAGAAAGATGAACCATGCGTATATTCAATGAATACAATCGATATTTGTTCAATTAGATTGTTACAAGACAGCAAAAGGAATGCAACACTTTTCTTTCCGATCAATGATGGGAACATTACAACATGAAGTTTCTCTCTCTCTCGCTGGAATGAAATCACACCATTTCGAAGATCTATTACATAAGTTTAGCACACTAAACATTTCCATGTACGTACGCTAGAACAGTTAGCATGTACAGCAAATGAAGTGCTAGTGATATGTAGGAATATGTCGATGATGAGTGGGCATTTATCAGTATTGCATATGTAATAAGGAAGCAAGTCAATAAAGCATGAATGATTTGAGTGGATGATGAACAAGCTGTGAAATTTTGATGATGCTATTATCATCATCGAATTCATGTAATGCTGTGGATAGGTGATGAACTTGAAGAAACTAGATAGGTCGGATTTTTTAGTCAATGAAAAGAAAGTTTCCACGAGATTTTATTTCGATCGGCATCACCAATGTTGTCAACCAAATAAATGTATAGACATCAACCACCTACCAAGTGCAAATGGAAAAATCGCACGAATTGTAATTGTGAATAGTCTCATCGTCCTTGTGCGAGCTCGATATTTTCTATGATGACAGTTATCTCTTAGGTAAAGACACAGTTCAATTGTCATCTCGAGCAATGCTCCTGTTCATCTTTTCCTTGTTTTGACGCCATCAAGCATGTCAAATTATATCTGTTGGATCGTTTCATTTCTGTCTCGCCAATCATCGGCACAGGGGACATCTTCTTCAAACAGCAATAAGGAAAAAAGCGAACGAGAACTTTTCACAATGTTCCTTTTTTCGTTCGTTCTCTTTTCGTTTATACATATCTCGCTTAGACCAATCATTGACGTCAACCGCCTACTGAGATCACAATAGAAACGAAAAAGAAAAGGAGAGAGAGAGAGAGAAAATTTGAAATGAAAAAAAATATGGTCCACCATCTCACTATTTTGTGACTAGAGACAAATTGTGCATTCTCACAAACAGACACACACACACGAACGTTACACGCAACGAAATGTTTCCAAACCATTACTCTCCATCGAATAATCCATATCCGGATTTTCCTCCATATAATCCTTCGACGTCGTCTTCGTCTTCAAATATAACCAATCTTGGTAGTTCTTCGTCACCACCACCTCATTATCATCAACATCAACATATGTTTTCATCAACACATTTTTCAAATGATAAACTTCAATCATCACCAACTGGTTATCCAACATTTGCTATGCATGGTTTGAATATGAATGTCAATGTAACGATGAGTCCTGTCTATGTTCCAACAAATAATCTCTCGCTTCCACAATCATCACCATCAGCTCCGATAAAACCGTTCTATTCACCTGAAGAAAGTGGCATTAATCCATTAGAAGGTAAGTAATCAAGATGATTTCCGACTGTGCACATATCTGAATGTGTGTCAAAGAAAATTATCGTCAGCGATGAAGTGTTAAAGTATTATCCGTATGAACACTGATAACAGAAGAAGAAAAGAGATATGATTGGGATTGATTTTAACTCAGAAGATAAAATGAGAACGCGTTCGAAACAGAGAGGATCTTTTCGAATTCAATTCAATCGATCTTAAATAAGAAAGAAAAACCCTTTTAATTGATTTCTTGATCTATCGTCTAAGATCGATAGATAATCATCGATCTTAGAGAAAGAAGCATTTTTGCTTATCTCGCTTGATCAGAATGTCGGCGAGAGAAGAAAAACACGACATTATTTATGTTCTTGATCTTTTCATTTTAATATTTGAATAGAAAAATCGATCAATTTGGCTGCAATCAACACTAACGAAAGTCTTCCACCACCATCCGCACAACAACAGCAACAATCCGCACTTCCATTGCCTAAGTTGACTGCTAAGGGCAAGAAAGTTCGTAAACCACGAACAATTTACAATCCACTACAATTACAAGCACTCAATAAACGTTTCCATCGTACACAATATTTAGCATTGCCTGAGCGAGCCGAATTAGCAGCAATGCTTGCTTTAACACAAACTCAGGTGAGTTTTATATCTGTTGATTTGACACGTTGAAGGTCACATGTATCGCCTTAAGCATGACATATTTTATTGTCTATTTTCCCTTTAACATTTCGATGTAGAAAAAAATGATGAATTGAAGATCATCATTCATGATGTCCATCTTTGGGCAAATATGTATGTCCTTCGTGCGGGAAAAAGAGGAATAACATGAAAAATGTCATTGATTTTATGACTAACTTGCGCAACGATGTGTACTGATAGTTGCATTGCAGAAAACGAGTCACGACAAATAAGACGAAAAAGAGAGAGAAGGAGAAGGCGGGATGCATTATCGGCAAACTCAAATTGTATGTATATAGAAATTCAAAGACGCATCAGCGGGGAGCTCAACATTGCGTGAACAATCGAAAGACGAGGGCAAATGGTCGGCATTTTTGAAGCCGAAAAAGAGCGAGAGAAAAGTTCTTATCTGAAACGGCAACGCCCACTGTGGATACTACGAAATAAGATCGTATTCATTCATGTGTAGACGATTTTTGAAGTCAAAGCATTTCGACACTTTATCTGAAAATCAATTAGATGCGTTTTTCTTCTTCTTTTTGCTCCTATTCAAAAGCAAAACGAAAACAAAAATCAATCAAGTGAGATTTCCGTGTTTAATTTTTTCGCAAGACTACTTCAGTGATCTCTATATATCTATCACAGTAGGTAAGAAACGGTACAATGGGCGTTCCTTTTTTAAATACAAAGACATTTTTCTCTTTATATCCAAATCACGCACGCATTGATGCTTTGTTCCCTTTTTTTCTTCTCGCTTTATGCTCACAAGACAACCTGTTATTACAAATACACATTGTGAAAGAATACGGACAGGTAAAAAGATGCATATTGATGTGATGGTCAGTATGAACCCTGCGGGTATATTCGATTGTAAGATCTATGTGTGACATCTCTCCTCCCTTTGCCTCCCATACATACATATACGTTGTACATTGATGGGACAAGGACAATACATGATGACCGATACGCCCTTCACACAAAATATAGTCGATAGAGATACACACATGAAAAAACTATCTATGTAGAGATGAAATGCTTGACTAAATCGATGAGTGATGCGAGATAGAAGTTATGGCTATTTTGTTATTTGTGTTCAGATTTGATTAAATGAATTAATTCGTTTTTATTTTTGTTTTCATTTCTCTAGGTCAAAATATGGTTTCAAGTAAGTTTCAACGAAATCTTCTTTATCAATCTACTCATCATTAACTTCGCTTTTTCTCTCTTAATTAGAATAAACGTTCGAAAGAAAAGAAATCCAATCGTCAAGGCAACCGGACGCGTTCTTCCAATGATAATGGTATCAATTGCAATGGTGAAGAAGTCTACTCGGATGATGAGACAAGTTCAACATCAACCAACAACAATGATTCATCTTTACACGCAACACAATCTTTAGCACCCGCATGCGAAAGTAAAGACGTTGACGTGACTACAACAAATCAAGCAATGATCAAATCATCACCTAATATCTATGAACAGTCTTCACCACCATCTCTCACCTCGTCATCATCGTCATCGGCAACGATGATGTCAACAATAGCATCATATCCAGCAAATGATTTCCTTCGATCGAATTCGATGCATTTCGACTATGGTGCAATGAATGGATTCTGGCCACCATATCTTTATGATGCAAACAACAATACGAATGGTTATTATCAGCAACATCCACCAACGATTCATACTTAGTTTAACTTGAATACTCGAATGTTGTACTATTCTCCGACTTGTACATCGATTTACTTTTGCTTTGAAAATAAAACGAGAAAAACAACAAAAAAAGTTCTTTTCTTCTGATTGTTTATTGTTCACAAGGAAACTACAAGCAGGTCAAATCTGATTTTATGAACACCCATAATAAGCTTTGAGCTTTTGAATATCTTGAGCACTCATCTTATCTCCACGACCCATGTAAGTTTCCCAGTTTTCATATCCAGCAAGAATGGGTCTGATTGTAGGGCGACCATTAGTTGAGAAAGCATCATTTCGATAGTGCATAATTGAACCTGAAAGATTCAAATACTTCCTATTGAAGACAACATCTCGCATTCAACTGTTACCATAATCATATGCTTGATTGAATGTATTCACTTGTGACGAAGTAAATTTATCGAAATTATGTTCATGACCTGTCAAAAAATCATTATTTAAATATATAGGATATATATCTCATGATGATTTTCTCTAACCAGCTTGGATATTTTCATAGTAAACACGCACGTACGTATCGCGATCAGGACGTGTCTGTTCATGAGCAAAACCAAGTGCATGTAATAATTCGTGTAAGGCTACGGAATGGTGAACACAGGCAGGGATTTGGAGAGAAAGATCTTGTGCTCCAGAGCTAACTGTTTTTCCCATGTGTGACCAACATCTAGATATTTCAAAACTTTGTTGTTCGTGAAAAGAGAATAGTTGCGTGCGCCATACCCTTGGCCAGAATGAATTCGCAACCAAGCTGGATTATTATTACGCCATACGAACCGAATGCAATCATTTGTGTTCTGACTGATGGTTGTCATGGCTCCGATGATCACATTTTTCTGATCGTTGGTGAATGCTCCGTCGAATTCAATCGGTACAATACCATTAGGCCATTTTGGAGCTTGAATAAATGCTGTTCGATCTGCATGTGCAGGGAAAGCAATATCACCTTCTACTATCTCAATATCAGTTCGATTGTTAGCTGATATTCCTGGTAAGTTAAATAAGTTAGGAACATTCTCACGATCTTCTTGCGTCGGTATTACATTAGCATGATACGACACTAACAGACCGCTCAAAAGCAAACCGATTTGGAGAAACATTTCTCAAAAACTGAGGCTAAGAACAGACGCTGCAACTGCGCATTCGTATAACATGATATATTTTGATTAATGGGCACGGCGTGAGAATGTGAAACAGATGAAAAGTCAGGAGTAGTTAAGATCTATTTCTATTGAGAAACAAGGCATCTTTAATTTTATACAACCCAGTCGTTTTCAACATACATGTTTCGTGTTCTCTTTACAGATAAAAGTCAAATCAGAAAAGATATTTTGCTAACAGGCGACTTTTACAGATGTTTCTCGTTCTCATCAGAAAAGTACATAGAAAAGTATGGGCGGACGCCTGAAAATCAACCAACTGACACAGTGCTGCTAGCTTCAATCTTTTAACTATTTAACATAAAACAAGTACATAAAACTACGTTTATTCACATTACTTCGGGGTTTATTTTACATTAGTAATGTTAGTCGAATTGATCATTGGATCAAAAAAGAGTGGTGTAGTAATCCACGTGATTCCAGCCGTCCATAACCATCCGAGAGCTTTTCCATGGAATGTACTGGGTTCCATCGGAAATTTCATCTGAATTTCCAATAGAATCAGCAGAAAATGTATCCAGAAAAAAATCATATATCGTCCTGACCAGATACCAGTTGCAAACCACAGAACATATTCATGTATAAAACCGGATATTGTAAACGCGAGAAAACTCTTTGCTATATTATTCAACGAGATAAATCTAGCAAGTAGATTTGGAATGATAACAAAGGAGAGAAGATGTAGAGATGTTTGAATCAATCGATTCCATCGACGAGACCAAAACTGGCGAAGGCTGGTAGAAGCAAAAGGAAATGCTGGAAAGATTGGTTTCATTTGAATGTTAAATAGAAAACCGTAGGTACCAAATCCAACACCAGTCATCGCATCAATTGCTAAGTAAAGTAAAACGCTAAATAAACCATGTCGAAGATAACGAATGACTGGAGGTAATGATGACGAAGGCGCGGAGAGCCATTCCGATGATATGAAATAGAGAAATATTTGAATAATAATGAATTGACAGATACCTCGTAGGATCAGTTGGATATTTTGTCGACGTATGATCGGATTCATTGCCAACGAAAACTTCTCCTTTGATTCGGGCATTTGTGGGAAACTATTCAAATATATGAATGCAAATTTCCATGGCATTTCTCGTATATATTCCCACGAAAAACAAAATACTAGTTCAAGAAATTTCATCGTAAATTGAATATTCAATGCACCAACGAAAAGTTTAATTTGAAAATTATGTGTTGATTCCGATGCTAAGACTGATGGTATGTAAATTACACTGATTAAACTAATAAGTACCGTCAAATAAAACAAATATGGTATATTATAATGTTGACTAATTCGAAAATTGACGATGAATATCGTCAGTATCGAAATATAAGATAAAAGAAATACGGTGAATGTATTATCAATCATATTTTATTCAAAATTCAAATGAATTCTTGTTTCTGGCAAATTTAGGGAAATGTATGAATGTATGTACTCGAAGGAATAGAGACAGAATGAAAAAGGTATCTATTTATCTCTCACACGTTAACCTCTTATCACATAAGCAATTATCATATTGAGGTGATTCAGAGCAAATAGAAGATATTTGTTATATGAGTTTAACATTAGAAAGAATCTATTCACATCGTTAAGCATTACATCAAACAATTATCATTAGAATTTACCTGTAAAATATACAAAAAAGCATAACAATAGACTGTATAAATTATATTTTCTCTGTTCCTCTCGTTGCTAATAATTCCTGTGTATTCGTTTCCACTGGTCTACCGTTTTCCTGCGTTAGATACCATTTATGACTTGGTATTTGTTGTAATCGATGCATCATGCGCCATGTCATTAACAAAAAGATAATACCAATGATCGTACAAGCGGCAACTTCAATCGAATAGGAATGTTGTTTCGGTAACCAATCGGCTGCGTACGTTACAGCACTATTCGATACTGTTTGTCCAATATTTCCAAGTGTACTTACTAATGTCATGTACGTTCCACCAATACGAGGGTCGCTCACTTGTGCATAAAAACCAACTCGAGCAACAAGTTGTAAATAGATAATGGTTTCGTTGATAATGAATAATGTAATTAAAACTGAATAGAAAACACGAGGATATTTGATTAACTGAGGAGTAAAGAAAACATAGACACCGATGACCACTGAAATGATTAACCGAGGTGGATATAATCGTGTGAACCAGATCAAAGGTCGATGAGTTTGAGAAAGAATTAATGGCACGAGAATTTTGACGAATATGATTGGCATTGTAATCAGACCAAGAGTTGCCTCAGACATACCATTACTAAAGACACAAAACGCACAGAACTTATGTCGAACACGATCGATCGATATTGCCTTACTTAATTAAAGCAAGATTTGTCAGGAAGTAAGTTGCGGCATAACCAAAAGGAGAAACCAACAGTATGAATGCCAGTTCCAACATACATTTCTTTCTCAGGATTTTCAGAATTGATAAATATATTTCAAATAACTTCAATCTTGGACCAATGTCATTATTATTCTCATTGGATGGTCGTTGTCGATAAACAAAGGCAACAATACATGTTACAACGAGAAAAGCAATACCCCAAAAACGCACGAATTGTGCCAAAGTGAACAATCCGGTATCAGCAGGAGGAATTGATAATGGTTGACGAATATATTCATTGGTAAAATTAGCTGATCGAAATGTTAATAAGAATGATGAGCCAAGAAAACGACCAAACGTTTGTCCAATAGTCTGCGATGTTGATTGCCAAACAACATTTGTTGAAGCAAAAAGATTTAACGCCCATCCATCCACGCATATGTCTTGAGTGGCAGTGAAAAAAAGCACAATGAAGACTAATATTGTTAACAGAATAACTTGCAATCCATCAATAAATGATTCAATATAAAAGGAAAGCGCGATCAAAGCAACGCCGAGACATGCCTGTACAGGTAATAGCCATGTTTGTCGACGTCCGAGACGTTGAATGTAGAAAACATCGATGACTGGCGCCCAGATTAGTTTTATACTGAATGGATAATGTGCGAGACTGTAATGACCTTGCTGTTTCCAACTAGCACCGGCTCTTTTCAGATACACAGGAATGGAAGTTGATAAACCAAGAACAACGCCTTGTAAAAGATAGAGAATTAATGTGACAGTAATACTCGCTATTGGTGCAGTAACAAACATCTAAAATAAACTATTAAAAATCGGTTGACTAATCATTAGTGAATGTTTTTAGTCGTAAGAAAAATGATATCTGTGCATGATCGTGAATTCTCACACGAATATCTTTCATTGCGTAACTTTATGACAAGTGAATACTAGTTCCGTTCGAAGGCGATGTGTAATCCAATAGTAATTTACCTTCATTTCTCTATCTGCCCATAAAATCATGTAATAGTTGGAGTGTGAAACACGTGACAGAGCGATTGGCGACGATGAATAGAAGTTTCTACTATTTGAAAAGCGAATCGACGTTGTTCATGTTCGTTACGATGTCATTTGAAAAATACACTGTCGATTCATTGAAAAGAAACGTAATCATAAACTTCTATTACTACTGAGTCGTACAAGTGCGACGACGAAATCGATCACAGTGTGAATGTCTAGAATACGACGATTTAAATGGAATGAATACATTGCTATGCGTTCGATAAGGAATGAAAAAGAACATGACTGAAAGCTTTTTCGCTCTCATGTATTCATCAGAGAAAATGATTATACATTCGAGCTACCACCGTACGATGATTATCTTCAGGCTCTACAATAGATAATATGTGAAGTGAATGAATTTTGTACTGTATATATATTTATGTGATTTAGTAGGAAAGATTGGTTTCAGAATGACGAAGCAGTGTACTTTGTGTAAGAGATGTGACGTTCAAGGAGTAAAAACTGATTATTTAAGACCACATTGCATCTCTCTCTCATCAACTTTAAAATGTTAATCTATTCGACTTCTTTTGCTCGTCTATAGTTTTTAGATAAGAAATGGTATTTGAAAAATACTTTACACCATTCGGCAGTGTTATTATGTGATAGGTGAAACAACGGGATTCTCGATACGAGTCTAAAGAGCACTCTTAATCCAATAATCACTTAAAGATAAATCGAAAGTTCAATTGTGAATCAGCATTGATTCAACACTATCGTTTGCGTGAAATCCGTTTGTTATTACATGAAAACAAGATTATCATAACTGATCAATTGGGTTACAGTTTGAATTAATCTAGGTATTTCGCGTTCTATGCGCAATTATATATCTCTTAGTCTATATTCTTTGAAACGTGTGTATACTGTTGAAACAACAAGTCACCATGAATAATAAAACTGTGTTAGATTTCTTTTGTTTGATAAGAAAATGAAAACATTTTATCACACCACGATATTATCTGACTCAGATATATTTGTTTAGCGCACGATGATTCTTTGTTTCTGAATTTGCTTTTACTATAAAATAACAACTAGTTCGTAAATCGTCACAATAACAATGAAGTGCCAACTTTGTGATAGCGATGCTTATGCACCCCACGCCCATGCGATATTGTGCACCACTTGCAAACAACTTAGTCGATCTGATATATTTTCAAAAATTCTACTTACCTTACTAGACATCTACTCCACTCAAAAAGATTTCGATGCAATAAAAGACAAATGTGTTCAATTCAACAAGGTTATGAAAAACTATCCATTATTTATTACGCCTTTTTCTACATTTGATGTTGACGAACATGATACCGACCGTGTAGCACTTCACTACCTTCGGCATTACGTCATATCTGAGGATAATAATGTCCTCCAAAAGCATCATCCAGTAAAAACAGATGCATCTAAGAGTAACTACCTCTACAACACCATTGCACTTCTTTGTCGATTAGATATCGATGACGGTGCGCGAGAACTACGCGTCCGAAACATTATTGACATGGCACTCAACGCTGAAATATATCAGACAACAGATCCTGATTTACATTCTTGTTTACAATGGGGTGAAACGTGGAAACATTTCGTATTAGAACAACTTCGAGAGGACCAACCAGTTCGTATCATTTCCTATGTCGATTCCACTTGACAGCATTTTGTATTTTTTTCTTCAGATGAAAAGTCCCAATGCTGTTTTAACACTCTGTCTACATAGTCTTTCAAATATCATCAATATGCGAATTCGTTCTGTCTATCCCAATGTACCCGGTGGCAGTGACGATCTTCGTAAACGACTCAACAGAATATATTCTCCATTGGATGTTCAAACCAACACTTCGACAATTCCGACGATAACCATACTTTGGTCAAATACGAAACATGTATCAGCACATTCGACTAGTTCGATGTGGACACCCGATTGTGTTGTGCCACTACTGCCAAAACCAGAGGTACGTGAAAACCAGAATATTGCATATCGATCTATTTCTCATTATTTTAAAGTGTTACACGAATGATTTACTGGTTTCACCTCGATCAGGTTCAGCTGCATTGCAAAATCCTGCAGGTTAGATTATTTTTTTTTAATTAGTCATTAACAATGTGTTTTTTCTGTTGTAGAACGTAGTTTTTATATTCTTTCATGTTTTTGTCCAATTACTCAGAGTGCATTGAACGAATTAGTATCGTATTCCGATCAACAAAAGCATTCCGAAGCAGAAATGAAAAAGGAAGACACACGTGTGCCAGAATTTCGATGTCCAAAGTGTTCGAAAGCGTGTCATGACTATCGATTTGACTGGCGAGCAGTTGCCCTGTTTCGGCAGAATTTCAATGGTGCACGTTTAACATATATTCTCGTAGATATCACATCATCCATGACGTTCAATCTTTTGAAAACGATTACAATTGATAAGAAATCAACTTTATCACGCATCTTTCAAACCAAAGAAGCTATCAAGCAGTTACTAAAAGAAATAGCTGCTGCGGCCGGTCCAGTGGATCAAGCCATTCTGACTACGTTTGACAAAAAACTAACAAAGCCTGCCGTTATCCCTCTATGCAATGCGAGTGAAATTGCTGATTCCGCTAATCTAAAGCGTATCGACGCAATCGAACTAAGTCCACGGTCAGTTGATACGTATTTTTATACGGTGTTAAACGAAGTGTATCAAATGTTCGAACGGCAACCGTATTTATATATTGATCTTTATATATTTTCCGATGGAATAGATACAAGTCCGAAAAAGAATGATAAATCATATCAAGCAATTATTCGTGGTTTGAATCAAACATTAGGCGCTAAATGTCATTTTATGAATTGTGGCTCGGCAACGGAAGGGTTTTCAGTGGCAGCTTGGTTAGGTGATGCGGATGCTGATTGTCCACTGACAGGTGATATTGAGGAGATTAAAACACAAGTCAAAACTGTGTATAAGAGAGATCACGCAAGAAACGTTGACTTGAATACAACGAAAACGACATTCCTAGGGAAAACACTTGATGTTCCGGAGCCAACATTAACGACCTTTATGACTGATGCAGAAATACCAACCATACGCAAGCCACGCACAAGAGAATCAAATAAAGATGAGTCAATCCTACTCAGTTCACCAATTCGACGTTCAAATCCGAATTTAAAAAACATCGATGATTATCTGAACTCTCTTCCTTCTGTCACTCGATCTCGTTCTGTCACTGCCACGGATAATAGATCAAAGAGTCCCGAAATATTCAAGATTATTACACGCAATTTGAGTGCAAAAAGACTTCACAAAGATTAGAAAGCATTCAACTTTTCGAACGAATAAAATACTTTCGTCTCAATTAAACATCGATTTGTATATCCTTGTATGTCAGATCTACTCCACAATTTCACGAAATTCTGTTTTTGTCAGCATATTATTTCTCTATAAGTGTGCATGTGAGCAATTAGGCAAAAGAAGAGAGAAAGAGATAGAAAGAAAGAGAGAAAAAAGGAAAAAATATTGACTGTTAAGACAAGAGCACACTCACCATTGGCAAGTAACATCAACAACGAAATAACAGTATTCACGTTTGACAGTAACAATAACAACAACTAAAAATATGACGAGAGGTGTACATAGATTTGAAAGAATCGAATAAATACACACGCACGCACAGATACGGAAAAAGAATAGAATATCTATCTCTTGTCACATTTGATTTCTTCTTTCGATTAGCATACACACACACACATAAATAATAAGAAGAATGATTTAGTATCATTCCTCTATGTAGACATGTAACACCCCAAGTGAAATAGAAATACGGCAAATATAAATAACAATTATGTTCAACAAAGAAACTTGAATAGAGAGAGAGAGAAAGGTCAGATGACGAATGTTCAAGTATCGTAAAACAGTTTCACAAGGAAAAACAAACAAACAACAATTCTTTTAATAGCGTCATACGTCCTCTTTCGCGGCAGGCGCTACTGTTGCACTCGAGGTTTTAGATTTTTTCTTTAGAGATTTTTTCGGTTTCTTAACTTTTGTCGTTGCTTGTTGTTCGCCTAAAATATATAACATATTGTTCTCATTTTGCCCAATATACTTCCATAGGAATATCATACCATCGGGTGGTGGTGAGACAGCCGATCCGTTTAGTTGTGTATCATAGCTGATAGAATTCGGGGTGATATTCGTAGAATCAACGATTTCAAAACTATTTGCATCACTACCACCACTGCCATTTGTTATCAGATGCGGTATAGGTGATATCATTCCATGTGGAGCTCCGATCGGCATGGGAAATCGCGCACCCATCATGAATGGATTAGGTGGTGGAGGTAAGAATGGTGGTGGGTAGAATGGTGGACGAGGCAAACCGAATAGTGGTGGGCCTGAAAAACAAACACTGTGCTTTTTTGAAAATGATCACAACAAGAAAATATACGCATTCTGAACATTTCTGATGGACTAGCAGCACCCGAATCATTGCGTTCGTTGTCAATCGGTCGGAAACTATTCATAAATATGAAAATTTCATCATTGCGTAATGCAAAATTAAATTAATATACTTGTCTCCTTGCTGATACGGAATTGGTGGTGGTGGAGAGCTTCCATTCGTTTCTGGATCGCTCGATGCTCGACCTACAATTTACACACATATAAACAAAATTTCATCAAAGAAAATACTGACCAGCACTAGTATTCATATGTTGTGGCACTGGTTTATGCATGGTCTTTTCCAGTGAGGAACGATCACTGTTTCCGTATTTACTGATTCTATACAAAGAACTATTAAAATCATTTGGCACAAGAGGAATCAATGCATACTGTCTTCGAAGACTTTCACATTCTTTCTTCGCTCCATCCAATTCTCGTGTTAATCTCTTCACTTCCATCCATTTCTCATGTATTTCATGTTGTAGTTTACTGCATTCTTCAGTGAATTTCGTCTGTTCAGTATTGAGCACTTTTCGTACATCTTCTAGTTGTTGTCTGGAAAAGGAAAAGGAAATGAAGACGAAAACAAAAACAAGTTAATTCGTACTCTTTCAATTGTAATTGTTGTTGTAGAATGCGCACACGTTCGGTATCATTTCGTGCTTTTCTTAGTTCAGCATCGGTTTGTCCAAGTTGACGGATATGTAGATGAGCATCGCGTTCTCGTAGTTCAAGAACAACTTTAAGTTTTGTTTCCAATTCTCGACAACGATCTCGTTCTTGATTGAGTAACAAATCAAGTTCTTTAATACGACGAGTTTTTTCGTCAATTTCACAATGAAGATCACGTAGATGTTGATTCGCTTTTTCGACGTCATCATCAATTTTTGACAGAAGTTCTCGTTGACTCTCATCGGAAGTCTGTTCGAGTGATTTGGTTTTGCTTAGGTGACCTATTTTAGAAAACAGTTGTCGAAACAAAGTTATCATTACGAGATCTTGCCTCTTGTTTTTTCTTCGTCATAATCATCGTCAGCATTGCCGTTCTCGCTATTGTTGTATTCCTTTTCGTCGTCATCATTACCATTGTATGCTTTACTATTGATACGATTGATAGTTTCCTCTTGTTGCTGAAGTAAATCTTTGAGTTGTTTCATTTTGATGGTTAATTGATTGTTATCAAGATCTAGTTGTTTCGCTTGTTTTTGAACTATTTCCAATTCATCAATTTGAGCAAGTTTCGCTTGTTTCAATTGGGAGATCTCTGCTTTCTGATCAAGGATAGTTTGCTGTAATGTTTCGAAACGTTCTAATGAAAGATCATTGGATTGTAATCGCGCAATAGTTTCACGTTCCTTTTCTAGTTCTTGTTTTTGTCGGAGAATCTAAAGCATACAACATGACGTATGTCTTCACCAACACAAATCGACTTTTCTCTCATTGGATTTAATGCGGAAAATAGAGAAATTCTTCGGTAATCAGAGGGATATTTCGACCTTGAAATTCAGAATCGATAAGATTGGTCCACATCATATCATTCACATATTGAAAGTCATACCTATTTTGATTGGAAAATTGTATGAATGATTTTACGCATGACAAGCAACGATGCATGTCTCAAATAAATTTTCTTTTCGACAATGAATCACGTACATGTTCAAGGAAATCGAAGCTTTATCACAAGAGATACGGGTCAAGGGAAGAGTTTTAATAATGTTGAATGAAATCTACTCAAACATCTGTTTATCATTGAAGCTGAATATATGAATATACAATGATCGTATTGGAAAGAAAATTCTCGTAACAGATGCTTTTCTTATTGTTAGAACTGACTGTCTTCTTTCTCATTTGAATATACTTGACTAAGACAACAGCGTTGATGGTTTACTCACTTCATTATTTAAATGTGCTGCAGTTTCTGCCTGTTTTTGCATATCGAAATCATGTTTTTGGATTAGGCTTTGTTTGTAATCAATATCTTTCAAAGCCAGATTGTAATCTGAGCCTATACGTTCAAATTCAGCATAAAGGCGTTCGTATTTATCACGCAGATCGAAAATTTCTTCGTCGGCATCACGAATAGGAAGGGTTTTCATTTCATCGATTTCATCCGATAATCTAATCAATATACAGAAAAGAATAAGATGAATGATATGTGAATTTGCTTCATACTTTTGATTTTGTTTTTCGAATGTAGCACGTTCGAGTTCTAATTGATTGTTATATTGTTGTAATTGTTGACAACGAGCACGAACTTCTTTTATATCTTTGCTTTGTTTCAAACGTTTAGCACCCACGGAGAGAAAAATGAAACTTAAGAAAAAGCAGATGGAACAGATCGAACCAAACCAAACTGTGTTCATGAGTCTTTCTCGATCAACCGTAGGACCCAAAAATATCGCTTGAATGTATTCAGGTAGCTGAAAGAAGAAAGAAATCATTGAAATGCTGGATAGGCAAGGAGGAAATCGGTTTACTAGATTGGTGAAACGCAATGCTTGGTTTTCAACTAATACCACACTAGATTCGAATGGTTTCGGTAAACGCCAACAAACTTGTCGATGCTCAATTGGTAATAACGTGTCAGTATAATTCGATTTTAGCATAGAAGAATTGTTTACATCGTCAACCTGGAGAAAAACAGAAAATAAAAGAAAAACGCCTCTTGCTTCCCGAATCTTACGTTAGAATCTATGTGTGTATGAATTGGAGTTCGTTCGGTTGTAGCTTCGATCGTTTTCGCAGTTGTTGTCGAAAGTTCTTCGTTGTCCAATGTTCGGGGTAAATGTGGACTATGCTCGTTTGCTAGAAATGATGATGCAGTGTTATTGCTTTCAAGCTCTTGGTCGTGTGAGAGCTGATCAGTTTTCAGCAATTCTTCTTTCAGTTCTTTGTAAATAATCTTTGAATCATGAACATGTACTTGACGGGGTAAATCATCGACATTCAATGATTCTAGAACTTGATCATGATCTTGAATATCAGTTACATTGTCGACTTGTGATTCATCGTTGGGTTGAATGTCAACAGTATCGTTAGTTTGTGTATCTGTGTCGTTCGTGGTTTGTGCTTCGGATGCTTCCTTGAGTTGCTCTTTGGTTTCGTTGTCAGTGTGAACAGCAGGGGATAGTTCTTCACTTGGTTCAAGGTTATGTTTCGATGCTGATGTTTCGACAGGTTGCTCAGCGATCGGTGTTGCAGTAGATGAAACTGTTGCCTCAGTAGTCGTTTTCTCTAGAAAAGCTATTAAAAACTTGAAAGAATAAAAGATGTACTATAAAATCATTACCTGTTGTTGTAACAGTTTCAACTTCTGGTTCTTGTTTGGCTTTCGATGGTTCTTGGTGTGAATGACTATGATCATGCCCATGATCATGACCGTGTATATGACCATGTCCATGTGCGTGACGTTGACGGTTTTGTAGTTTGGCACCCAGTCTAGCCGTTGACGAACGTAACACTCTTGTCGTCGACGATGGTGGTGATGGTGGTGGCGTAGGGGGAGTTGATGATTGAACAATAGTAGGCTGCTCTGTATGTGCTGCTGAGCTCTCATCTGATTTCTTTTCGGTTTCGTCAGATTGAGGTGTCTTTTGCAATTGCTCGATTGTGCTTCGAACTGCCTCATCAGGCTTTTGCTGTTCTTCATTCAGTTTTATTGGTGTAATAGGTGTGGTATTTTCGTCGGTCGAACTGACATTCCCTATTTTATCCGATACTTGTTGTCCCATTGAATCCGATTGTGGTGTATTGTCACGCACGACTGTATCGGATACATTAACATTGGGTGTTGTCTCGGATTTAACTTCTTCTGCTTGCAACTGTGTTGGAGTCGATGATTTCGTTTCCAACTGACTGTCATTTGATGGTGTATCGTTTCGAACTGTATCGGTAGTCGGTGGTTCCTGTACTGGTATAGGTGAAATAGTAGTCGAAGTCGATTTCGATGTATCGTCATGTTGGAGAGATGACAACGTTGTTGATAATGTTTCTGTATGGATGAATAGAACGTCTTCTTTTACAATATTTTCTTGACGAGTGTCGGTTGATTTTTGTTCATTTGTATCTACTTGTAACGATGGGATAGCTTGATCAAGCGGTACTTTTGAATCGAGGATCTCGTCTAACTTTTGATTAACGATTATTTTTGATTCATCGATAGGTGGTAATGTATCGGTGGTATGTTGTTTTTGCTCTAGTGGTGTCGGCGTAGATGTAGATGAAGGGGATGTTGTATCATTATGTGTTTGCAGTGGTTTTTGAATATCTTCACTTGTTTGATTTTCTAATTGTGTGTTGTTAACAAGATCTACAACAGGTGGGACGGCATATTGAAATTGATGTTCGTGTTTATAATTGTCTTCTAGTGCTGAATTCAATCGATTGATATCTATGGAAAACAGAAAGAGAGTGTTTTGTTTTCATTCGTGTTGACAGAAAGAATAGAAAATGTCCTTACAATCTTCCTCATTTTCATGTTTATCGTCATCAGTATGCTGATGAACGGATTGTCTTAAACTATGTTTCGCCCTTAAACGAGCGTCAATTGTGTCGTGATGATGGTCTTCGTCAGTATGTTTATGAACATTTGTGGTTTCTAAAACGAAACAATCAATGTATTGGAAACAGAAAGATGATTTCAATCTTACCTATATTATTGTTTATAGGGTCGATATTAGCCGCTGGCTGTGAATATTTCGTCGTTACTGAATCGACGTGTGTGTGATGTTCATGACCGTAACATTGGAAAACGGATAGAGAGAGGAAAAGAAATAAAAAATAGTGAACCAATGCCTTGCACAGCCTCATCTACAATAATTTATAAAACAAAACCGTTTTTAAATGGTTTCAATCGTCGCCCAACAAAAGACACTGACACTCGTCGCCATTAGGTATATGATTAACAAAAAAAAGTAAATAACCAATCTGTTTGAATGGAGAAAAAGAACATCAATACATTGAAAAAGAAAAAAAAAGACAGAATATGTATATCAGAACGAAAAAAAAGGAAGACCATCTCTCAACGACGACACGACAAAATATCCATTAAAAAGGGTATTTTAAAGCAGCCAATCAGAAACGAACGCCACGTGCGCATACAAAAGGTATAATGAGACCTCATGAGTTGAGTCTCTCGAAACAGCACAATGGTGTGTGACTACCGAACTGGCTGGCAATGCAGAAGAAATTGTGATATATCAAATATATATCTTAAAGATTAATCGTATGTCTCGTATACTTCTTACGTATAGGTATCGACGGAGACTTCGACTTATTTAAGGGCAAGCTAAGCTCTCGAATGATCAGGAATACAGTTTATATCGATGCGATTAATAGTTAACCATTTTAATCGATGAATTGAATTGAATTTCCATGTGAGATGCTGAAACAACTCGAACATTAGTTATTCCAATTATTAATAATGCAAAGAAAATTGCATATTATGAGAAACGTAAACATTGCAAAATGTAGTGTTTACGGCCTTGTAATGCAATCAAGTTTGAAACTTCGAACAGCGAAACATGTTCGATTCTTCTCGAGAATTCGTCAGGAATAGGTCTGTTTTCTTATTATTGTACCAAGGTATTGAACAGTTTGTAAATAATTCTAATGTTTGTGACGAAAAGCAATTTCTATCTTTGAGTGCAAGAATTGTTCGATGTTCTCTTCGAGCTAAAGATTCAACTTGGTAATGACAAAATGCGAAAATGATGTAGAGAAATGAATAAGTCAAATAGGATCGACGATCAATAATATTAGTGATGATTTTGAATGTCTAATTGTTAATAATATTGATACGTTTATAGTTATTGACTGAATTTGTGTGCTTAGATGAAAGACACTTGATATCGTCGGTTGAAATTTGCAAGTCAAGTACTTGAATACATCGATTGAGAAAACATCAACTGAATTTACAATACACGAAATAAATTATTCTTTCACTGTGAGAACAGAAGAAATCATAAGAACGATCTTTCACATATATTCAAATCTTCACTGTCTACTGAAGCATTCTAGAGCTTCGTATACAATTTGAAAATGTCTACAAAAGAATATTATTCGCCGATAGTTTTCATTTTTTAAGTGCAAATCTAGTTGAGATCTTCGTTCTCATTATAACATATCCTTTCTAATCTCGTCAATCTCATCTGTTGATCTGTCCTATACGAAAACAACATGTATTTCTTTAATCGAATATATAATCGTTTGATTTCATACATATGCTATTACTTCATCGATCACCACACCAACGTTTATCGAGAGTGTCACACATCTATCAATTCATGCCTTCTTCGCCTAGAAAAAATACGTGTGTCCTCGGCGACCAAAGCAATTAAGTTAGAAATCAGTTACGGATGCTAGCGTAACACATCGATCTACAATATCGTTATCTAATATGACTATAACGTTTTCATTCACAAGATACAAACACTACATGTGGCTGATTTAAGATATCTGCAATAGTAGAAGAAAATGATTCTATTTGATACTGTGAGAAAATTCAAATGTTCACAATGAATAACATTTCGCGTAGAATGCAATGCATCTGATTTACGTAATCATCCATGATTTGTATAACTACGTATGTGAACGAACTAGTCGAATATGTTATTCGTATAATGTTGATGTGTAATGAATGTTATCATCTAGTAGATTTTGATTTATCATTATCAATATAACGATCTGAACGGTCAGATCGGATTAGATCAATATCAAACATGATCACTTTATTGCGTCGTAGAATAGTTAAGACCAATGTCTTTTTTCATTTTTGATTAATGATCGTCTTCGCTCTGTATGTGTTGACATAATGAAAGAAAATGTCTGTTTGATTTAGAGATGACACAACCAGTGAAAACTAATAAGTGAATAGTTTTACACTATTGTCTTCTCTCTCTCTCGTTCTATTCAATTGAGCAAGCGCTGGTAACGTGCATGACTGATTGCTTACACGGTTGGTTTGTTTCTTTTGTTGCCATAGTCATTTGATTAGCTTTGATGTTGATCAATATTATTACAAATTAAAGAAAAATTATTTCAAATTTTCCAATACAAAGAGCAGGATTGATCTACAAGGAAAAAAAAGGATATTATTGTCTTTCCAGTAACGACATCGCAGTACATATTTTCGAAAAGGTCGCAGAAATCATCCAATCAAAAGCAAGTACTACTGATTATTATTATTGATGCAGTGTAGTTGTAGTGAATATTATAAAATTGAATCAAATATCAATATCATTCGATAGACATTTGTGGTGCATCAAATTCCGATAATTAAAATCGTTTTTTTCCTCTCATTGAAGATGCTATCATCACGATTTTTATCGCTACGATTTCATTCGTTAATTAACGCACATCGTGCTTATCTGTCCATATCATCAACTCATCATGCCGCGAAACCAGCCGCTCCAGAAACACCTGCTGAACCGGCTGCGCCAACAGCCCAGTCAGCTCAATTGGCACACAATAAAACGAAAACCTCATTGAAAGGCACGCCATATAAAGTCACAGATATTGAAACATCCCTTCGCTACATGGAAAGTGACGCTTATAAAACTGTTTATGGCAAAGATCCTGTATGGAAAAATTACGTTCGGAATCGAACAAACCAACGTCTTCCTCATTATACACGTGACTTCTGTGCCGAAGAAGGTCTTTACGTTCGTGGAAATCCATGTCCGATATGTCGAGATGAATATCTTTTGCTCGATTATCGGAATGTAAAACTTTTGAAACAATTCGTCAATGATCACACTGGCGAAATCGAACCTGTGATAAAAACATCGATATGTCAAGCTCAATTACGAAATCTTCGTGTCGCTTTGCGTAAAGCTTATGATTTTGGTTTGATGCCATATGAAGTTCCATTCCGAACATATGATTATCGAGATTACTATCCAGAACTACGTGAAGAAAAAGATCGCACTCCGTCGCTTCTCATGACAATATTGCAAACTATACAAGATCAAAAACTAACAAATCTAGATGATTTAACATTAACGGATGAACAACTTCATGCTACTTAGGAAAAAGAACTGATATTTCTCCTGTTTTTGTTTCATTAATAAAAGAAAAAAAACCAAATCCACAATACGTTATTGTCTTTCTTGAATTTCTATTCAATTAACAGATGTATTCTATGAGAAACATGACTCAATCAGAAGAGTTTCCTTTCTAAGTTTTCTACGTATATGAATAGTTGTTTTGAATAAACATTCGTTAGCCTATTCTTTATTATCATCATGTGTTTCTAAATATCAACCATAGTCAGCCGACGTTTTGCTTCTTCTAATGCTCGCATGCGTTGAGAACTATCGAATCAATATCTCGTATATCAGCTCGAAAGGAGGAGAAAGAAGTCGACAAGACCATATTTTTTATCGGTTCTTTGTATTTACATTTCTGCTATAATTATTCCTCGTTACTTTCTTCAGCAATCCTTTTCTCCCTTCTAATCCATATGACCAATGATTATTTATCTGCATTTTCTTTCTCGTCATCGTACTAATGCATGTTGTTGCATATGACAGGGCATGTTTCGCACGCGCACAATATCTAGGTCATGCGAATATCTATACTTTTGTCTATATCGTCGTATATATACATATGTGTGTGTCTACATTCATGTTTTAGATTATTCATTCAGAAAAAAACTTAGTATGCTGGGTACATTTCCTAATAATCCGATGTTCGATCGAACTAATCAAATCTATCGACGAATACCAACAGTTCGATTCGAACGACATTTTTATTATTCTATTTCACCACAACCAAAAACAAATACACAGAATCCACTATTAAAATCTCCGAGGTGAGATAAAATATTGTCGTGTCATTTGTTTGTGCATCTGCTTTCTCTTTTAAACTGAATGCAAACCCATCTCCTTTCTACACAGCTAAACCTTATATTACAGATAGAACTACATTGCTAGGATTCGTTCTTTTTGTTCCCGATAAAGCATGACTCACATTGAATTTGGTGAACAGACACACCGTGAACATTATCTACTCGATCCAAATCTAGTTTATGTCAATCATGGCAGTTATGGACCATGTCCTCGTATCGTTTACGAAGAATTGCAACGTTTACGTTTGGAACAAGAACGAAATCCTGACCTATGGTTTCGTTTGTCGAAATATACGTATTATGTTGACAGTGTACGTGCTGCAGCGCGTCGACTCGATTGTGATTTCGAGCAGATCGCTATTGTTGACAATGCCACCGTCGGTGCTAATGCTATTATCAAATCGTTACCATTAATAAAACCATTGCCAGGTGGTACAATTCTTTGTACGAATTTAAACTATGGTTCAGTTCTTTTTACAATTGACGAGGTTGCTCGTCAGTATAATTGGAAAATAAGAACCGTGAAAATTAAGCTACCTATTAAAACTAAAGAAGAGTTTATTAAACAATTTCAAGACGAATTAAACAAAGGTGACGTGGAAAACATTCGTCTCGCTGTCATCGACCATATTACTAGCTCGACAGGAATGCTTTTTCCTATCGATGAGTTGACTGACCTGTTACATTCCTATGATATTCCAGTATTGGTTGACGGGGCACACGGACCTGGTCAGGTCGCTCCAGATCTATCATTACGCAAACTCAAATGTGATTACTATATCGGCACGTTTCACAAATGGATGTATGCAGCTCGAGGTTGTTCATTTCTCTTTGTTCGAGATATTACCGTTGCAAATCAACTTCAACCAGCTAACACATCATGGGGTTATCGACCATCGACTTTGGAATTAAGTCTGATGACACTTTTTCATCTGCGATTCTTTCACCAAGGTACACGGGATGATAGTGCACACTTAACTTTACCCAAAGCAATCGAATTTGCTGATCAATACGCCGGAGGATTCGATCGTATTCATCAATACAATTCAACTATAAGTCAACAAGCCAAAGAACTTCTCGAGCAACGATGGAATACACAAGGAAATGATCTTTTTCCGAGTGATATGCATGCACCGTACTTGAAAATGGTTAAATTGCCTGATTTAGCGGATTATCAGAAGACGAATGAAGATGCTCTTCGTCTCATTCACGATTTGATTCAAAAACATAAACTCATTTCTATCATTTTATGGGCTAATAACGAACTTTATGTTCGTATTGCAACCCAAATTTATAATCGAATCGAAGATTATATTTTTCTCGCGGATACGATTGATAAACTTCGAAAATAAATCTATAAACATCTAACTATTTCCTTTTAGACGTCTTCGTTCATTGTGCATCCGAAAGCTGATTATCAATGAGAAATATTTACATCATTGTCTTCAGCACGAACATATTCGTTCATCAACACCAGCGAATATATTCTATTCGATAGCACAAGAGGCGATCTTTATGAATGAATATCAAATCATTGAAATCCTTATAGCTTATTGGCCGTTGGTTCATCTGGAAATCTATCGTATTCTACCATTATCTTCGTTGTTGCCGTATTTGAATTGTCAACAACAAGATGATGAAAAATATTTCATCGCGCAATTTCTCGAGAGAAAATTACCGGATGGGTCAACTCTGTTGGATTATATTGTGATGGGCTTGGTCAATAAACGCAAAGATATATCACGTTTACAAATTGTTGATTTTCATCGATGTTCAACAAGTACGAGGAAATATAATGCGAATAGGTTTTGTATTATACAAGAACTTTCTTTTGTTTGATAGGTATTCAGATGACCAAAGAACTCTTTCGTTTACCATTACTATGGACAGCCCCACATCGACGACATTTGTTACAAAAACGAATGTGTAAGTCGACGAATCCAAAGTTTCGTTGTTGTTCTTATCATTTGATTTCGCAATTTAGCTATCGAAAAGAGTACATTGGAAAAGTACATCGAAGGATTCAACCATGTTTACCAATACTACGATAAATCCATCACACATGAAACTAATTTTGGTAGAATAAATATATCTTGCTGTGATTAACCTTCGTCTTCGGTGACATTGCATGTCAACTCTTCCCTGTCCTTTGATTTCAGCATGTATAAACATTGATAATGATCCAGGTGTTCGAATTCCGAACTCTATTGTCATCGTTATTCTAGAGTCAATCAAAATTATATTGGATTGTCAGATTATCAATGAAGATACACTTCTTGGACTTGAATTGCAACATATAACACCATTCGAATTTCATTTTCGTAAACTATGGATAAGTAACTATGTTCGACAAATTCTTTCACCTCAAACATTATTTGATATCAATCTGATCTTGACTTTAACTCAAATGGATGTAAGTAATTTGCTTGTTGATCATTGTAACCGGATGATTTTGATCGTTTCATTCGATAGAACATTACCCATCTGCATTTGAGTGATGCAAACATGGAAACAACCGAAAATGAATTGAAACTACTCGTACGAGGTTTAACTAATCTACGAAATTTACGCGTTTTGTGTTTGCAGCGTGTACTCAACCTGTACCCACACCGGTGAGTAGGGAGATTGTTAACAATAGACTGACTAGTAAGAATTTTCGTATTCATTTAGTTATACAAGTCCACATGTGTTGATGAATCTATGTTCGGATTTCAATCATTTACTTCGTCGTCTAATTTATCTCCGAAAACTTGATCTTTCCTACTCATACTTACAATCCTATATACGAATCCTCTTTAGCGGTCTTGTTCAACCACTTGAATACCTCAATTTACAAGACTGTCGTTTAGTATCGAAAGATCTCGAATTTTTATTATCAATGCGCAGTTTACGGCATTTGAATGAACTCAATCTCAGTATGAATAACTTCGGCACACGAACATGTGCAAATATCATCTTACAGATTATTCCACGCTGTCCCGACTTGACTACCTTATCGATTGGGTATTGTTCATTACAAGCATCCACGATTGGACAACTGGCAGATTATTATATCAAAGAAAAAAGTCATACGAAAATTTCCTTGCTATCGTTCAAATCGATCATCCCGTATTACAATTATGAATTCGATTTCCTTTTACAAAAGTTCGGACAAATCAAAACTTTGAAAAAGATTTTGTTATTTCCACAACTACATACGTATCCAGGGGCTAACGACGCGGAGCGAGAATTAGTTGCGCGGGAACTCTATAGACGATGTTGTCAGACGTTACAAGCGTTGAATAGACAAGATTTGGAGTTGTTGTGAATATATTTGTGTTTTTCTTTTGTCGAAATAAATTATATTAATTTGTGTCTAATCAAGACAAAACGAATTTTCATCTAACGGATTGAATTAAGATATAACCCTTCTAGTTTCTTCTCTATATCGCTATAACTCTTGCTGATTTCCTCATTCATCGTGGTTTCAAAGTGAAAATGAACTTTTTTCTCGAAATGAATTCGATATCGGTTAGAGAACACTCTCATATTCATTATGTTTCGTCATTCACTACTCAATTTTGTTGTACAATTCAACTGTGAGTAAAAATTGACATTCAAACTAAACCCATTCGTTCATTAGCGTCATATAATCAATTTTATGATCCCTTGTATTTCTTCGTCGATTGTAATGTTTCAATATTAACAACAACATGCAGTAATGTCAAAAGTGCATATTGATCAAGGTAATAGAGAAAAAAATCTATTACATAATCTTCCATAAATAACTTAACACGAAGATCAGTCCTAATTAAAACATACATTCCATGTCTTCTGTTGTACAATTCAACTGGGAATTGTATTAAATCAATCAAACAAAAGCGTATTAATGAATACGATAGTAAATTAGATTAGACAAAAGCTGCAGTCTGATTATATACTCGATTTGAAACTGGGTCAACACAATATTTCAAATCTTGATCGGCATGTTGAAGAAATTGTTTTGTTTACTCCTATAGCGAATAATTAACCGTTAGATTGATATCTCCCAGACATCAGTCTTTTCCACCGGCATGTTATTTTAGAAGTTTCATATTTAGATTGTTAATAAATCTCGATGAATTAACCTTTCATTAATCTTGTCAACAAGATAATTTGATCTAACGGACTTGCTCACTTTCCAACGAACACATCGTTTTTTCATTGGACATAATTGTCGATCTGTTAGATCACTTTACATCCATCGATCATGTTCGATTAGTCTTATCAAACGTTTGTTGTACCTACTGATATATTATAGATCATTTTTCTTCGTTCATCAAAAGAATATCCTTCTGCTAAAACAATCAAGAGATAATCACGCTTGAAAATCAAAAAGTAATAATCGAATCTTACATAATTCTTTGTAAAGGTGCATTGTTCAGTTCTTTATTGCAAAAGAAAAGAACTCTTCACATTTAATTAGTGCCTGGGTTTTGTCAGTCGAGATAAATTATATACGTATGACCTTATGGGAATTTGTCTTTCGATGTTTTAAGGTCGTTTGATGAATGAAAGAAAGAGCTTGTGCTCGACTAATCTCGTTTTTTAAGTTGATTACGATGGTAAACTGATCATTGCCTTGAAACAATCTTAAAGAGTTCATTTTGTCGGACAATCGAACTAAAAAGATTACTGTTTCCTATCCTCTTGTTCTTCACAATAGAATAATTGATGTACAAGAAGAGAAAATAGAAGCAGTCGAATATGATTAACGACTTGAAGAAATATTAAAACAGAAGATTTTTACGTCAAATCGTGATGTCATTATTTCAATAGAAAAGTCTTCTATAATTCATATCTTAATCATCTTTCTTTTTCTCAGCATTAAATTGCAGAACTGAGTACTATATGCATGATTTGATATAAAGAAAAAAGTTCTCATTAATGGTGATAACCGGAAGTTTTCATATGGTTCTTTGTCCGTTCAGCTGTTCAGAGCGAAAAGAAAAATCGACTTGTCGTCTGTTCTCCCGCGAGTATTACGATGAGCCATTATGTAAATAGATCAATGACAAGTCTCCTTCTGCATTTTTTTTTTGTCAACATGATGTTTTCATCGTCGAAGTTGCTGGTTAGGAACTGAAATCGTCGTTCATTCGTTCGTTTGTTCGATGATGAAAGAGAAAAAGTACCTCGATTCTTATTAAGACGTTTTATGTACATATGAATAAACTCGCTCATTTTTCTCCTACAGGAAATGCGTTCTTGTAGATGATTACGAAATGAGTTTGTTGAGAAAATAGCCTCATGCATTGTCTAGAATTTTTCAATTCTCATCTAGTCCGTTGCTTCTGATTTTGTATAGTGTTTGAAGTAATAATAACTTCAGTTGAAATCAAAGGACCAATAGTTATTTTGACGACTTTCTCACCTTGCCTTTCGGTTGACTTCTATATCTTTGTATTATGACATATTGCCGTCGCAGAACAGCATAAGGCGTCTATTCATCTAAGNCACTCAACCTTTTCTTAGCATCTCCAGTTACAATGGATAGTGACATGAACAGAAGGAGAAGATCAGACTAGAACATGAGAGACTGTTTAATCGTTTGATGGTACCGTGCCCTATTTTCTTTTTCATTCTCTCCGCCCACCTAATGGATAATTGAAGACTAAGAGTAAGTAACATTGTCTTCGGGCTATTGCATACAAACCATCTATTTACACACACACATAGAGAGAGAGAGAGAGGGCAAGAAGAAGAAAACAAGTTTCACACAAGTAACTTTGATGAAATCTGAGGAATGACATGTTTTGAATATGAGTAATCAACTTCCGATTCTTCTCATATTTGTTGACTTAGATCTTCTATCTGTTATTATTTGAATATGAAATGAACTAATAAACGGTCATTCTAGAGCAGAAGTCACTCGTGGACATGTCAAATAATTATGGACAATGCATAGGCAAACATGCACATGAATTTGATTGCGCCGATCAGTTTCTCTTCCAGCGTTCACTCGCATGTAGAATAGCATATCCTGTTCAGAATTAGGAACTCACTGACGTGTCCTGTACATAGATGAAGGGCTGTAGCCGATTAGTATTGGCAAATGAGGAGTGCGAACTAGAATAATCGGAAAAGGATGGTGTGTGGATGTGCACGCATACATATGCACGTTTCATTAATTCATTGTACCCTCGCGGCTTGATGATGTCTATGTGTTCGAGAGGAAAACATCATATCTAATAGTTGATTATTTCTTTGAAGGTTTTCTTTTTCGTCGTCGCCACTCATTATCATTATTATCGGCGTGATATTAATATGACAATGACAGACTTTTGCCAGACTCATTTATCAAATCATCAACAAAAACAATGTCGATCGATCTGCATGTAAGTTGTTCTTAGATGAGAAAAAACAGAATAACAACAAATCACTTGATCTATCTTTTAGCATTTCGATCGAATTCAACTAAAATGTCTCACTGTTGCACATGGATAAGTCGGCAACCACGGTGTTGCCGACGTGAACCAAAACAAACTTATATCTATCTCTACAATCCAATCATGCCTGAGACATCAACAAATCGTTGTTGTATTCCGGTCATTCTTTTCGGACTATGTCTTGCCATTGTCGCTATCTTTGCCGCTGCAATTATTTATCATCTAGATAGTGCTAGTCCTATTTCGACGTCGAATGCAACGAACTGCATTGATTGTTATCCAATAGCCATAAAACGACAACTACCTGACTTTGTTAATACGAACATAGATCCATGTGAATATTTCTATGAATTTGTTTGTGACAAATTGACACCGAAGAAACATGTGGATGTAATCAATGACGTAGATGATAATGAACATAAATGGACTAGTGTAAGACATGAACTTCATGCAAAACTTATGAGCAAATTGGATAATCAATCTCTAACAACGCAGGGTACGATGCTTTTAAAGAGAAGAATTTTACGAATATATTCTCTATTTATATAGATAATCGTATAACATCCGTTTATCATTTATATCAATTATGTGAAACACAATCTCCAGAAATATTACTCAATGAACTTGAAAATTACTTTACTAACTTAAGTGAGAAAGAACCATATAAATCATATTTAACTGTTTTCAATCAAACAAATTCAACCAATCTAACTTCGTCGGTATCAATCTTTCATTTTCCAAATCCATTCTTCACCGTGCTTTCCTCAGCACCCAATACCTCGACCATTGTCCGTACAAATCATCGTCAATTACCGTCGATCCTTTCACTCTTCTCCAATATGACGAGTATCAACCAAACAGCATTCAAATATTTAACACAATTCGACGATGACTATCGAACATTTCTATCCGAAGAAAATAATCTGATCAATTCCTATGAACAAGAGTATCATCAAGACTCGCTAATTACTCGACGAATCCTAACATTTTCAAATTATCACCAATGTCTACCATCCTTAGTTTCTAATTCTACCAACGGTCGTGAAAATCTAATCAAACTCTTAAATCATTTCCTTCAAACGCGTTTACATAATTTTAAACCTGAATCTATCGATAAACAAATTCGAGTCATAGACAAAATTACCGACAATCATACACTAGTCGAACATCTTCAAAGTCTTACAGATGACTTGAAAACGATCGAAAATATTACTCGTACAAACTACGGCGAGCAGTCCTGTACCATTCATCTTCTCGATCAATTGTTAGATCGAAGAATCAAATCTTCTGAGTTAGCATCAATGATTAATCTCGATCTTTTCAGTCAAACAACAGATAGTTTTCTCTCCAATGATTGGCCATTTCTATTTATGTTATACGAACGTTTATTAAAAACAGCATCAATTGACACATTAGCTAACTTTGCCTTTTTTGATCAATACAGAAAACTGATCTATCCGTATTACCAACCGTATATTCAGAATAACGATAATCTTCGTCTTAATCCAGATAATTCATCGAGTAGTTATACATATGCAACAAATTATCCCAATTTATCATGTCGCATCCAGAGTTGTTTTGACATTTTGAATTGTTATCATCCGTCGCTTTTGAATCAAGTAGTCAATGATCACAATCAGGTAATTTCTCTTGCGAATTCACAAGCCGTTTTCGTATACGAAACTAAATTTATTCCATCTTGAATAAGTTCGCATATATAATCAGATGATCAAAAAGTTAAAATGCCACGATCAATATTCATAGAACAGAAGCAGTATACATATAATCAATGAATATTGATGTAAGACCTCACCCATTTTTTGTCCTCAGATAAGGTTTTCTTTTGTCAAATGAAATATGCGCAAAAGTTACTGACCTGATATCGTTTAATCTTTTATAAACATTCGACATGCGTTTTCGTGGTCACAGCATCAAAGGAATACCTAACATTACTTTTGACGAACTACAGATCAGCGAGAAATTATATAACGTAGTATGCTTATAAATAGTCATTGTATTCAAAGTATTATCTAGTATAAATCCTATTGTTTTAAGGCGTCCCCATACAGAGAGAGAGAATGTTCTAGATATAGTTTCTGGATTGACGTAAGCAAAACGTGATGGGTTATTACCTGTCGATTGATTTCACGAAAATACAGAAGAATGAAGCGCATGGTTTCTATCTTTGTTTAGACTATTGTCAATACAACGAAAGTCTTGATTGACAACATTATCGATCGTTTTCGATTGTTAACTGAACAATCGGATAATTTATATATCAATGAAAAGAATCTCATTCGAAATCAATTAAACCAAATTGTAATCCGTATTGGTCATTATTCGATCCCGAATGATTATTTTCTATCTAACATATCTTCATCATATCTGGAGTATGTTCAATATCTATCATCTATATCCCCCGATGAACATCAACGTTCATACTATATCGAACCAAGTTATTATCCATCGAATCATACCTTATATCTGCCTTTTGCTTTTCTTTATCAATCGAACATTTCAATTGAATACCATGTCAGTAAACTTCTTTTGAAAATTCTTCGCTTAGCTACTGAAACAAATCCCTACCACATTGACTGTTCATTGAAATCTTATGATGATGAACCAGATGCGAACAATACGAAGAAACATCTCTCAGATGATGAGTCTATTGTTTATTTACTCTTACGATCGAATTTTCTCACGGAAAAGAACATCTTTCTCGATGAATACCTATGGCCGTTTATGAGTGCTAGTTCGTATATGAAACGCTTTCTGATTGACTATGCAGCGTCGAGTTATTGTCGTGTTTTGCACGGAAAGGATTTGTATCGGAATAATACGTATCTTATTGATGATATTCATCTGATCTTTCGTTGTCAACAAGCAAATTGGATCAAACAGTCGAAATGTAGTGTCGTTTGATGTGATTTTTCCTTTCTTTTTATTTTATGTACTTTCAAACAAAATAAAAATTTATATAGTATTAAGAATGTCTTTCTGATCAGTTGCAATGCGTGTACCATCGATGTATATATCGACCTTTGTTGTCGTCCAATTCGACGTAGATAAGTAAATGTATTACATTATCATCGAGTAAGTAAATATTGTATTCAATAACCATGAATGGTCAGAAGTACGAATGTTCAAGTTAAAAATTTGTCGAATGGATTCGGTTGAAGAAGATTACGATCATCTTTGATTGGCATTGAGGTACTCGATGTATCGAATGTAAAAAGAATTTCGTCGAATGGACGCGCATGACTGTGTGTGTTGTTTGTTATAAGAGTTATGTTACGCGAGCAGAGCGCCATGAATATCCAACGTTTAAGTAATGAATAGGTAAGGGAAGTTAGCATGGTGTATATTACATATATATTATCGTACTGTGTAACACAAGCGAATACGTCAATATATATTTCTACCCTGGTATCTTCACTTCGTGTAACTCTATTATTGTTCTCTCTTTTTGCCAAACATTGATGAGAGATACTTCGTAATCGTACTCGATACTCTGTCGTCTTCTCTCTTGTGTTCTTTTCGTATGTAAGTACTGGATAATTGCGAAAGAATTGTCCGCTTTTCTCTTTTCGCTGCGTACTTTTTCTCCATGTTTAATAACAAAGCCGGCACGTGTCATATAACATTGACTATTGTTTTCTTTTTTCGATAAAACAAAGGAAAGAAGAAAAGACCAACCATCCCCTAACTAACAACGCAAAAATAGTTATGTACCGAAATATCTAATATTATGGAATGCATATCAAGAAAAACAAACAAAGGGTTACTTAGCAAGTATTATCGGCTATATTTAGCTACGTAGGTTTTTTTTTCAATTTTCTCAGGGGATAGTTATAAGAAATGGATACGAAGGGAAAAACTCTTGCCACTAGGATGAACTCTTCGACTTATTATAAAAATTTTCTCGAAGATTATGTTCTTTCTTGTTGATTGTACAAAAGCGTTTGTTGACTCCTTCGCGTTCTTGAATATTCTATCAGTACGCTATCTGTGAAAAGAAGATTTTTGTTATCATCTACACTATTGTTTCGTATTATCAATGATAAAACATCTCAATTTCATAGACAGTACCATCTTCTATCGAAATATCTGATCTACCTCTAATGATAACCTCGTCATTTGAAATATTGTTTATATTACGATCTCGTGTACCTAACTGATCAGTAAATTGGTTCATCGTTTGAAAGGGAGGACATAAGTAAAGCCTGCCCTCTGTTCTGCGTTGTGATTGGTTGTTCTTTGTATCGAATAGAAAAAAGATCAGATGTCAGTTTCCGAATAAAGTTTCTTCATCTTTATTTTCTCTTCAACATCGATATGGCTAACAATGAAGATCAAGAAAATTTATCTAGTTCCAATGATGAAGATGAAACTACATCAAGTTCGTCGACAACATCATCTGAGGATGAAGAGGATGAACAAGTCGATGAAGAATCAGATAGCAATCTTGCAACATTAACACCAAAAGAAGCTTTTTTTGCACTTGAAAGCAAACGAAAAGCAATCGGAAAGCGTTTGCTTGAGTTACGTGATGAACTCAAAGCCAAACCTCAAGCAGATATCGATACAAAAAAGCGTTTACTAGTAGAAGTAAAGAATCTACGTGAAAAATGGATTGCCGTACAAACTCGGTTAACAAATTTAAAAGCACGATTGAGTCGTAGTCCAACACCCGAACGTGAAATAACTTTGAAAGTTCCAGTGAAGACAATCAGAAAAGCAACACCCACGAAAACGGATACTGAACCTGGAACTCGAATTATTCCACCACCGCGTGAAAGATCAAGATCGTACAGTTCATCGAGTCGTTCAAGATCCTCATCGAAAGATTCAACGTAATGAGCTCACTAATTCCATCATAGTATCTTTTGTTTTTCTTTTAGACAATCCAATGAAAAACCATATCATGATCTGGATGCTTTGGATGAAACTGGTGATTCGAAAGCTCGTGATTTACTTTTGTCTCGACAAACCACATCGTATCGTGATCTTACGGAAGACCTCTCTTTCTCACCTTCGCCATCGCCATCACCATCCTCTTCACCTCCTCCATCATCGATCTTAGCATCAACGTCGAACCAGATCGGTTTATCCAACCTTTCTCTTCATGAACCGAAGACATTCGAAGACAAGTTCGACGAGGAAGTAGAAGATGTTATCAATCCAAAAATTTCCTTCTACAATGAGAATATTCCATATCCAGTCATAAAAGATAAACGTGATGTTGAAATTATCAATCGTGAATTAAAAAATCAATTACGTCAGTTGGAAGCTAGTAAGAACAACCCATTGTATGACCAACAAACTGGCCCGGTGAAATACGAACGTTTGAAAAAACAAATTGAATATATTAATTTACGAATTCGTATTGAAAAGTTAAAACGAATGAAGACCAAAACACAACGCGAAAAAGAACAAAATAAGAAACAATTTCATGTTTTAGTTCAGGTATGTTTTTTTAACAGAAGAGTTGCATAACCTTTTCGTTCGAACCAAATTGGTTTGAATTTAGGAATTTCGTAAACTTCAACGTTCTATGAGATTAGCTAACCGTGATTATCACAATAACACATTTCTAACTGATCAAATCGACATTTTGCCTGCAGCAATACCGCTTCCACCATCACCGAAAAGGACACAACCACGCGAGTTTCAACTACCACCATTGGATCTACATCGAGTTACCGGAAAAAAGATTGTTTTCGAATCTTCTGATTCGGATGATGATGATCAACCAGCACCAACGGCCACAGCTGAACCTCAGGTGCCTGTTTCTCTGTCCGCCAGTGAACCACATGCTGTCCCCGACAGTAATAAATTGCCACCTTTGCCGATACCATCCAGTTCCTCATCATCTGCTACTCTTGATGCCATTAAAACTCGTCTTACTAATCTGATCAATGCGCCTAATCCTTCAGCATCTCAAACAGCTGAATCCAGTTCTACTAAAGACGTCCCCGATAAAGATATTCAAAAGAATGTTAACAATAACAATGATGGTGATGATGACGATGACAAAGATAACCAACCGACAATAAATCCCGAGCGAAGTCAAGCTGTTTCGGCAAAGTTTAACAGAAGACGAAGAAAAGCCAAAAGAAATCGACACAAGAAGAAAACCAGCAATGCACAGGCAACTCAACAAATTAGTAACGAAAATGAAGCAACAACTGTTGATCATGAAGAAGCATGGAGACGACATGTAGCCATGCAATTACAATTTAGTTTTTTGAAAAAATCCAATCCAATTTTACGCGCATTAACAGCTGAAGCACACAAGAAATTAGGTGTATCTGAAGACCAAGTTAGTGGTAAGGACAGGCTTTGCATTTCACAGCATTGAGTGCTCAAATGGAAATGAAACTAAATTAACGTATTTCTTTAGAATTTCAATTCGATGACGAAATGATGGATTATGAAACAGCACTTATCTTACAACAGCAACAAGAATATTTAGCTGCTAAAGCTGCCAATCCATTCAATGTCTTACATAGTGCGGCAGCTGGTAGTTCATCATCGCGGCCTAATCTCGTTGATATTCTTGCGAACTTGAACGGTGGAGTTCCCCCGTCATCGTCCGAACCTCAAACACCCATGGGTCTACTACAAAAATTCTTCCTCGATGCTAACCATAATTCCAATGCCGAACATCGTTCAAATCGTGGTTTGAATGATCTTTCGACGACTCCACCGACGCCGCCAACACCTCGTGATATATCCATAGGAAAAAAGATTGTCGAATCGTTAACACATCAAGATATCAATGCATTATTGAAATTAAGTGGAAGTGAACATGATGACGATGACGATGATGATGAAGGCGACAATCAATCATTCAATGGCGATTCAGATGATGATATGAATAATTTCTCGTTTGACGAAGATTCAAGTGACATACCAAATGGCAATAGGAATGGCAATAATAAAAACTATGAACGATGGGAACGACCAACACCGGCTCAATCACGAGGAGCGCAATCATCGAGTATTAATAACAAAAAATCGACGATGGAATCTCTAATATTGCCAAGTTTTAATCGATGCACACATCTGGGAAAGCCAAGTAAACGATCCGTTGGAGTTGAACGTGTGTTTCCGTCGTTTTCGAAACATAATGCCACTTCAACATCGACGCTTAGTTTAATACTTTACGGATTATCAACGCCTTGATTGATATAATGTTTCTTTTTGTTATCGTAACCTTGATATATCTGTTTTCTTTTGTTAACAAATAGATTTCTTCGGTTTTTTTTTTGTATCTATGTATGTGTATTGTCCACTTTATTTCTTTGTTTTTCAGATGTAAATCAGCCATGAGGGATGTAATCTAATGATCTTTTTCTTCTCGTCGAACTCATCAGGTATGTTTGTTTCGCGACGAAAAAATCTTGAATGATAATGAACAATTTCACAGAATGACATCAGATCTTCTAACTGTCACTGATCAATTGTCAACTAGCAATGCAAACCTCAACGAATTATATTCGAACTATGAAACTCTTTCTCCATCGAACAAAATCAAATCGGAATCTTTAGCAAGCTCACTTCACTCAAACTCATTGTTGTCTTCCAATACTCGCAAAGATTCAACATTGAAACTTCCGTATCCAGTTCTGTCGGATCATCGAAATCCGTCGTCAATACTTGTTTCGTTACAGAAAGAAACACAGACGACATCGAAGAAAATCTCCAATGTTAATAAACAAATCGAAGAATATGAACAACGGTTAACGTGCAATAGTCATAGTGAACATGAAAAGAAGACATTCAAATCCGAACGTGTGAAGCTTAAACAACAGTTAGATGCTTTGAAAAAACATGAACGTCGTGTTAGTCTACAAATTGACTTCATGACAACCAAAAGTGAAATTAAAGGTTTGGAAGAGGAATACAAACAAATCTATGAGAATGTTAACTCCGAGGAAAGTCGACAGATCAAAATTTTATTAGGCAAATTGAAACAAAAGTTAGATAAGATGAAGATCTACATGCGCGCAAGAAATGATGAGATGAGAAAGATTACTAATGACAAACAATGTTTAAATAAGATTAAAATCTCACAAGTGTCTAGTCAACATCAACGAGTTCATTCATCAGCGACAAAAGATTCAGTATGAAAACATTTCTATTGCCAAGTATTTGAGAAGAAAACTTCTTATGTTTATATAGAATCGAAAGCGCTCTTCGACATCAACTGGCAATTCTCAAATGAAGAAACGTTCGAAACCAATTGTACCAACAATTTGTTTATCATCTCGTGCAACAGATCATGATTCAGTCCAGCCAGGAATCGTACGATTTGTTAACAAAACAGCAGATTCAAAAGCCAATTCGACTTCGCCAACAACACCAGGTTCATCTTCTTCGATTTCATCTCTACCGCCACTTGCAATTAATGAACTTCCATCCGGCGATATCGTCGATAACGATGATGACGACGAACTCGACATGGATCTCAATATCGATGAATTATTCGATGACGATCCGTTTGCCGAGCAGACGGCGCATCGATCCAAACTCGGAATGAACAAAGATGCCTATTCACTTGCAGTTAACCCGAATTCTTGAAAAGAAGTATCCCACGGTTGTATATATTTCGGTAGCCAATTTCATCTGTATATCTATTCAAATCTCATTCTGACTTCTCTTCTACTTCCAATCAATTCTGTAAACAAACAGCTATTTTTCTGTTCCTTTTTCACATTGACTTTTATGTTTTGCATGGACCTAAATGAATAATCATCTAGCTTTGTTGTTTTTCTTTAATAGAATTCATTTGTAGTCGTACATAAAAGAAAAACGACTTGTTTTACTCATTCACATATCTCTTCTTCAGATAGATTAGTACGAGAGACAATCTAACTGATCAGTAACACATAATAATGTGTAATGTCTGAGTAGAATCAGATGAGAACTCTTGTTCGCAATTTTGTATAATTTATTAGAGCACTGTGTCATGATATGCGCTTGTTAAACTATCGAATTCCTGTTCCAGGACATCCATATCTTCCTTTCACTATAATTATAGTAGGAAAATCACGTAAAAATATGCCTATTGGCGAGAGTGCTCGTGTTATTGTTCGGAGTTAGTTGTTTTCTTCAATGTATCATCACCGATAACTCTCTTCGTCGAGAATTTTCACACTTCTAATCATATCGGAGATCATCAAATTAAAACTGAGAGGAAGTATCATTTGTTGAAGCATGACATCCTTCAAAATATAATCATTTCATCCCCGCTTCGAAACGAAAAGGTTTAGAATGACATATACAACATAATCTTCTCGTTGGTACATAAAAAAGGAACCAGTGCTCTAGTTTTTCACGTAGTCATCAAAACATCAACGAAATTTTCGATTCGTTCTTCGATGTACTAGTGAGAAGAAGAAGAAGACGAAGCAGAAGAAAAACAACATAGATGCATTGTAAATACTTTGCTTGTTTGCTTTTTATTTGAATATATGAAAATTCTTGAAAACGTTCTAGATAGTTGCTATTCGAATAGCGAAACGATGACATTTACATTTAAATGTTATCAAAACAATTTCATGATCAATAATTTAAATATTGTATCATTCGGAGGTGAATTGGAATTTCATGATGAGGCATTTGACTATGCGATTTATTTTAATTAGATTGTTTTGGATCGATTGTTACTTGTATGGCTTTTGCATTCTTAATCGAATTAAGCCGGGGAATCGATCTTTATCTGAGACATTATTCAGTTACTGGAAAGAATGATCCATCGAATCCGATTTCACGCAACTTATCACCGAAAACGATACGCAAACGACGGTAAGTTATATTAGTTCGATTTTTGGTAAAATTCTACTTCTACTGTTCTGTTCAGATTTTTTCTTCATCTTCTGCGTACACTAGTACGTTTAGCTCAAACCACATTGAGTTACATATTAATGCTCATGATAATGAATGATTTTGCTGGTTTTCTTTTCTCGGCAGTTATCGGTAAATCTAAAATATTCTATTTCTCCTTCCTCCCATCATTCAAATCTATTTTCATTTAGCTCTTGGTATTGGTTATTATCTTATGAATGGTGTTCATCCGTATACCCGTAGTGCCAATCATGTTCATTCGCTAGCTACCAACAGTAATGAGACTATCCCAACAGACGTTGCCAATGAAAGTGACGAATCTACATTGCCAACATCAGCAATAAACAGTTAATAGATTCTTTTTTGTATACACGTTTGCTTTCCTATCATTGTTTGATTTCTATTTTTGTTAAAAATCGAGAGCATTATCTCATTTAATGAATACAATACAAACCTATCTGACTTTCCGATGACATTTTTACTCATCGACAGATGCGCTTATCTAACTCTGGGTGCAAATCGATAATTGATGTTTTGCTGTTCATGTTCTGAATATCTCGTGACGTGTTCATTGGATACAACGCAAAAGAAACCTATTAGAAAATCCGTGTTTCGCAAAATGACAGGAGGAAAATATATATTAGTAAGTGACATATGAAGAGCATAAGTGGAAAAGAGAAGAGAGGAGAAGAGAAGAGGAAAAGAACAGAGAGGGTCATGATAATGGTCTACATTAATTTAATTTCGTCAGAAATCCTCGCACAAACAAGCACGTTACATCTAGATATAAAAACAAGCTCATCAACTTGATCTAAACAACAAATCCTTGTCTCCATCATCTTTGACATTCATTGGCTTATTCCTTTTCGATTGCTGAAAGATCGACAAGTACAAGAATAGATGAGATTTCTTTTCTGATTTATTTCTGTTGATAAGTGTATCATAAATCTTCAATGGCATCGGTAACATTGCCGCGACGTGCTCACCAACTCCGTTCGATACGTGAACATCGAAATCATCATTCGTATCAGGGCGATGCTGACGATCTGCACAGTTGTCATCATTATCCCGGTCAAACGAAATTAACGAAATCAGTCAAAGCGTTATCGCACGATGAACCTGAAACGCAATTTTCACTACCTGCATCGCCAACGGCAACACACAACAAGCGAATCAAAGATTTATGTTCAAGGTTTAAACGCCGTTTATTACTGACCAAAGAGAGTCGAACACGAAGTGTGGATGTTCAAAATAGTCCATCGGAACGTCGGATAGTTCGTTTTGGTAATTATGAATCCTTTTCCTCATCAACCGATGATCCACTTAATGAATTTGTTTGGCCAGATTTCGAACAGGTCTATGATACAATTCCATCTTGTCTCATCAATGCTTTACCTGGTCCAGATGATTATTTAGTTAGTGCACGATGTCAAAATCTATCCGATTCGTTGGAATTTCAAACTGATCCAACAGATGAATGTTCTGTCGAACAAATGAACCTCTTTGCACAGTGTCAACGTGGCAAATTCTTTCGTCGTAATGCAATTTGTCATAAACTGGATAAAAGCCAATACAATTCGCAATTAGATACATTTGTTCAACAGTTAATGGTGGAAAAATTAATGCGCACGTGGACGTGAAGTCAGCAACTCATTGTATATAATCGCTTTTGAAACAAAAAACAGTTCCGTATGAACATCAATCGTTTGCAAACTATTTAGTGTACGCTTATTTTTATCTGTTCATATTTGAAGTAAAAGTCATAAAGTCAACGAGTCAAATCTGTTCCGTTTCGATAAGATTGTAACACGATGACAGAAATTTATCGAGTAACATTAATGAATATAGATAGTATTCATTTGTCATCTGTCAGTATGCCGATTAATGTTAAGCACCTTCATTCGGACGATGATTATATAAGGAAAGATGGGCTGGAACTTGTCTCTTCATTAATGACACATCTTAATAAGCAGAGTATTCGAGAAGATTGATACTTACGAAACGTATTCAGAACATAATTATATATTGAGAAGGCTCGAATATTGTTCGAATGTCTCTTCTATTTAAAAATAACCAGATTGAATTGGACCTGATTTGCGTGAATACCATTGCTATGGCATTCTCTACCTGATCTCGTATGTTTTATTAATTAGATTAGGAGTTTTTAGCAAGAATCTGATCTAATCAGTGACAATTCACCTGAACAATTTGTGAATGTGCTTTTATTATATGTCTCACAAGATTAGCATCTTTTCACTATTCACAGTCTACAATTCGCTGTCTTATAAATATCTTTTTCTCGAAGTACTTCTTTCTCTATTATTAGTAGTTATCAAACATCCAATTAACATGTGCGAGGCACAAAATATATGGCTGAATCTGTCTAAATTACTCCGTCTATGTATTTCTCGACTGGAATCTATTTCGAAGAGAATATCAATTCGTCTTAAATATTCTCTTCGTTCTTTTTCTTTCTGTCTTTCCTTTTCGTCATTTAACTGTATGATATGTCTTTGTCACCAACCCAAGATCTATTGGATCGCATCGATCGTTTACATGTAATTCTGGCTAGTGATTTACCGGCTCTATCACCGACTGTTGCACACCGTCCGACAAATTCACTCGATCTCCGATCAATTCATACATTTCATTCGACTATTAAGTCGGAATCCATGATCATCGATGAACTTCAACAATACATTGACAAATTAGAACGAGAACGAGAAATCTTACTTAAATCATACAGCATTCTCCTTCAACTTTTAAAACATCATGATTCGAATGATAAAAGTAATCTGATCAACTATGATGATTCTGATTTGTAATAAAAATTTCAGTAAAATAAAAATCTAAGTTTCAATGCACAAAAACTTCTTGGATTATTTATCATACCTTGACACATAATGAATGAGAAAAATGTTTCGCCGTAAGAGAAGAATTGAAGGTTTGATCAGTTAGAAATTCTATTACAAAAATTCTACTGCTTCACAGATGAGAGCAAGCAAAAAGTGACCTTCACATTGTACAATGACGAAAAAGAAAAAATCCTGTTGGCGTCTGTTTGTAGTAAGGCGAAATCTGTTTGATTATTTTACAGAACGAAAATTTCAGTCCATAGTCTTCGTTTTGTTTGTGATTGTAAGTGGTCCGTTTCGTAAACTACACGAGAAAATGACGACAGTTGCTGCTGCTGCTACTGGTATTCCCACTACTGATCTTATAGCTGAGAATGATAAAGACAAACGGCCAGATTCAGATATTACTGTCGTCCCTAAATCAGTATCGATTGGAGAGCCAATTTCGAATATAGATACAACAACTCCAAAAGAAATAGACGAAAATCCTGCAGTTTACAACGAATTGTCAAAACTAAAACCAATAGAAAGTAGTAAATTGCCATTGTCTATTAAACACGTCAAATCATCACTAAAAGCTGCTCTGTGTGAATCCACCTTTGTGCTCATTATCGTTGGTTTCACATCTATTGTTCCAAGTACGTCGTTATCTAATTCTTTCTATATATTTTTATGTCCTACAATGAACATTTAGTTTTCCAACTTATGCTTGGCTGTCGTTATTTCCATGAATGTCCAGTAAATTCGCATATACCGCAGTACCTGCTCGTCGCTGGTATTACCGGATTGTCGATAATTTTATTAGGTATTATTTTCATTCTATTTACATTATTTGTTGCGTCACGATTGCGTGCCAAAAATGCTCGATCTCCGCCGTTGCCAGTCGCTATTACTCTTCTGGCTGTTTTTCTCGTTGAGATCTGTTTCGTGCTTTTTCTTTGTGCTTGGTCAATCGTTGGTAGTGTTTGGATCTTGAAAGTTTGGAACAAAGTTCAATATGAATTTCCGTTCGCAACTGATTATTGTGACCCTATCTTGTACCGTTTCGCTTATGGATTACTTCTAGCATCGATTGTTACTTATGTATTTGCTTGTGTACTTTCATGTCGACAAGGACGTAAAGTATTTATCATATCACGACACGAAACAACGTTAAGGGTGCTGACAACGGATTCTTAGAAAACTGATGTCTTTTCTTTTTATATTTTTCTATCGTATGAATAGAAAAAAGATGCAAAAATAAACAGAATTCCGTGGTAGAATTATGTACATGAAGAAGAAGTAGAAGAAGAAAATGAGAGACAGATGAAAAGCGAAAATACAGTATCGTTCATTTTGTTTTAATATCTTGATAAATAAGATATTTAATCAAATGTTGTGATAAGGGTAAACTAAAAACTTCTTTTCGTTTTGTTCCCAACGTTGCATTGATAAGTAATCGACAGAAATATTTTAGTAGTGGTGGATGACAAGTTCCTGTTGTTGAAAGAGTCGAGAGCAGATGTACTTCACCATTACGATTGCTAACTGCCATTGTATGTCCATCTACTGTCATTGCAACGCAGAGAACATTCGTTTCTGTTCGTTCATAGATCATTCGTGATTGGTCATTCAATGCTAAGGAAAACCAACGAATTTTACTAGAATAGAAAAATAACTCATATGAATATCGATATGTCGATCTGAATTCGATTCATACTTGTCATCACAAGCAGTAATGATATTGTGATTATACTTGGTTATAACAACAGATCGTACGAATGCACCATTATCACCACCAGCGTAGATTTTCAATGGCATAGGTATTTTATGCGCAAAAGTTTTCAGTATCTCGCCGGTTACTGTCGACCATAGGATAACTTGTGTATCGTATGAAGCGGTTGCTAAAAGAGCACTAAATACGCAGAAGTTTATTTCATTGGATCTAATACGAAATTTACCTGTCCGATGAAAATGCACAGTCGATCACGCTGTGTAAATGTCCTTCGAATTTATGTAATTCTGCCCAGGTCACTGTATCATATAAGATAACCAGTTCATAGGGACCCACAGCACATAGAAGTGTTTCGTCGGGTGACCATTTAACTGCGTTAATAACGTGAGTCCATTCATTCAATGTTTTATACATATTTCCTGCAAGATAAAACCAAAAGATGTCACTATTAGAATATGAAATGGTTTTTGACTGGTGAACTTTCTCTCTTGAAATAGAAATAGAAGTAAACAAAACCGAACACGGTTTCACAAACAAGTTCATTATTGATCATCAAGGTAAGAAGAAAATCTTTGGTCTTCTATTTCTGAGATTAGCTGGATACTTCACAATGTAAATAGCTTACCATCATCAAGTAAGTCCCAGAGTTTAATGGTTGTATCATGCGAGCATGTTGCCAGTTGCATCGTACATGATGTAAAATCTAATCCACATACTGTCGATTGATGATCTTTAAGTATTAATGTTAATTCTCCTGTATCGATATTCCAAATGTTAATTTTGCCATCAGCCAAACCAGCAGCGAGAAATAAATCCTTTGTAAAATCATGGCGTCGATTAACAACTGATAAACTGGAACGACGTCGGTTTAGTAGTTCACGCCGTGTTTTTGGTAATAATAAATTATTTGGATCAAGCAGAATCGGCTGACATGAAATACTTTCTTCTGTTTTTCGTTGTCCGAACGCTAATGACCATATCCCTGATATGCAAGTAAAACGTTGACATACACTCAAATCCGTCGTATGAATATCCTTTGCATTCCAATTTGAACACTTAACAATTAAAACACAATTTTCACCGTAGATATCTTGCTTAGGTATAGCTAAATATTTTGAACATGGCGAGAACGCGATCTTCCAAACATTGTTTGTCAAGTAGACTGACGAATTCAAATGTCCTTGAAGTAATTGATTTGTCGGTAAAAGTTCGGGTTGGTCTGCAGTACATACAAAAGAAAAACAACAAATGTGAGTCGAAAAGTATTCGTTTTATTTTTGTTAGAAATTTTCATACCAATTATTTGATTAAACATGAATAGATAAAACAACTGTGATCTATATAAAAGAGGGAAAAATGAAAGACAAGAGTCAAGTGACACCTTTTGAAACGCAAGATTGTAAAAAAAATATTATTTAGATAGTTTTTCTTCTCTTTTCGTTTCTTGTATCATTATTACTATTATTATCATTTTGTGAATAAAAAGGATATGTTTATTTCTTTTAGATAGCATATCGTCTAGGATTTCTTTACGGTAGTATCATGCAACAAACAGTTTTGTTTTTACTTGTTGTACTCGTATTAGCGAAAGTCGAGGGTGATCCTGGTGATTTTCGTCCTCCGGCTGTACCATTAATCGTCTTCAGTCCTCATATATCGGGTGAGTCATTCGAAAGGATAGAAAAAGAAAAACAACGTTTAGACGTATGACCATACCTCTTCGCTGAAAGAATAAGATAGTGAATAAGCCGTTGTACGTTAATTTAGTACATTAAATAGATACGCATAAATGTGAATAACTAGACGATATTGGCTTTCATCCAATAGACCATTCTATTTTTGTCTCGAATGAATGAGTGATAAGAAACGAATAAAAACAGATGCCGCAAGAGCACGTATATCGATGAAAAACTGAGAAGCGAAAAGAATTTACGGGATCTTTCAAATGAAAATTCCCAAGTGCTTTGAATACTTACAAATCCTTTCATTCTATGGTCGTTTTCTCTCTTTCTCTAGTTTGGTCATCTTCGGACAATCTTACTGCTTCAGATACTGTTCATTGGAGTGGTTCACCACTTCCTTTTCACGGTTTAATCGATGTCGACAATTCTGAAGTTTATCGTTTTCTTGGCACACTCCCATCAAGTGTTCAACCGATGGTTCAAAACAAATTAGTAGTTCAACCGTGGCGTACTATTTACACTCTTTCAACTCCAACAAATACAGTAGAATTAATCTTAACATTTAGTCAACCGACATCCATTGAAGATCCATTCACTTACATTACATTCAATCTTCGCTCATTAGATGGTAAAACCCACAGTGTTCGGATTTATTTCGAAGAAGGTCCTATGGTGGGTGTGAACGATAAAGATGAAAAAGTCTTCTGGAGTCGAGTCGATAGCGACATAACCGTTTTGACCATGAATGCATTTAATCAGATTCCATTCGGTATTCGGGGCGATGCAACACGAAATAATTGGGGATATGCACATTTAATCAGCCCACAGAGAAGTTCATTCAGTGGTTATCAAGGTTTTGGCGATGACCTTCGTCAAGCATTTGCAAATCATCAAACAATGCCCACAGATGATACGCGCAAACCACGTCATGCCAACGACCAATCACCCGCATCTGCATTTATTATTAACTTCGATCAGGTCACCTCGCAAACAGTATCAAATTATTTAATTTTTCTCTATGATGATCTCTACTCAATGCTCTATTTCGAAGAATGGCAAGTACCTTGTTGGCGTGCGGAATTTGATAATAATGTAACTTTACTAATCAACGAAGCGATATCCTACTATCAATCTAACATGCAAGATATTACCGATTCGAATGAGATGTTAATAACACTATTGGGAAATATTGGTGGTGATCACTATGCAATACTTGGTTCGCTAGTAACACGACAAATCACAGGCGCATTATCACGAACATGGTCAGCCAAGCAAAATCGTTCACAACTGTATATGAAGGAGATTTCATCGGATGGTGATGTTAGTACAGTCGATGTTATTTTCCCGTCGTCGCCATTCTTTCTTTGGCTACATCCAGAAATGCTGCGCGATGTTCTGTTACCAGTACTTGCCTATGCTAATAATGAAACAGATATTCATTATAATCTTGCATGGGCACCTCATCATTTGTGAGTTAAATCGGATTTTGTTCCCGATTTGAAAGTATGCCTCTTTCATTTAGAGGTACTTGGTCAGTTTGTGATATTCTTTCGGAAGAACAAGAACAAATGCCTATGGAGGAATCAGCTAATATGCTATTAATGTTGGCTGGTATTGTTCAAAAATTGGCAATAACTGACTTCCTTGCACCCTATTGGAATGTTATGGAAATCTGGGCTCAATATCTCAATAGTACACTACCTGATCCGGGAAATCAGCTTTGCACTGACGATTTTGTATGTGAACTTAATCTCCTCTTCCGTCGAAAAATGCCAATGACCGCTTTGTTCTAGGAAGGACCATCACCACACAATTGTAATTTAGCGCTGAAAGGTATCTTAGGCTTAGGTGCTTACTCACTTCTTCTCAACGCTTCTGGTCAAGCTCAGCGTGCAAGTGTCTACATGGCTCAAGCGCAAGATCACGGTATGTCACGAAAATAAGCATCAAATTTTCATTTCAATTCATTTTCTGTTTTGTTTTTATTAACCAGCAAACTACTGGTTGAAAGCAGCACGTGATAACAATAACTATCGTCTTCAATATAACTTACCCAATACTTGGTCACAAAAATACAATCTTATTTATCAATCAATTCTATCATTAAATCTATTTCCGGCAGATACTGCTAAGCTAGAATCAAGTTATTACATGACAAAAATGCTTGATTTTGGTATTCCGCTTGATTCGCGTTCGAATTTAACCAAAGGGGATTGGACATCATGGATCGCTGCATTCAATGATAATGAAGGACAAAAGAATGCCATCTTTGATAAATTATATAAATTCGCAAATGAATCACCAGATCGTGTACCGCTTAGTGATTTTTACGATGCAGCAAACGGTCATGTTCTCGGTTTTCGTGCACGACCAGTGATGGGCGGCTTATTTATCCGAGCTCTACTAGAAAGTCCACTTGCTTGTGATATTTATCGTCAAACCAAAATACCGACAAAACGACATGGTCGTGGAAATCGATGTTCACCAGCCTAAACATTTTTTTCCATACTTACCTGACTTTTGATTGATATTCCTTCGCATTTTGTGATACGCGAATGTTATGCAATGCATAAAAATTCATTTTTAGATTAAGTGTGAGAAAATAGAACTTGTAATTGATTGTCCCTATTCAATCATAAAAAGATAATGCGCGGCACATATAACTGAGATTTTCTAAAATTTTGTCTATGAGCGAAAGTCTTGTTGGTGAAGTTCGGGTAACATTTTCTATCCCTCAATTCTATAATTTTCCAATAAAGTCAGCTTTTTCTTAATTAAAGATCGTTTTAGTTCATCAAGGATTTTATCTGAACTAAATGCGCATATTGAACTGATTATCAAACTGCCACCTTATTATTTTAATACGTAAAATATCTTTTCGCTCATTTCGAGTTATTTACGAATCTATTCATTCACATATACGCTCCAAGTAAGACACAATGTGCTCTACCGATTCCAATGGTAAAATTGTTCACCCTCGCTCTTGAAAAACCTATACAGTGCACACCCTCAACTAAATGCACTGATATTCTTTGTATATCAATCGTTTTGAGAGTTCAATTAATATTATTACTTTCATGGTCGAGATCGGCCTTTTTCTTCGTGAAAACTTGAGTTGGAACCATATTATTCTTCTCGTAGTTTCAAATTGCAAAGCAGTATAGTATGTGTTGTAACCGACATTTTCAATAATTATCTAAAATGGTTTCTGGAAAAATGATCAAAACACAATGCAGCATTACTAACTAGAATTATTGTTGGAATTCTTCACCATAAATTCAAATCATATCGTGCCTGGCGAAAGTCCTTACTGTCGAAGTTCGGTCAGCCCAAATGATTACGAACGACACCTGTTGAAATTTGTTTCCTTCGTTAGGTATTTATAAGATACAGTACATGGATTGGTGGATTCAGTTTTGCTCAGTATTATTTGAAACATCTGAAATTTTACATGAGCTTTGTTTTTGCTCGAAGATAAGATATCATCAGGTTTTTCATTATCAGAAAAGCTAAAAGAGAACGATATAGATCTTAAAGAGTAGTCTCATAAAATTCTTTCTAAAACGACTTAATTTTACAAAAAGTCATAAAAAAGAAACTAAAGGATTTGCTTTTTAGATCAATTATGGCTGGTGAAACACGCTCCAATGTACGAAAAAGTCATTCGTTACTACCGGGTGGTCTATTTTGTACGCTTATGATTGTTCTGGCAAGTGTTGTCGTTCAAATGCGTTCTTCACCACCATTAAACGAATATCTCTCCAACACCATATCGTCGAAAAAACCTTACGAAACATTTGAACAGTTTTATCCACATTATCTTCGTGAACATAGCCAACAAACAACTCGATTATGGCATTATGTTGGTACAAGCTTATTCATTTTGTACATGTTAGTCAATCCAGCGCTCCTGTTTCCAATTTTAGCTGGTGGTTTATCTGCGTATTCCGTTATGCCATTCTTTCGTCATTTGTCGAATGGTTTAGGTGAAGTCGGTGTGTTTTTCATAGTCTATCTGATCGGTGGAAAATTGATTACACGATCGTACAAAAAAGTTTTTTTACCTCTGTTATTAGGATACAGTTTTGCTTGGATCGGTCATTTCTTTTATGAACACAACAAACCGGCAACATTCATCTATCCGACGTTTAGTCTAATGGGAGATTTTCGTATGGTTTATGATGCTATTCGAAAACAAACAATTTGAAACTTTTTTTTTTTTCTACTAAGAAAATAAAAAAATTCTTCTATCATAGGGATCGCCATTCTACAACAGATTTGTTAGTGAAGTGATACTTTTGCTCTTTCTATCTCTTTCCGTTCCAGATGAGAAATAAACCACTCTTTCCTATTAAGAGTGAGTTAATAGTCCCAGTAATTATCCTTTCTTTTGGTGAAAAAAATGAAAAGAAGAGTAGATCATGGCACTAATATGTTAGCTGCTTTCTTCACGAGAATGACTTCGGTTTATTTCTGCCACAAACAAACATGCACATACAATGCATTTTTTGTACGGGTGTGTCGACACATGTGTTGCTAGCGTGTCCTATCGATATCGGTATATATACCACATAGAAAAGATAGAGAACAGAAAGAATATCACCGCGTTAACAATATTCCTTCTCTAAGTCTTTCTGTTTGCTCCTTTTTTTCGTTTTTTCGATATCATATATGTACACTGTCGATTTTTCTAGTTTAGTTGAATGCAGAGATCAGATGTGCCTGCACGTGTAGAGGCATCTCCACTTCTCTTTCTCTCTCTCTCTCTCTCTCTCTCTCTCTCTCTCTCTCTTTCCCCGAACGTTTGTTGATGCCACCGATACTATGCTTTTATCTAAACTGAGAATAAAAATAAAAGTATATTTTTGATTTTCAGATAGACACAAACATGAATGTATCCATAAATGATTCGTCATTCTTAAGCGATCGGTAAGATTCAAATGAAGAAAACTTTTGTCCTATTCTATGAAACATAATCCGTAGATCTCGACAACGATCGATGATATCAGCTGGTTTTCAATTGTCATCAGCGTCAGCTAATTCACCATTTGAACAATATTCATCGAAACTACCAGCATCTGTTCGTGGAGCGCTTAATCATACAACAGGTTGGACGAAGAAGAATACTTGCAAACAATTCGTTGTTTTTTCTTTTCTCGTAGATATATCCTCACTGAGTGCTCGTTTCTCACGGAACGGCTATTGCTGGCTTGTCTCTGGACAAATCGCTTATGTCTGGCTTGCTTCTGGTTCAAATCGTATCACTGTGAGTATCTCATGTGTTCACAACGATAATTTCATTTGCTTCTTGACATTTCCAGGATGCTGTAATTCATCAAGAACTCAAACTACCGGAATGTGCACTTGGTCAACAAGCGAATCTCATGGAATTATTTTCCATCAATGCAGATGACAATGATTCTTGTTCGTGTTTAGTTATTACTTGTGATGGTTATGCTCGCTTTTGGCGTACTATTGTTCGTCCGAATGATTATTATGATGTTAAACTTGAATTTGACCAGATTGAGTATTTATGTCATTTCAAAGTAATAATTTTCAATTCAATCGATATCGAAAATCTTATCCCTTTTCTAGGATGATATCTGCGTGTGCGGTTCGTATTCAGGAAGATTGTATACTGTCCCATGCAATGCTTTGTGTAATAAAGTGAGTTGAATGAACACAATGATGACTTTTTTGAATGTCATTTACAAAAAATGTCTCAGGCGTATATTCGACCAACATCTTCGTCTTTACTCTCATCGATTGGTTTCGGTCTCAAATCGATGTTGTTTGGCACCAGTCGTCAAATGAAAGATAATGAAATTCTTCGTTGCTTGCATTCATTGAAATCTGACACTTCGACGCCGTCAACAAGCACGATGAATGTCGATTTAGTTTCTTTAACTGACAAACATTTATATTTTTGGTACTTGGCAGAAAATGATATTCAGGTGAGGATCTTTCTATCTTATCAATAAATCATCTGTTTGGTTTTGTGATTAGCTGGTACATTCAATGGATCTTCAAGTTATATTTGCTAACGAAGCAAGCAAAGATCAAGTGTGTAGACAAATGTTATATTCTAGTAGGAATGCAAATGCATTTTACATTTAGAAATCCAATGAGCACGATCGAAACGTTTCGTGCATCTCATTGAGTGTGACACAGTATGAGATAAACGATGGAACTGATGTATAAATATAAAAGTTATACCTTTTTTTTCAGAGAAACAATCTATGTTCTGGCTATCCATCATAGCATCCATGATTACCGCTTGATGTTAGGTAAAATCAACTTCGCATACGTTGTCCTCATCAATTCTTCCTTTGGTTAGGTGTGTTCTCATTGAATCATGCAGGTGTTCAACTCGTCTCGATGATATTTCTTGCCAACCATCTTAACATACGAGTGAGTTCTATCAAAATCTGTTTCTCTTCATTCACTATCAAATCTATATTTTCAGTTAGATGAAATTATCGTTAAACCACGTGTACGAATATTCGCTGTACCAAATCAACCAGCAATTTTAGTTCATACGAAAAAAGACGCTTTTATCTACACAGGTCCCGATTATTCTGTGCTACTTAGAGCAAGTTTCTCCAATCTAAATGAGACGATATTAGGCAGTGGTTTGTGCACTCAACGTCTACTACTGTTTTGTCATGTACAAGGTTTAATAACACCCCGTAGTCAAGATTTAATGACGAAGTAACAGAGATAAGCATTTATGATGCATTGAATTGCTTTTTTGTTTAGTCTGCTTACGAAAACAACAACGAACGATCCGTACAAACCGATGATTGATTCATTCCATGCATTTCTACTTCGAAATGATCCAGTAAGTATATGGTTTACTAAAGTGTTGTCGTAGAGAACTTTTGAGAATAGGGTGGTGCTGTGGAATTATTTCGACGTTTTCTAACCACAATTGATACCAATCAGCTAGATGATATCATTGTACAATTTGGTATGTTCATCATCGATGATCCATCGTTACAAGGTTAGACACAACGCTTCCGAAATGACCATGTGACGTTTTGTGTTTGTTTAGAAACAAACGATTTAACCAGACAATTAGGGAAGAAAGGAGATATTTACAATTATTACTTTTCATTTCTTAAACTAATTGGTGTTTGGAACAAAGTAAGAAAACAAGTCGAGCTAGAAATGAACAATTTCGGGTTTCTTTGCTTAGCTTCATGTCGCACACTTTAACAATGGAATCTATCATACAAAACAAATTTTACAACAATTCGGTGAAAAATTAGAATGTGCTAAAGCATTCGCTCAAGCTAGCCAGTTTGTTTTATTTCCATTCATTAACATCTCGATATTCTCCATTTTGCATCTCTTTCTAGACAATCGCTCTATTTACAAGCAGCATACCGTTCGACATCTCGACAGAATCAAGTATTTATTTCAAGGACGATTTCGAAATATGGAAAAAAGAATTTTGTTACTCATTTAGATCTCCCATATAGCTGAAGTATTGACAACAATAGTCCTTGGTGTTATTGAAACAAGTCGCACAATCGAAATTCAGTCCTATGAAGAAGCGACGCGTTTATTATTGATCGCATTCGATAGTATACTGAAATACAGACAAGAACACGAACAAGAATCAGTCATCTCATCGAATCCCATTGACGATGAAAACTATACTCAATCGATCATTTGTCAACCATGGATTTTATACGAACAAAATCTTAACGATCTATTTATCATTCATGTAAGGAATCTTGTTCTCGAAGGAAACGAAAGGAAATTGCTTTGTTTTAGTGTACTCAACATTTTGAACAAGCATTGGAATTATGCGAATCACGCGAAGTTCGGGAACGTTTACTAACGATGATATCCCGACTTGTCTATCGTATTCTTGATGAGTATCGCTTGTATATGTGTGATCTGTACTCGGACAGTGATTTAAATAATGATACTGAACAACGACCATGGGTTAACTACAAACAAACGCGATCAGCGTTGATAAAAGTCTTCAGTAAAGACATACTATTTCAAGTTTTACTTTGAATTGTTCTCCTCATCTATTATCTTTGTAGTTAAACTAAACGAATATCCAAAAGGAAAACAATTAGCAGAAGAATTCGAAGATTATTTAGCACTGATTGAAATATGTGATGAATTGAAAGACGTCGAACAATTACGAACATACATCGAACAATTTAGAGACAAAGTAAAAAGCAAGCTTTCTTCGTTTGGTTTCATTGCTCGTGATTCTTTAGTTTATGGTTATATTCGATGAATATCTCCGATCTAAATCTGCGGTGTCTGTTCTATTTCAAGAGGAATACTTCGATTTGAAAGCTGTTCAGCGTTATCTTAAATCCAAGCCGGAATATGAATGGATGGTTGATATAAAAAAACGTGAATACGAGAATGTAAAAACAATTTGACGTTAATGCACTGAACTGTATAATACACTGAACATTCTCATTTAGGCTTCATTATCAACGTTACAACAAGTTGGCGAAACTATTGGCAAACGCCAAGTAAGCTCATTTCTATCAATTATCATGATTGCAAGATTTTGTTTGAATAGACTCTCTTAGCCATCAGTAAATTCGCATTGTTAGCAAGCAGTCATAATGAAGTTCGAAATCCTGAAGCAATTAAACTACGTTTGAATTTCATTGAGAACGAAGAAAATCTCTGTCAACAACGGCTAGATTTGTTATCGAATGTAACCAATGTGATGAATATGACTTGACGATGAATAACTTCTTTGCATTTTAGTTGGATGAGAACGAACGCTTGAGACAGCCGTTAATCAGTGCAAAAGACATGATTAAAGTTTGAATCGAATGTTTTAGTTTTTCAAAAGATAAATCGAACCGCGTCCCTTTAGAATTTGGTCTTGAAGAAAAACACTTCGCAATCACTGTTACAACGGTATTGTAGCGCACTGAAAATTCTCTCCCAAATGGAGGTAAACAATTTAATGTTACTTTTTATTCTTGCGTTTGACAGCAGAAGAAAATGCAACTGACAGGAGCTTTTAATCTGGACTGTGAATAACTAATATCAAAGAGAGGCTTCAAAAGTCATGAAATGTCAAATTCACTCTTTTCTGATAGAAAATTCAATTTGTGTGAAACAAAAGTTGCTGAGACTTTTCATCTTATCCAATTAAGACTCTTATGTGACATTTTCCATGCTAAATCTCGAAGTGTACATAGAAATATCGAACTAATTGTTGTAATGACCTTTGCTTCTAGACAAATCCCGACTTTGATCAATTGCGTTTATTCATCTTCGCTCAAGCACTTCTCCTCGATCCTCTCAAACCGATAGGAAACTCAGTCGATCCATTATCATGTAATGCCAAGACACTTTTCAGTCAATTATTTGACTACATCAAACGTAAGTAGCTTACCTGTTGAGCTCTCTTCGGCAGCTTTCTTTTCTTTTTTTTTCAGAGGAGAATCTTGAGAAATATAATCTAATTCCATCCCGTGAAAAACTTCAATCATCCAGTGAGCTTATCTCCTATCAAAACAATGTAGATTTCCAACAAGCACTCTCAGCGATCTATTCATCCTTGTTAACCAAATAGTTCTTTTTTGTCTTTTCTGTGTATAAATAAATAACCTGGAAGAATTGTCTTGTGTGTTCCTGAGAAAAACAAATTTCTTTTTTTATTTCCTGGAATAATCAACCATCGTATTTAATCGTTTTAAAATTCGTAAAGAATGCTGCTATGAGATCGCACACAATTGTTCCTGCACCAAAAATTCCAAGAAATGAACCGATACTTGTGGTAGCTTGAAAAAGATCAAATTTTCCCACTTCACCTGTAACAGATACGACGATATGTAGATTGTAAATATGTGTATGAATTCGATGTAGTCTTCGATCGTTTGGTCCGAAAAAATGTTTTGCGGTAAGAAAAGTCGAACCCGGCTGATACGGATTCGCGTCGTAAGGCTTGTGATCTAAACGTTCAAATTGGTACTTGGGTTCACAAAATCTCCGCGGTTTATCAAGATCGCATTTCCAACTGATTTTAATTTCAATCAATGAACCGTAATAAAGCATTGACTCATATTCCTTCGGATCAACTTCGATCAATTGCAAGATCTTCAAAATGCGAAATTTTGGACAAAGTGGATGATCATCTGGATCATATTCACATGTTTGCGTATAGTTCTCTGAAGCACCTTGCATGAGATTGTTACGCACGAGATTAAGTTGAGGAAATTCAACATAATGTTTTATAAATAGAACGTAATCGAGTGCTTGATAATTACGCTTGACATGTACTTTGGGTAACTTGAACCAACATAGTTGTGGTTTACGAACGATAGTATTGTTTTCCCAAATGGAACGATAGGAAGGAGGTAAAATACAACGTGCTTTGCCATAACACTCGTGCAAGAGTTTTGTATAAGGTCGTAGAAAGTTCGTTTGATTAGTTCGTGTCTTTGCTATATCACAATTTTGTAGAATATGGCCAAATTCGACTACGCGAGTGGTGATTGTCACAGCGGAGTTTTCCGTGGGAGGTACAATGAAATCGTTTACATCATAGGTCGACTGTGAGCAGTTGTAATCGGGGAAATGTCTCATTATCTTTGGATCACTTGAACAATTCGACGATGGTTTAACTTTGATTGTCACAGCGGATATAGGTGAACGATCAAATATTTGATATGAACTTCGTTGACACATCAAATATATACAACTAAGAGCGAGAGACAATTTAACAAATAAAGATAAGCCTGCGATCCATTTGGATTCGAAACGTACGACTTTTGGAGCTACAAAGAGAAAGAAAAGAACATGAAGGAGATTTTATCTATTGACTCCTGATTATATTTTTTTGAGTTATTGTTTGAGAAAGAGTTCTTATCTAATTATATTCTAGCAAAAAAAGACTTTTGCTTGATTTCTGAACTTTCTAAGTTCGTTTCCGTATAAGATGTTTTTGTAAGTTTTCTCAAGTTAATGAGTGTTTCATATTTAATCAGATTTTTCTAAGCAAAAACTCTTCCCTGTCCGATGATGTCTTAGGGAAGACTACAGCTCGATGTCCAAATGAAATGTATAATACGATTACATGTACATATGCCAAATCACATGCATGCTCTAACTGATCCCATATTTAGAAAGAGAGAGATAAAGGAAAATCCGGATTTGTCATGTCTTCTAAGCGTATTTGATTAAGAACTATTAGTTTTCGAACAATATCGATAAATATCAAAGTCTTACTATCGTAGTGAGTGAGAATTTCGAAAAGTCGTTTGCATATTGCTGACAAACGCTGTTGTGTATTTGATTGATCTGTCGAAACAACAATTGAAATCGAATCTTGATGAGACGTCATCCCACTAATTCAAATGACGTATCTGTTGGTTAGCCAGAAGATTCTTTCGACATAATCTATATCAAAAAGAGGGGTTAAAGGAAAAGAATTCAGAAAAAAAAGAATAACAGGAAGATGAGACATGTTTAGGTAAATTGGAATAAAAGCCATTTCCTTTCATAACAACAGACAGATCCATTTTTTTTCTCTTCGTTCTCGTTCTTTTCTTCTTTTTCTTCTCGGAGATCAAGATATGCATTCACTTACGTTGGATGTCCTATCGATGCCGACATGATGATGAGTGCTAGTAAACTTTATTTATGTGACTTATTTGTTTGTAACCGAGGAAAAAAAAAGAAATGAGAGAAAACTAGAGACACTTGCCACGGAATAGACGCAAGCGGAAAACAGCAAAACGATAATTGATCACGCGTCAACACAGATTGCAGATGCAAGAAGATGAAGACGCGCGAGCAGAGTGGTATTGATCTTTACGCCTCTCTCTTTTTTCCTCTTCTCCTTGTTCATATGCACTGTGATAAAACGATGACGATAAAAACATTCTAACTAATGAATATAAGTGAGAGGCAATAATCGCTTGTGAGAGAAGAGAAGCAACATTCTGATCCTAATAGCGAATTCATGTGTTTCATTAAATCAAACAAATGAGAATCAGAAAAAGAATATTGTGGAATTCTAATGCGTGTATTTACGCGCTGTTTTCCTACTTGATCGATGCGTAAGTTTTGTCAAACTAGATATTGTCGATATTAACAATGGTGATTTTGTAAAATAACGCAACAATGATTTTCTGCTCGATGACGTCGCGAAAAACAATAACAAGGAAGAGAAATCGGACACCGACAAAATATTGGATAAGACCAATAGAACGATAGTATTTAGTGGGCTTTTCTCGGAATTATTTCCTAAAGAATGAACTACAAACTCAATTTACTCATACAGAACAAAAGAAAGAACGGATTGATGAATAAATTACTGTTGACAAGATTGATTTGTAAGAGAAATAGAATGGATTAACTATTCTATAAAAGTCATCAAACTTTCCAAAGTTCTTCCAAACATGAATGAGAGAGAAAGCATTGTTTTGATAGAATTGTCGTCCGTCTACGCGCGTTGCACTTCCAGAGCTAAATGAAGAAAAGAAAAGAAAAGATCTGCCTCTATCTACGGCAATAATCAAATAATCCAATGAGACATCCTCCGAAAATCGTTCAACACACGTCGAAACGATTCAAATACTTCCATTTGAAAAAGTACGCCTGGTTAACATTAAGATAATCGCAAATAAACGATTGATTCATTCCATATTGGATGGAAAGCTCCATAGCATATACTACTAATAGATTATTTAATTGAAATACGATATTATTATTAGAAGTCATCGTTAGTATTAATCTTTGTACAGTAAACAAACGATCATCATCTGTATGTGTTGCTTTCGATATTCATCTTCAAGTTTTCTATAATATACCAGAAATGGTGTCTAATCAATATCAGATTCGGGTCGTATGATACATGTACTAGATAATCTGTGTAAACCTAGCACTGATCATGCTTTGAATCGTTGACAGATTTATTTTGATTTGGTCATTTTATTTGATAGAGAGAAAAGAAAAGGATTTCTTATTTCTACTGATTCTCACCATCGGAATGCACATCAATCAATTAGAAAAAACACACTTGACTAACACGAAGATTTTTCATATACGACAGTATATCAATAATCGGCAACAGATGTCTGCCAGTTGTATTAATAATGTATTTGATCGATCCTTGATGGCGATGATGATTCTAGTATGTAAGAAAGCCGAAAATAATGATTTTCCCTCGATTTTACATAGCAGTCTCTACCTGACATTCATTATGTACAACAACATTCGGTATTTGACTAATATCGTAGTGAACATCATCGAGAGAAATAAGTGTAGTATTTGGACGAATTTCCTGATTACATTCACAGGTGAAGTTTTGTTCGATTTGATTGTAAAGTATTCGTAAGAATCTCAATTGAGACGGTGGTCCATAATCAACCTAAAATATTACCATTTATAGTGAAGCTCTCTACCGAAAAACGTTTTGTATGAAGTTATTTTTGTACTATGGGTATATATTCATCTATTCAATTCTCATTCTGACGACATCTTTACAGCTCGTCACGTTCTATTCTATTCTATTCCTTTTCAAACTCATACGTAATTGCCAATATTATACAAGTTGAAAGTATCCGTGTATTCTGTACTTGTTTAGCTTGGGGATCATGTGGTTGTATGCATGTCTTTTTCTTTCCATTTTCTACAACACAGTCGACTTGAATCGCATCTATTGGACTGCCGTGATTTGGGTCGATCCAGTATTTTCCTTAATGGTAACAATAGTGTACGAACGATCTGATGTGGTAAGAATTCTGACTACCTGTCAATGATCGATTTGGAAGGTCAAGACACGATTGAAACGGTGTTTCACGGCGAAGACCCATTGGTGATTCGATTTGTTCTAACTGATTTGCCATGTTGTCGAGGATGTGAATGAGTTGTATTCCAATTGGTTGCATGAGCACATTGTTTTCTAATTGGGAAATTGAACGACGAAATCTCGGACTAGGCCATTCAACTTTTTCAGTTTGAGGATCGAATGAACCTAATTCGCTTGGTAAAATCGTTTCACCAGGTGGACCCTAAGTATAGAAGAAATCACACCGAAATCCCACTTCTTATTTATTTCAATATACCGGTGGACCTGGTGGACCCTAGAACGAGATAGTGAATTAGATGAACGTGAGTTCAATTGTCTAGATTGATCTATACATACTGGTGAACCTTTTTCGCCTTTGATTCCTCGTGGTCCATCCGTACCTTCAATGACTGACATGTATATGTTGTTTCAAGTATAAGATATTTACCTTTCGGTCCTTGTACACCGATAACACCCTTAAATATAAATAATATATTTATTTATGAAAAAAATGATCTCATCAACAATCTAGATTGTTACTTGTGGTCCAGGTGGTCCAATGCTGAAGAAAGACACATAGTGTAAGTCATTCTTCGGAAGACGTTCTTACCTTCCAGGCTGACCATTCGTTCCTGCTGCTCCCTTTGATACAAATATTTATATAACTAGTTTGATCAAATCTAATTTCACTTACTTGTGGTCCTCTATCACCTGGATCTCCCTAGGCAAATCAATTGATACTTGTACGGTAGACTACTAGGTGAGGCCGAACTTACGGGATCTCCGCGCGGTCCTCGTTCACCCTTTGGACCTCTTTCACCTTAATCAGCGATAATAAATGTTAAAAACGACGGCCTATGCTCCTAGAAAAGTTACGTACCGTGTGGACCTGGTGGTCCTGCATCACCGTGTTGTCCTTTCAGACCTCTTGGACCAATTTCACCCTCTACAGATACGGAAATATTTTGTCCATTTGCTCTGGAAGTTTTACAAATCACCTACTTTGACCTTGGACTCCTTGATCGCCCTGAAGATACAGGAAAATATTATTCATTAGGCAGCAATTTGTGAAATGGTGTATTTCTCTTCATTCGTTAGTTAGCTAACGAAACAGAGGATCATGATCGCATGTGAACTCACCACAGGGCCTGTATCTCCTTTGGGTCCTACATTTCCAATTGGACCTTCGATTCCTTGTTCACCTTGTGGTCCTTGTAGACCAGGCGATCCTTTTATACCTTGCGGACCCTAAAACGAAGTTGATCATGGAAGATTTCACTTTTCATAATGAAATATAGACAAATCAATACTGTTTACTTACTTGAATGCCTTCTGGTCCTTGTGGTCCTATAGGACCTTGAACTCCCTGATTTCCTTTATCTCCTGAAAAATCAAACGATCATCACAAATTGCAAAAGATCTATTCAGTGACGAATCAGTTTACCTTTTTCACCTTTTGGACCAATTTCTCCAATCTAGCGAAGAACACTATCAACAGATTTATCAGTAAGCGCATTTACTCAACCTACGTCGCCCATGTTTCCCTTTTCACCTGTCTGTCCGATAGGACCTTGTTTACCTTCAATACCTTTTTCTCCCTACAAGCACAAACTAATCGATCTTATAACTCGATCTATGTATTCAATGCATACTTTTTCACCCTGAATACCAACATCTCCTTTTTCTCCTTTCACACCTTGATCACCTTTGGGTCCAATCAATCCAATAGGTCCTACGGGACCAATAATTCCAATTGGACCCTAATGAATGAAAAATATATGCAACTCTTGCAAATGTCAACAATTGAGGAACTTACAAGATCACCTTTTGGACCTTGTGGCCCTATTACTCCGATGTTTCCTTTGTCTATCGAAAAAAGAAATGCAACGCTATGATTTTTGCCAAACTATGATGCGACAGTACCGCCTTTAGGTCCAATCGGTCCGATATCTCCCTTCTGACCAACGTCACCTTTGAATCCCTATTTATTTAACACACGCGATTAGTTGTAGAAATTAAATCATCGAATTAAAATTTACTTGTGGACCGACTCTGCCCTGAATTCCCTTTGATCCTGTATCACCTTTGTCTCCTAATAATAATTAAAAGGTTTTTACATATAGAGAAAAGTTTTCTATGGTAAACCTTTACCTTTTTCTCCCTGAGGACCATTCACTCCAATGGGGCCAACGGGACCTTGAATGCCCTACGATGAAATTGACATTCATTCAACATACGATGTATCCGAACCATACAACCTTTTCTCCTTTGATTCCCATTGGGCCAACGATACCCTGATCACCTTTTGGTCCCTGTTCCAAGAGATGTATCGATTTCTGATCAATAAAAATCTTCCTAAGTATTTTACCTGATTGCCCTTTTCACCTTGATTACCTAAAGAAAATAGCCTTTGTTATTTCTTGTCATGTTTCATTTTACAATATTATATCATTATGAACCTTTTGCGCCAACAGGACCAACGACACCCTGATTGCCCTTGTCACCAGTTAATCCAATGAGGCCTTGTTCACCCTCAAGAAACAGCTCTCTCTGTCTACTATATGACGATGAATAAAAATGCTTACTTGTAGACCTTGCGGTCCAATAATTCCCTTTTCTCCTTTTTCACCTAATGTATAGATAAAGTATATTGCCTAACTTCAGCTTACTATCAAACCGTTTTACCTTGATCGCCCTTTGGTCCTACAGGACCTACTTTTCCCTGAATACCTTGTGGACCGACGATTCCCTGGGGACCCTATAGAACGTAACAATGATTGTGATTTAATATTTTTGAATGTTTGACTTGATACGTACTTGTATACCCTTTTCTCCTCGATTTCCTTTTTCACCTTTTTCACCTACTTCACCTTTGTAACCTTTTGGACCGGTGAATCCGATAGGACCTGTGAGACCAATTGGACCCTAACGCGAAACAAGTCCAGTGTTGATACGTATTACAAAAAACAAAAAAATAGGTCCAACCCGTAATCCTTGCATTCCAGTGACACCAATATCACCAGTCGAACCAATTTCTCCCTGTCGAAAGTAAGTAAACAAATATACGATGGATAAAATTGAACGGCTTTAAAGGATAAATAACCTTGTCTCCTTTGAATCCCTGAGCCCCAGTCAAACCTATTGGACCAACATCTCCGACCAAACCCAGTGGCCTACAGAATGCAAACCAGAAACGTTTTCTCAAATCTCAAAGTTTATTATCAGAATACCCTTGTGGTCCTGTATCACCTTTGTCGCCTTTATCACCAGTGATGCCAATGGTACCTTTAGGACCTTGTTTACCTTTGAAACCCTTATCACCTCTGGAAAGAAAAATTGAATTTATCAAAACTTAGAAAGCTTATCCATACACGCAAACCTTTCACCCGGTATTCCACGATCACCAGTAATGCCTTTAGTACCCTAAATAATATTAAATAGAACGGAATCAAATCTATGGGAGAGAGAGAGAAAGGAGTATAATTATTTACAATTGGTCCAGTAATGCCTTGATCTCCTCTAGAAACAATGATGCTGGGTTATGTTAGCTTCCAATCCCAGTAATAATAATTACTTTGGTCCAGTCTAGAAGGTAAGATAAGCATTACAAAATTATAATATGTGGCAAAAGCACACTTACTATACCACGATCACCTTTCTGACCAACTAAACCTTGCAGTCCCTGTGGACCGACAGATCCCTTGAAAAGAAAGCAAAAGCAATTTGTTTCGTATCATCAAATAATGTAGGGAAAATATTCTCAAATGTTACCGTCAATCCTCGAACGCCCTGTCTTCCTTTTCGTCCAATAGCTCCTGGTATGCCTTGTGCACCTATAAGAAAAGTTTTGTTTATTTCCACATCTGAAGAATAACATGTATTACCAACCAGTAAATCCAATAGGACCAATACGACCGCGCCAGCCCATATTTCCCTGAAGGACGTTAAGTGGAAAGGTTTGTTTCAATACTCATTCGTCGATATACGATACCTTTTCACCTCTGTCTCCTTTCTCTCCCTTAGAGCCGCGTGGTCCTTGGGCTCCCTAAAATAGAAAAAGAGTGATTCAATCTTTCAAATAAATATAAAATACAAACTTTTTGGCCGGTCAAACCAGTTCGACCAGTGATACCCTTGGGACCAGGCGGACCGCGTGGGCCTGTTTCTCCTACGAAACGTATTTCAATAATACTATTAGTGTCAGGAAAACGTAGAATTGTCACTTACCTTGTAATCCTTCTGGTCCCATCTCACCTTTGTCACCCTTCAAAATATAAATTAATGAATTTATTCAAAACATAAGACTTACTTTAAGTCCTATTGGCCCGAGAGGTCCCCTATACGAAACATTAGTTTTCATTTCCTGATTACAAAATCGTTGTAACTCACTGTTCGCCGATAGGCCCTGTCTCACCCTACAAGCGTTATAGAATTAATATACTTTCTTGCCATTCATAAGAGATAATATACCTGATCTCCCTTTTCACCTTGTAATCCTGGCAGGCCACGTAGTCCCTTTAAAATGCATCAATTCATGATGTAACAAACGAGCAGCCACTATTTTACTCACTTGTTCACCCTTCTGACCAGGAGCACCTTGGTAACCACCTAAAAAGTATGAATATACTGATATACAGTTTCTTCGTTGTTGTATTCTACTAACGTAATCCTCTATAACCACGAGAACCCTAGAAATATTAACAAAAAGTAAATCTATATGTGAAATATCATACAAATGTTAGATCAAACCTGTGGTCCTGGTGGTCCGCGAGGTCCAATAGGTCCTGGCGCACCTGAAGGTCCTTGTGATCCAGCTAAATCATTGAAGGACGAATAAAAATATGATTGGTTTATTTTAAATTGATTAATCAAACTTACGTTCACCAAGTTCGCCTCTCGCACCTCTCGAACCTGGCCGTCCCTGAAAGGTACTCATAATAAATTAATCTTAAGGAAATATATCGGTATTTTACCATATCACCAGGTAACCCTGGCCGTCCTGGAGCACCTGGTTGGCCTGTTAGAATATGCTAATTCGAATCATCGATTATACATCGATATTTTAATTAAATTATCCATAGTACTCACTACATATGCATTGATCATTCCTTGAATTGCATGCATAAAAGCTTGCGGGTCGTGTTCATCATGAATCGGTGACTAATATACGTATATCAACAGAATTCTGAGTCAAAATCAAGACATTAATACGTACAGGAATGACAATAATATGTCCAGGAGCACCGGGCGCGCCAACTGGACCATCAAGACCAGGTCTACCTGGTTTACCGACTGGTCCTGCTGGCCCTTCTTCGAATCGTTCTACATGCTCAGCCGAGTATTCATGTGAAACTGACTGCAATACATAGAATTTAAATGAAATAGTGTTCATCTTGTCAGTTCAACTATTTACTAAAGGATTTGTCCAGTCCTTGTTTGGGAACTGTTGGTGCAATAACGGAGGTTCACCCTCGAGTTCTAGCATGTCATTCGTTGTTAGATTGCTAGTATTTTTTAATTTGGAACCCATGACTAGAACATCCTTGATATCGCCCTAAGTAGATCAAAACAAATCATCAACATTCCAGTTCCTTTTTAAACATTTTGCAAGCTTTTTTTCTAATCAAATTGCGTCCTACAACTCATATTTGTACCATTTCAATGTTTCGAAGAAACAACACAATGATTTTATGCTATTTCGTCCTTTCTTGCAATGGTCTCAACAGATGAAATATGCCACATATTGTTTCGTATGTTGCAATTATCGACGATAGAAGAAAATATCTTAACCACGGCAAAGCTGCTTCACTCAATGCCAAAAACTCATGAATATATCCTGTAGATTTAATTAACGAGTTTTTCCTCATGGCACCCAACAAACATTAGGATAATCTGGTCATTTTACCTGAAACAAAGAGTCCTTTTGATTGTTGCCATTAACATCTGCTCCGAGGAAGATGACACCTGTTAAATTAAAGTTCACTGAAGTAGGATGTATGTTTAATGGAACGCTTATATCCTCTTGAATTTGATTATCAACTTGCAGTTTCACCGAATGACTCCCGAAAGCCAAACTCAACTCGTGCCACCTACAATCAAATGCATCCAATCCAAACAAAATACATTCTTTCATATCACTCTACTTACAATCCATCGTTAGCTACCAATGTTGGATGGTCAAAGGTAAATTGTTCACTGCTCTCTTTAGAATGATAGATTATTGTTACATTTGTACTAATGTGGATCTCCAAGGTAATAAATGCGCGATCATCCAGTAAGGAACATATTGTACCCGATGAATCTGTTACTGAACGATACTTAATCAGAAGAATGAATTCATCCGGAAAATTAAATTCTACACGAAGGATATAACTGATTCAACAACAAAGAAAGGATTATTTGCTCACGAAAAGTATCGGTCGGTTTTGAATTGGCCTTGATGTAAACAAAAGTTGCCTTTCGATGTTGCGGTGTTAGCGGTGTTCGAATTGCAATGTCTGTTATTTCTGTAATGTTCGTACTGATAATATCAAGTGTCGGTAACAGATTCTCTGTCAATATTGCGTTCGACGTTTCCAGTACAGGAACCCATCCATGTTCAATTAAATGTGGAATATCGAGTAAATTGAAAAGTACTAAAACATAAAACAATTGTTTTCGTTTATAACAAAGATCAACACAAACTACCGGTTAAATCTGCTCGATAATGATTATTGCCATTTATTTGTACGGTTGATTGAATCAAGTAGAAGCAAAAGAAAACTCTTGTCAACATTTTCCTATGTCAAGTGTTCTATATCAACAGAGAAACAAGTCAAATACGAATAGAACTGAATAAACAGAGTAATAATGTAGTCATTGATTGATTTCTCCACTGGCTCTGTTGGTAGGCGTATGTAGAAATGGAAAGATATTAATAACAGGCAGAATGTCTGATGGCTACTATTGAAAGACATAGGCAAAAAACACAACGGATGTGTACTTATCTGTTCGCAGACGTTCGTTGATTTAATCAGTGCCTGTCAAGTGCAAGGGCAGGGAAATTGTTAGACATTTATGTACAATTATATTTCTTTCTTGAAAGATTCCACATTAGAAGAATCTGCTTCTTATTTCGTGTATGCATACAGGTTAATTCAATCGATTATATATTTGTTTTTATTCGGCTGTGAAAATCAATGTCAAGTTCAATAGCAAACTGGTGAACAAACTCGCCCGTTTGCACCTAACTGTCATTTTTAGATTGATCTAAAAATGTTTTCACTTGAATAAAAAGGCATCGACGTTTTTAACAAAGACCTGTTTACATTTATTTGTTAATTCAGCTGAGGAAGCAAATATGTCTGTCATGAACTTGCTTTTTAGTTGATGACATGCATTAAACAAATGGTTTTCACTCGAGAAAACTCATTGTAAATGCGTTTCAAACAGTTGAGTCAATCAATAAATGAGGTGACAGCGGTGCTGAATTGATCTGTCTGCTCAACATACATCACGTGTATTTAACAGAATCACAAACGAAAAGAAGAAATAGACAAAGGAAAAAAAATAAAAAACAAGAATGTAAACAGTTAAACAAAGAACAAAGAAGAAAACAATACCGAGATGGTGTTCAACCGGGTTAAGATACATCAAACATCAACACAGAAATTTTTTTCTTTGAACAATATTCCACAACATATGAGAGAGCGAGAGAAAACACAGAAATGACTCGTTGTCTTCTTTTTGTGTTTATTCGTGCAAAAACGAATGGTATTAATGGAGTTTTGACATCGATTGTTGAGCATGAAGAATGAGGATATAAGTGGGGAATAGTTTCTTCTATGTACGTTCGTTTCGTGTGAGCAAATATTACAAATACTGTTGCAAAGTTTCATTTGATAAATTTGATTTAACGAAAAAAATAGAATATTTTTGTGTTTCAAAGCAAATCTATCTATGGCACATGTCTTACGGGCAATATACATGAAATTTGAGCATTAATACGATAGATTATTCATTTGAAAATGCAGATTTTGTGGCGTTGAATTGGAAAGTGTTTCAGAATTAGAATGTTTGTAGTAGGGAAGAGATTGAGTGGCGGGTGAACGTTTCTCAGATGATGCATTTGGATATAACATTGGTGATGACGTCGATCGATAATTCATTTGACCTGAAGACAAAGGCAAATTTCATTATCAACTTTCATTGAATCAACAACAAATACTTCACTTTTGCTGTTTTCTATCCGCACTTACTGTTTAAATCATTGACATTCTGAGCTTGATCGACTGTTTCTTGCCTCGGATTGAAATTGCCGCCAGTGGCTTGGTAATTGTTTGGTTGAATAGTAGAATTGTTAATCGTTGCTGACGCAGTCGTATTTTCCATATTGTTATTATTTGTAGGCAAGTTTGGATTTATATCCGATGCTAGACTATTGATATCAGTATTCATTGATAGAAAACTATTATTCAAGTCAAGTGAGTCTTGTGCATCAAGCATCTCTAATAGAAGATCAGCTTGCGGTAACAAGTCATTAGTTCGCATCTCGACGAACAATCGTATGAGCTTGAGACTTAGAATTTTTATATGTGGCAATTGTAATAATAATGTGAAATGACGAATGTAATTATCATGGTACACACTTGGATTCGAATCACATGTGTATTGTATTGCTTGATAGATTTGATTGGTGAGGAGACGAAATGATTTCGTTGTTGTAATTGTAGCTGGAATTGAGTTAATCAGAATAGTTGCCTTTAATGCAATAAACTCTTCGTGCGTCGTTCGTGGATCTTTAAATGCTTGAAGAATATTGAATAAGCTTGTGCAAATTGCACCGAGGCCTGGACTAGATAGATCACGATTCCTAAATTATCGAACAGGTGACGAATTGATTCGATCAGAAACAACGATGATTACCGTGAAATGATAAAGTCAGGCGCAAAATGAAGTGTGTCATCACTACGCTCGAGAGAGCGTTCGATTACGTCGAGAATTAGTGTGTCTAGCCAACTCTGCTCGATAATCGTCACTTGTTGATCAAGAGTTAAACTTTCCGTGTAACCTGAAAGCAGTTGAGGATGAAAATGGCGTTTGAAGTGAAATGAGCGTAGAAGTACCTGGCATTGCCTTAGCCCAGTTGATCAACACAACAAGTTCTTGATCGAAGATTTTTGCGAGTAATTGAAGAAAATACTGATCAGTCAATGGGCGACTTAAGTCAACTTTTGCTGGTAAATTCAATCGTGACGCTAGAGACAGCGTATTGATGAATTCTGCCGATGTGATCGATATCCGCGTAGAATCTGTAGTTGTCTATGGAACAAAACGATTACTGTCTATTCTGTTGCAGACAAATTTCATTCCACTTACTTTATTTGTTGATAATTGTGTGGATGAGAAATCTGCGTTATTCATTTGAGATATCGATGGTGTCCCCGATGTCGGTGTTCCTGACATATTAGTTGCCATCGGCAATCCAGAATCATGATTATGAGCGGATGGATTATTCATAGCGTTAGAATTCGATGACGTCGATGTGATTTTACAGACAGACACGGCCTTCTTACGATACTTGCGCTCTCGTCGGGTCGTGCCTTTGGTCATTCCGACTTCATAGCAACGTCTCAAACGGCACGCCTGACAACTTTTTCGACGATGTTTATCAATCGTACAAGTATTTGTTGCAGGACAAATGTACTCATTCGTACCTTGAATACTTCGTTTGAAAAATGCCTTACATCCTGAAGAATTAACCGGCAATGTCAACGAAATAGCAATTTTCAATAAAATTATTTACCCTCGCAACTCCAAACACCATAATGATAACCGGAAGCAATATCACTGCACACCGCCTACATAACATTGACATAAAATTTTGCTAGACTCGACAGTCGTTTCGAACTACTTACGCAACGACGTTTATCCTCAGAAGTCATTGACGCTAAAGAAAAGAAAGGCAAAACTTATTTATTAAGATTTTCCTGATACAAAGCTTTTGATCTCTAGAGCATATTTTCTTTATAAATAATTAAATAACATTATTCATCTCCTTTCCTTACGAACTTTTATCTAATAATCGCTGGCAGTCTTTGAGGACAAGACGTGCAAAAAAGTCTTATTTTTGCATTTTATAACAATTACTCAGTGAGTTTATCTTGACAAGAAGTAAATAGTTCTTCTTTGAATAAGAACTATATAATAACATATTCTTATTTAATTAACGCGATTTGAAATCATATATTATTCAGAGAAACTACCTATATCAACGTGACATTGTCTAAAAGCATTCGAATCATTCAAGCGTCTAATTTAGTAAAATAAAATAAGCTGCGCAATAACATTCGTTATTTTGCTTCTTAACTGATTATCTGTCTATCTTTTATGTATGTCTACCGACCTGCACCAAGTGTTGGCGGCACACTCAGATTAGGAGTTGAAGAACTTTCAGCGTGAGTATTTGACCGGGGTGAGATTCGTTCATGGTCCGGCGACGGGGTCGAACGTTGCTGTTGATGAAGATGATGATGGTGATGATTGAAAAAGCTATTCGTCAACTGATGAAAAGGTGGAGGACTAAACGGTTGCTGTTTAATTTGAGTTGTTGTTTGGTTAGGTGAAGATGTTGAACGATGATCGAAATTTGCTAGTGGATTCCCTATGGCTGCCATCATTAACATATCTAGCTATTGAACATAATACTTGTTGTCAGATAGAGAGAACAAGAAATAGATGAAGAGTATATAATCTAAGATCAAAATATATTTGTATGATGTAGACCGATAATAGAAAAAGAAAGCACAAAAAACTTGAGAGAAGAAAAAAAAACGAGAGAAAAAGAAACATGAAGCTATAGAGAGTCGTCTATTACGTTGTATATTTTTTCTTTCTATTCTTTTATAGGAGCACAGGCTGTTCTCGACTTTTTTTTTCTATTTGCCCTTCTTGCAAATCGTACTTCTACCAGTAAAATAATAAAGATTCAAAATTTTGTTCGAAATCTAGCAGGGAAACGCAATAAATATATTCCATTCATCATATTTTCACACTCGAATCTCGCATCTCTTATTTGAACACAAAAATATCAATGAATATATTCTATTCTTTTCTTTTCTTTATCTCGCCATGTATGTTCTATCAGGTCAGGGGCTACATGACCTCTGGTGAAATAGAACGAATGAACATACATCTGCATCCGTACATTTCTTCTTTGTACGATTCAATCAATAGTTCATGCCGGAATATATAAATGTGTACCGAAAACAAGTCTTGCTTTGTGTCTTACATTTACTTATTAACTGTATGAAAAAAAAGAGAAAGAAAAACAAGTCAGTCATAACAAGGAAAAAACTACTGGTTGTTGTCGATGCTCATTGCACCGATGATTGAGTGTCAAGAAACGACGAAAGAAAAAAAAACGTAAGGGGGTTGTGTGAGCGCGCAGGCACGAGTAGCACATCGCTATTATTTAGCATGAAAAAGAAGGACGACTACGTCGACATAGAACAACACAGAACAGAAAGAGAGAGAGAGAGAAGGAAAGAAAGAGAGTTGGTCTGCCTGACAACATTTTCGCTCGTTTTGCTTTTCTCGTGAGTAGCCCGACAAGGGCGTGCATGGCAAGTCATCTTGTCCTTTGCTTCGGCATCTATCGAGGCTGTAACAAGTTTGGTGAAGGTAATAAAAGCAATCGTAATGGCGAAGGATATACACGAGGCCAGAAAGAAGTATGAAGAAAAAACATTTGGATTTTGTCAGTTGACAAAAGAACATGGAAAAAAGTACTTTAAAGAACGTATCTAATCAAAGACACTGGCAAAAAATGAATAAAACTATATTGAACTATGTCAACTAAAACATCAGGCTTTCTTTTGTAGACACGACATGTATGCCCAGTTCAATGAGTAAACTAATTTTCTAAGAATTGATACTCAATTAAGGAAAACGGATAACTTACGATTCGTTGTAAGTCTTTTCTTCCTCGATTTCTTTACTGCAGCCTTTTCGTCCGAATGATGTTTTCGAGAATGTATTGGATTAAGTTCAGAATCGATTATCATATAATCAATATCATCAGTTAATGGAGACATCGTGTTGATCATGTCATGATCATAGGCTTCATCTTTAACTGATTTTGTCGGTGATTCAACTAGAAATTCAAACCAGGCTTGATCTTTGGATGACATTTTCATCAAAGGTGATTTGGAAGGTAATAGTAACTAGAACAGATCAAATGTAATAAAACAACAACTCATAGAGATCTAAAGAAATTCACAAATAAACCGTTAGTAGTATTAATTAATCAATGGATTTGAATTTAGCGGTAATGAGTGTTTATTGGATTACTGATGAGACGTGAGAGGATGGGATGTAGGTGAACAGATAGTTAGCGATGTTGATTCGTTAAAAGTCGAACGAATCCTATGTGAGATGCAAAACATATTTTATGACGCGTTTTCAAAATGTACTCACAGAACCTTCAACAAAATGATTAAATGTAAAAGAACACGTATGTCTCTGCTCGTTAAAATTTGGGTTTGTCTGAAGACGGCAAGAGAAAAAAGTGACAGAATAGCGAAACAATTTCACAAGAAGAGAAGAGAAGCACAAATACAAGTATCTAGATTCTAGTAATATAGGAATAGAAGTTATTTTACGCAATAAAGAAATTTAATTTCGAAAAATTGGCAGACTATCGTATTAATCTCGACTGGTATCTCAGAGAATTGTCACGTATTGCGCTGTAAGAAAACAAATTCTCTTCTTCTCATTTACATTCAAATTACATTCAGTATTTTCATTGACAAACTTGCAGTTTTTCTTTGCTAAAACAATAGCAATCGTGTGAATATAAAATAGATGATACATAGCAAAGTTTCTGCTTGTCATTTTCATTCATCAAACAAAATATTCTGAAAGACATTTTCTCACATCGCCTTTCTTTTATAAACAGTCTTGTTTTTAATCTGGACTCTTCATCGTTTATTACTACTCAACATCTGCCGATGATTTATTAGAGATCTACTAATGGAACTTCGGTCGACAGATAACCTATAAATTTCATCTCGATGAAATGAGGAAAAATTAGAGCCGTACCTGGAATGGTAAAGATGAATGAGCAATAAATACAGTGTACACGTGAATGCTTACAGAAAAGATACAGAATATAATGATAAATTACCTTTCCTATGTTCTCTCTTTGCTACACGATCTGTACCTAACGACTTTGGTGCACGTGAATGTGGTCGTTCATCGCTTCAATGGTTTATACGAAGCTCACAAAGGTACCTATTCTCGATTTTTTTTTTCTTGATTAGGTAAAACAAAACGAGCAAGAGAAAAAAAAGGAACATTTATCGCTATGGCAAGATTGGTGATTCAGCGTGTAGTTGTTATCGATGTGCTTGACTGATTGACAAACATCTTGTCTATAGCTTTTGCGGAGTGATTTATTCGACGATGCATATGTCAAAATGATTATACTCATTATTTGAATAAAACGAAGAGAAGGGTGTAATAATACGCTGTATTGAGTTAGTAATAACAAAAAAAAAGTAGAGAAGTCGGTCGATTTGGAGTTTTTGCATCGACCGCGAATAATCCTTTTCTGTTTCATCATAATACTATCGGAAAAGATGGTATAGTTTACACTGTGACATATGCCAAGTTCAACAGCTATCGATTAACAGTTCCGTTTTGTGTTGTAGACACGTTCTTTTGAAGTCTTGAATCGTGATTACTCGCCTTATTTAATCAGGAAGCAAATGTTCGAGAACAACTATTGTGAATTTATACAAAAAAAAGTCATAGTTCTCACGCGCAGAGGGGGTGAAGGTAAATCAAGGTCATCTCATTTATATGCTAATATTCACTGAAAATATAACTTCAAAATTATCATTACAGAGATGCTTTACAATGTCTTTGTATTTATTAAATTGAAGACTGTGAACATTCTAATATAGTCCCAAATATACCTTCAATCAGCCGAGTAACAACTTCTTGTATTATGTTATTAAGTATGTGTAGAAATAGAGCAGATAGGTTGAGCACACATTTTCAGTAATTTCTCTCTGTGAATGACACGATGCACAATGGTTTACCTGATCAAAACAATTGGGTCTGACATTTCACGCTGTTGGCAATACGTAAGTCGTAAATAGAGCAATCTTGAGCGTATCTCTACCTTGATTAATCAGTTCAAGAATAACTAAAGTTCTGTTCGACTAAAACATGTTTTTTCTCCTGGAAAGTAGTCTCAATTCTTGATTATATAAAAATTTTACATTACTAAAATCTATTATTAATGCATCATTCTTATTTTTAATTGAAAATTTTCTACATAGTGTTGATACATGTTGTTGAAAGAAACAGATTATTTCCTGTTGTTAATTGTAGTCGATGTACCCGAAATGTTCAACAGGTCTTTTTCTTCTTCTAAGATTTATAAATTTTTTATTTCTGATAAGAGAGAGGAAAAATACATTAAAGTTTCAACGTTTTTACCTATTGTGTAGCAGATGAAAGAAAAAAAAATATATATCACATACAGAAATTTCATTTACGCAGTTCCGTTCAGTAGATAAAGTGCCAACTCGCAGTCGAGTCCAAGATTAACAGCGTAGCGAATTAATTTCGCTGGGCTTGTCGTATCTAAAGACATAATCACAAGAGGAAAGGCAATTGTTTTGTTTGTTGAATAAATTTTTTCTTACCGAGAAGAGATAATAGATTCTCTTCGTTCAAACCCGGTAACCATTCACGAATCGGTAATAATAAACCAAATCTTCTTGAATCGTTTTGATTTTTCAAAGCGGCAAGTAAATCAGCTTTCATTTCTATAAGAAAATTCATATACAGAACAAGTCGCTGTCACCCTTCGGGACAAGATTTTTACTTGTGATATTTTTGAAAAGTATATTCGTGAATTGTGTTCGGAGAATCACATCATCGGTATCATTTGAAGTCGTCACTTTGCGAATAGATGTATATTTTTCGTAAAAAGCGATCAGAGAGTGCATTTCTTTTACATGACGATTGTTAATTGGTTCAGCGATGATGCGTTGTATGCCAGAATAGAGTTGTAATGCATGAAACCATGTTCGTAATGATGATTCATTATTTGAGAGAAGTTGAACAAGCGATGATGATGTTTTCTTGAGCATCAATGACGATAAAATCGAAGATTTTTGTACATAGAAGAGACCGTCCCGGCTTAACATTTGTTTTAAACGTTGGATTTCTTCATCGGTTTCGTAAACAATTGGCCAATAGTCATTGTCATTGATTTCTAAGCGTTTTATAGAAATAAAGTTCGGTAAGAAACACGGTGTACGGAAAGTTTTCACGAGAATTTGATTATTTTCATTGATCCATAATTGTCCGTTAACAGAACAGACTTGTTGACTGGTTACATCTTTAGTAATCATTAGACGTGATTCACAAACCATAACATACAAATGACGGAAGATTTGAAGATGAAATCTAAGAACAACGTAACATGAAATGCTTGCAAAAGAAAGTATTTACATACCGATTATCATTACTATTCATGGGAAAATGAGGATAAAATGCAGCGAGAAGAATAGGTATCGCGTCATCATCATTTCGTAAGCCATATCTAGTAAAATAGAAAACATCGAATGGATCAGTCACATGAGCCAGACGAAAGCATACCGTCCACCACCAAGGAGTAAGAGACCTAAAGCCATACTAACAGCAACATGTGAGCCAAATGTAACGTGTGTTCGATCGGGCCCTACACGTGTTTGTAAAGTTCGTAAGAGATTCAGCAATTGTAAATCACCACTACCAGCCATCACCTGTAGTATGAAATATTGTGTACATGAAACTACGAGATGGGTCGCATATTACCATTGCTAGTGAAAGTACAAGCGTCGAGATGACAAATTCCAGAGTTGCACTATCCGGAGCATAACTATCAGGATCATTATCAATGTAATCAGCTGGACGATCGATATAGACTTGAAATTGTTTGAAATATGCTCTCTACAATGAAAGTGTAACATTTGTCAATCGAATCACATTCGAAGCAATTTACAATTATGTTCGCTGTTTGTTCATTCCATGTACCTGCGTATTTCAGTGCTAAACTAAAGCACACACCTGAAACCAGATAACAATAGGCTTGAGTGATCGACTCCGCATCATAGGTATTGATCGATATTTTGCTTCGGAACGCATTCTTAGTTAAAACTGTCGGAATTTGTTTGTCGATCCATTCAGAAGTATTGTCAATACTTTCCCAAGATATTAAATTGTACACAACAGTCTATGAAAGATGAAAACTATGGTCAAATATTGAAATTTGTCTCAACACACTCGTAAAAGAAGAAGATCTGGTCGAATTAATTCGATCAAGCGCATAATATCATCTGGCGTGAACCATTCAGCAATATCCCTAAATAAGTTATAGCCAATAATCATATGTAGATGCGAACTCTACAAATCGAACATCGATTTCTCACGCGAACGTACTTATTTTTGGTATTGAAGTAAGTCAAACCAAGTGCAATCATTGCGCCTGTTGCCGTAATATTTGCATTCATTGAACCATATTCATGTACTTGAATATGTGTGCGAAGTGACCCGAATGAATATACACGTTCTTTACCAATAATATAACTGAGAAGAGCACTGGTGAAAAAATCTTCTTTGGAATTGATGTTGTTCAATCCTTTCTAGATAACAAGGGTTTCGTACACGAGTATAATCGGTCAAATGGCTGTCTACCTTAAATAAAACCGTGCCAAGTGAAATGCCAGATGTAAATGCATATGCTTCGCGTTCAAGAATAACCATTTCTTTTTCACCCGTGCTGCAAATAAACGAATGAATATCAATATTTTCCAAGTAATGAAATCTGTACCTGACGGGTAATTTGCCGATCTCAGCTAACAGGATATCCGATATGTATCGATCACCACTGCCGGCATAGAGTAAACCAAGACCCATAATACCACAGATTTGAACGCCAAATGGTACTTCCCATTCGAACAATGTTTGTGGTAACATGCTTTTGATATAAATTGTTAATAAACTTGTTAATGTTAAACTCATGGATTTATAACTAGATTTGAAAAAGAATAAGTAAATCGTCATCAGAGAATTCGATTGGTATCGTCCTTACTTTGAAACACAAATGCCAAGTAAGGAAGCCATCATTGTCAGTTCATTCGCTTTTTGTAATAGGGAATAGATTAACGATTTTGGAAGATTTTTAAAGTGACCAATTAAACCCAAACCATATAGAAAGCCTGCTTGTTCATTAGTAATATCATTATTTTTCAAAATTTGTGAGCGTATCCAATTATCGCCCATATCGCAAGCATGTTGATTGATTGCTAATGATGCTGCAACACCATTATGGAACAATGGCCAGTGTGTAATATTCTGAGGCACCTCGATATGGGTCATATTGACAATAACAGTACTAGAAGAGCGATATAGAAAATGAAAAAAGGAAATCTACTCTTGAAATACATACGAAGAAGGAACTCGCCCTTTCAGGTTCAATTCTGGTATAATAAAAGCATCATGTGGTGATGCATAGACAGTTCCTAAGGTTAATGCACCCCTAAAATAGTCAGCTTTATTTTACGACATTCTCCTGTTTTGACATGCAAACCTTCCAAGTGGTAGTGACATTGTTCTTTGTGCAACACTGTATAAGTACCGTTCATTATTCTCCATAACTTCCTGTTCAGTTACATTAGGTCGTTGTGCGATATCAATCATCACTGGTGTCGATGACTGAAGACATTCAACAACGGTTTGTACACGTAAATCTTCAGGAAAACGTAATTTTAATACCTAGAACCAGTCGTTTGATATATCTATCGTGTATTTCTGCGCATCATCTTACTTCGCTCTCGACGAGACGAGTTTTGTCATTGTGATAATCTTTTCCATATACTCGAATTAATTCTAGGCTTCGAAGTGAAATGAGACCCGGATGAAAGTTTTTGTCGAATAATTTCGGATCATGATAGATTAATTCTTGTCGGCCGAGAAATTCGTATGTTTTTCTCGGTAAATCAAATTTAGGTTGTAATGCTACATGACTAATGGCTTCGTATAGAACAGCATGGACACACAATGGTAAACTATCGAATTCCGTTGCTGTCGAATCTATTGTAACACCAGAAAAATAACAATTGATTAGTTCAACTTAGTTTACCATCGGTTAGAAAGGCATCAATAATTTGCTGATGACGAGATACGATGTCGTTTTTAATGGTATTGATTGACGCGAACAGCATCGGAGCGGGTGACGTGCCATCTGAAGTACAACATAGAAAAACACTACTTCTATACGAAAATCAAAGTTTACCACTACTATTCGCAGCAATATTACATAAATAATTCAAATGTACATTGGACATTCCTGGATATAGATAAGTTGCGAGGAGCTGAAAAAAGATGTTCGATTTGAATGTTAGATGTATTATTATTATTATTATTATTAAGGTTTTACTTTGGTACAGAGTACGATTCGATTTGTGACTGATGCAATATACGGAAACGGTGTTAATTGACTAAAATTATCTGATCGAGATAGAAAAAGTCGAATCCATTTTAAGTAACTCGGCGGAGTCTGGTCGAACAATCTTGGCATGAATAAATTCGAGGCAACTGAATTAGAGAAATATTATAATCATGATATTAGGAAGATGTTAGATGAATACTTGGAGATAATTGATGAGTTTTACGAACACGTTTAGATATTTTCCAGTTTTCTGCCAAATAATAATGACGATATTCATGTAAATCGAAATCACTGAAAACTAAATGCATAAAATATCTTTGATAAAGAAAATAAATTGTTACCAAGCTAAAAGGTATAAAAGTTCCAGTAATGGCGTACAATCCTTGGTATGATTCAGTGTCAAATCCTAGACACAATATCAACATATATATATCTTTTTCAATCACATTCTTCATCCTATCTTACTTCATAAACAACATGTAAAGCACAAAGAATTTGTCCGGCGTGAGCATAGAGTGGATCATTCGAATTGATTGTTGTATATCGACTGATTCTCTGTTGTTTTGGCTTATCATTTCTATCGATGTGTGTCAATGTTGGTGTCGATGATACTGCTTTGTGTCTTGGTTGTGGAAATATATTTGATATGATCGCTGGTGATGGATGTTCCATGCTGCCCGTAGATGTATCACCTTGATCGATCAGTAATGATGTACTACTTGTACTACTGATATTATGTGTCCATTCGCGAGCAGCATTTTCGTCGTTTTCATCATCTGACAGACAATCGACGTTGGTTGGAATAATCGGAAGATTTGCTAAGCCATCATCATGTTCATCATGTGATAAATCAGGCGTCTTGTCGAGTAATTGTAATGTTATGTCATCTTTTTTGAATAATTTGAATAAATTCGGCTCAATACGACGGATTTCGTTTAACATAAATGGCCAATCTTCATCGGTATCGTTGATATCGATTTTGGTTTTTTTCGCTGTTTGCGGAGGTGTTGGAGCTGATGATTTCGATTCTAACCGTTTGATATATGAACATTTACGTAAATCGTAACCGATCAATGTTAGTAGAGTTTTAACAAATGTATACCATTCAGTTGGTGAATGTTCATGAATAGGGTCGATATTAGACGAATAAAATATGGCTATAAACTGGTTGAAGACTTCACGTGGTACGCACGAACAAACAGCTTTCAATGCCGCTGAGCCTGAAGTGAAAGAAATTGAGAAAAATAAGAAGAAGAACTTTCGAAGAAATGTTTACACAATGGCGTGTGACAAATATTCGGTAATTCGACGGTATAATAACGATTATTTTGTAATTTGAGATTGAATAATCGACTTCGAACATCATCGAGCGTTTCATAGCGTGTGGTTGATAGGAAGTTGCCTGTATTTCCCGAACCGCCCGGTGTTTGAATCTGAGAAATTGTTATTGGATGAAGATCATTGATACTTTCATCGCAAATGAATGACTGAGGTGCTTGAGCAACTGATGTTAACGCGCACGATACAGGTGAAGAAGGAAATTTCTTCGAAAAAGAGTACTGATTTTTCAAACATGATGAATTTCAAAAAACATACTAATGGTAATGGTGTACGATGGAAGCTTGTTGGTCGACTCGATGTTCGAACACGTTGGTAAGGCGTATAACGAAGAAAAGAATTCGACGACAGTGGACCTGTTTCTTCATGTAGAAGTACTTTAGCGATCTACAAGTGTTAGTAAATTGGTTGTTGTTGTTGTTACTCGTAGAACTATGAATGAGCAATTTACCTTCGATGCACCGGAATATAGGAGAATTGATCGTGATAAATCGAGTACAACAAGAAATTTCAAGGACTAAAAAACAACCTGATCAGTTACGAAAGAATAATCTGTTGATAAAACTACACACTGCAACAAAAACAGCATCCCTTGCGTTGATTGTTTCAACTTTGTTTACACCGGTGTTGACCGTTCCAAGTGTTGTTTTCTCCAGTAGAACAAGTCTAGAAGCAATAAGTTTATCAAGTTGATTGTGTAGTTAATCGAAATGTACCTTAATTGTCTAACATGTGGTAGTAAAAATGCGACCCACCGATGATCTGACAAATCTCTAACACCAAAAAACTTTGTCGCACATTGTTCAGGATCTCTGCAATGAACAAAATCGAGATATACAAGAGAACTTTCCTTTTCTCCACCGTACTTTGCTAGTGAAGTGTAAGATGTATCTGACCAAATGAATTCTACACAATAATCTGGAGAGAGAGGATCGGGTATAGAATTGGAATGAGCAGCACAATCGGCATTGAGTGTAGCCATGAAACTACCGTTGGTACCCATTCGATCGATCAAAGCCGTGGTTGGAAAATGCGATAGATGCGTCGTTCCGCCACCGTTGCCTATTGTTAGTGTTGAACAGGAGAATGGCGTAGCTGCCGTGGTTGAAGATAGAAATTGCGACGGTGGCGGCAAACGTGATGTACCACGATTAATTGAGTCCGATAATGGTGATCGTCTACAGCAAAAGTTTCAAATACTTGCAAAGACGATTTTCGATGAATAAAAAGAAATCATACGAAATAACTGCCATCGATGCTAATCTTCTTGGATTCGTTAGTAGATGATTTGGATTTGGCGATGAAGCTGCACCAATCGCACTACTCGGGGCTCCTGGCAGAGTTGTTGCTAGAATACTTGAACGTCTTGGTAGAGTATTGTTCATCATCGAAATTTGTGCTAATGATACATTCGGCTGATTAAGTATAGTCTGATGTGGATTCATTCCTTGTCCTAGATGACTTTCGTTCATTGTCGGTAATGTCATGTTGGTAGCTTGATGACGATCCTTTCATATTCAATAGGAATAGACAGGCATTGAAAGAGAGAGATAGGTGATTTACTTCATCGGTACATTTTCTTAACAACCATAAGCTATGAACACGATCGATTTCATCGTACCGTAAGATAAGTTGTTCATCCATAGCTAAACCTGCCGTTGTATACATGTGTTTATCTGAACTGTAGAACCATTCACCATGATATCGAGATATAATAGGTTTGACTTCGTCCAATGGATGTGAAAGCGAGAATAAATTTGGTAAATAATGATCATTTCTAAATAGGTACAATGCTTACAATTGAAGAACGAATTTTTCGAGTGATAGTTACGATTGTCGCTCGATAGTTAAACCATTTTGAAATGGCCAGGCTTTAGATACCTTTAGAAAACATACAAAATATTCGTCAAAATGAATGAACGAGGATTCAGTATGTAATGGGTTTACCGAAAAAGGGAGAGCAACTTTCGTATAACCAGTATCCATGCCAAGAACCGTCAAATAGTTCTGTTCGATAATCACTGGAAATTCTGTGCCACCATGTTCACCTGAATTATTACAAAAAAATTTAATAGAAAAATAACGGTGTTTTCATCGTCATTTACAAGACATTGAACATTGATCAAACTTTGCCCATAACAACTAAAAACATCCAAACGAAGTCTACCATTATCATCTTCAGGCTTTGCCATAGTTTACCTTTTTCGGAATCGTATCAGTAGTGAATTCCATATAAGATGGGCACTGAACGTCTCGAAGCGGATATGTCCATATAATGTGTGATCCTCGAGCATAAACTTCTTCGTCACCTTGACGATTACTTGTCGAACTTATTGACCATAGTTCCTTTTTTTTAAAATAAATAATAGAAAAAGAAAACGTCATCATGTGTTTATGTTATCATTCCATTGAATTGTACCTGCTCAGTATTCATCACTGTATCTTCATCGATGTAATTTGCTCCATTGGGTTTAAACGGAGCAACTTTACTAACGTTGATCATGGCTAATGGAACAAACAGAGAAAATCTGAATGAAATTTTGCGAAGAGATACTCTACCTGCGGGTTGCATAGTTTAGCTGATCTCGAATGATTTTACATGAAATATGATTGTTCACATCAAGAAAAAGAATAGAAGATAGTTCGTTGTTTCGCACCATTTTAAGATTGGTTATAATGTTAACCAATAACAAAGAACTGTTATTCAGCTCCAAACATGACGGTCGACTAAATTCTACCTTGTTCTCCTAATTTTTTGCCAAATTATGCTAACTACGAACTTATAATCATCACAAAAACATGAAATCACATATTTGCTTGCTAGAAATTCGGAAACTTCCTGAAATCGAGTATCAACACATGTGGCGAATCAAAAGTTTATATTTTCAAAATGTTTTACAAACAGTAAAGTAGACAAACGAAAATGAATACATCGAATTGCGAGTTTAATATAAGTAGCAAAAAAAGTCTCAATTCGTTTGATTTAATCAAATTTAGCACCATCTGATTTTCCGCTATAATACGGTGGTGGTGGTGGTGCTGATGGAGCAGTTGATCGATTATTATAACGATTTCGAATATCATCTACTCGATCGCAAAATCTAATCACCCGTTTTGTTAGCAACGATTCGATAAACGACATGAATGGTTTGGTAATAAATGCGAACATTCCCAATTTTCGATAAATTAGTCGACGTGTGTAAAAATTCAAACCGGTATTAATCACTCCATCGATAGCGACATTACGTGGCGGAATCAGCTGTGGATTGTCTAAGCAAAAAGACAAAAACGTGAAAGGATGAGGAGATTTTAAGTGTGAAACAAACCTTTGTAGAATTTAACATCTTCCTGACTCATAGAATATAGTTTCGATCCAAGACTAAGAACAGTAACGAGATCGCTCGAGACAGTTTTGATAAAGTGAAGAATGCCAGCGATGATACCGACAAAAATTGCTAAGGGGATGCCAACAGTAAAAAAGTGTATTATACGTTGAACAAATGAGCGTTTTGGTCGTTGTGGTTGAGCTTCAGGTGGCGGAGACGCAATTGGGGCTTCGGAATTTAAATGCGATAAGATATTTGAAACAGTAATGGATTCATTTTCAATAAACAACGATCGTGCAGCAATCTTCAATGCTGGACGAATCAAAGCAAAGAGTGCAAATTTCACGCTCGTCAAATGATCAAGTGCAACAACTAGTTGTTCTTGGCAATAAGCTGATACATCAAATCTATTGCCAACCATACGGGCATACGGCGGTGAGGTTACTTCTAAAAAATGATTCCATTCCTAATTTGCATTCCAAAGATCAAAAGTTCATATTTACGTGTCGTCATGTTTGAAATGAGTAAGAATAGTCGAAAATAAACCGTATAGACGTTGTAGCAGAATGGTTTTTTTAATGAATAAATGAATCGATGATCGCCACGTGCAGGTCGAAATCAAAAAGACAATAGCGTCCTCTACGTGGTACACAAAAGAAAATGCGTGCACTGCACTGCACTGTATGATAACCAGTACGTTTATTCGTTCTGTTCTGTTTGTATGAATTTTCTCTTCTCGAATCGGAAACATTGATATGAATCATGTTTGGTAAATCAGCACCGCAGTCTATCACTTCTTTGCTAAGTCAAAAAAACCCATGCATATGAAAGCATGTTCTAGAAGATTATCCGAGAAGGCGATCTCAGATGATATTGAAAGACGAAATCTTCTTATGTTTTCTGAAGTTAATCTTTGATGAGAAAATGCGCAGGCATATCATGCACTATTCAGATCGAGAAACCCTGTTTGTCAGGCTATCTTTCCTGATAAACTGAAATTTTCTTTTGAAAAGAAGAAAATGCGTCTTTACACTGGAAATAGTACCCAAGCGAATCGATTTAATAAAATCACTTTCACGTTTCTGTAAATCATAGATCTATCCTTACAGAAAAGATTAATTATGCATGACACTCACGATCATATTTAATATTTAACCGAATCACGAAACATTTCTTTCATGAAATGAAAGAAATAGAACTTCCTCTGTCATCTTAGACTAAATTTTAACTGAATATTGACTCTTGTCTAAAGCTAATATTCTTAAATTACTTTGTTTTAGCAAAACATTTGAACACCTATGCAAAAGTACATATATACTGTTCGTCTGCTTGGAAAGCTTCTTTTTCTCGGTGGAAATATATGTGAAATCGCGTTTTTAAGTGAAATGAATTGTGCATGAATGATTTCTCATTATTTAAACGATATCTGTGAGAAAAGTGCACCGAGAAAGTTGTTTCTCTGTTTGAGCTATATTTGACAGTAGAAGAAAACAATTTGATTTAGTTTGACTCAATCAAATACACAAATACACATTGAGAACGTAGCTATAACGACAGCATAGTTTTTCTTCGTGGTTCTTTCACATGCTCATTCTTTTGTTAAATCAAGAATTCTCTCTTTTCTAATATCAAATGACGATAATGAATACGTCGACTCTTCATAGTGCTTTCTTTCTTCTTTTCTTTACATCCGTCGAGTTCTCTATAGAAAATTGAAAGAAGAAAAGGAGGAGAGAGAGAGAAATGGCAGAGAAAGAGGAGACCGAAAAAGATTTTCATTTGTATTCTATTTAACTGTAAGAAATGTCGTCCTTAACTCCCAAAGAATTGAATCAACTTGCTGAAGAAACTGGTCTAAGTAAGTTATCGATTCAAGATTGGCACAAACGGTTTATACAAGAATGTCCAACAGGTGGCATCTCGAGAGATCGTTACATCAATTTATATCGTTCATACTATCCTCGAGCGCGAAACGCGGATACATATGCTCAGATGTTATTCACAGCATTTGATGATGATCGTGATCAAGCGTTGAATTTTCGTGAATTCCTTCGTGTTGTTACTGTTAGTCAAGGTACAGATGAAAAGGCTAAGCTTGAACTTGCTTTTAAAGCTTATAATCGGAATCAAGCGGACGCGAATTTAACACGGAAAGAATTGCAAAACGCGCTGATGGCGATTTTGAATTTGATCGAGACACGAGATACACCTGATGATCGCGATGAAATGGACAAACGTCAGCAGACAATTGAATGGGTTATGAAACGTTTAGGTTTCGATGAAAAGAATGAAATTTCAAAGAAGGATTTCGTCCGACGGGCAAAAAGTGATCCAAATCTGTATGAATTCTTAGCATTTCACTGCGTACCAAAACCGAACTGTTCGGATGGAGATTTACGTGGAAAAGAAAAGTACAAGATAGCAATCAAAACCGGTGCTGATGGTAAAAAGGCATCTTCCATCCGAGGTGCCGGTACTGATGCCAATGTCTATCTTATTTTACAGGGTGAAAAGGGCCGTACAGATTCCATTCATTTACAATGTTCTCAAACAAACAAAGATCTATTTGAAAACGGAAACACCGATATATTCACACAATTTCTGCCAGCTATCGGCCGAATCAAAGGTGCAACATTGTGGCATACAGGTGACAAATCGCAAGGGTGGTATGTCGACGATCTGTCAGTGACAAATGAAACATTGAATACGACAACTTATTTTCCTATTCAACGTTGGCTTGATGCTGATCAACATGATAATAAAACCAAAATTGATTTAGTCCCAAATCAAGCACCCGGCTATGATCAATAGACCAATCGATTTCGGACACTCTCTTCTCGAACTATGATATAATGAATAAATTCATACTTGCTTTCCATTTCTATATACGTATATATATATTTTTGATTTCTTTCTATACGTCTCGCCAATAAATGTACTCGCCCAAGCTCTGCAATAAGGCTCATAATTCAAAATAAAAGATTCTATTCGAAAAAGTGCTCGATACTCTCATCTTAAATATCGTATTGTGAATAGAGATGAGACAACAAGAACATAATAGCATGTGCATCTTTTTTACATAAGCCAATAAATAGTGAACTTTTATTTCAAATGGAAAAACCAAAACGCTTTGTGTATTTACAGTTAATCAGCGGAAATGAGAAAACTACGACTAGAGTGTCAATGTTCTTTTTCTGTCATTAAAATGTACGTCATCGAAAGACTGCTGCTGTTCTTGTTGTTTTTGTCAATTGTGCACGTATTTACATTGTACTGTTTGATTTAGTTGGAAATTTATTCTTCTTGAATAGACGATAATGTAGGCGCTCGAAGACGTGTCTGGTGATGAACACGTATCGACGTGTTTTGTTGGGAGGAAGTTGACAGAGTAGATGGATGGCTACGCGTTTTGATGGATGATTTTGGATGATCAGAACTCTGATATACAAAGCTCGGTGTTCCGTTGTTAAAATGCCAAAAGAATTTTGTCAAGAATTGAGAAACTTGCTTACTGAAACTCACATTTTCTCGCGACATGTCTGAATATCTAGAATGCAACATAAAGTCATTGAGAACGAGTTTCTGATACTTACAGATCTGTGCTTGCCTTCAGTTAAAGAATTCGTTCGTATGCTGTCAAGCTAGGAGAAGAAAAAAAACGAGAGAAATGACATGGCTTTTGTTTACACTGGTATATTTTATGTATAAATATTAACCTTTCTATCACATGACTCACAGATACACGTATACATATAAATAGATCTCGGAGCATGTTCGATCAATAGAAAGCACTTGAAAAGCTTGTTTTTTGCTTTTTTGTTAACTAAATCACATGCCGCAAAAAACGCTTTCTGTTCTTCAAACAAACCAACAACTATTCGATTAGTGAAAAGAGTTCCATTTGAAAATAAGCATGTTTATATATATACGAAAGCTTCCCGAGGAATTCTCTCTTCGAATGGCAACATCGCTCCTCATTTCATTTGCAGAAATCTATATTCATGTTTGATCCTCGAACTTTCTAATGAAAATTTCCGCAGGGAAGCGAAAGACTGAAGGTAAAGGATAAGTCGTTTTGCGGATGACTAATTGAGAGAACGATCCGCAAGGACAAACGTTGATGCGGAAATGACAAAACATGTATAAGAGTATTTAGTAATAGACTAAGTATGGAGAAGAAAGTTGTGTTTACATGCTTAATAGTCGACCTTGGTTAAAATTATATATTCATGCGATAGTATCTATTGATACAAAACCGTGAGAGGTGAGTTCGATGATCCGCCAATGTACATGTATTAACGAAGAAGCAAAGCATCTGATCTGTCAATTCTAATGAATTATATGATTGATAGGATTGTCATACCAACGTGATAGATATCAGATATTAGGTAATTACGACCTATTTTTGTCAAGCAAACATTTTCAACTGACTTCTTCTATGAAGCATCTCCTCTGGTTTGTTCGTATTACGTTTCACAAATATGAAATCAAATTAGTCTGCTGAAGAAATATGAGTTTCTTCGTTTTTTAATAAAACAAAACAAAAACGAAAAAAGTCAATGTCAAAATAAAATTTCTTCAGAGATGATTCGAGAATCAACTGACTTACTTTAAAGTTATATAAACAACTGAGAACTGTTCGTTGTCTTATATCAAATGCACGCAAATCAAAGAAGGCGTATTATATTCTACATGCGTCAATCGTACATTGAGACTGTGTGCTTTTTTCTGATAACAAGAAAATATATACGACGTTCCTGTAGTGTTTTCTCCTTATTAGTATCGAATTACATCGATCGACAGAGAAGAATAATAGCCCAAATTCAATCATTTATCAAAAGATCGGCATGTCGAAAATGTTGGATAAAATCTCTGCACTTACGCGAACCTCATCTAAAAATATAAACTTAAAAATGATGATAAGTTCATCTTTTTCAATACAAAATACGATTCTATCTTGATTAGCTTGATTACGAAAACATCACGAAGATGTAAGAGATCTTCTGACTGTTTATTGCATTTGTTTGTATTGGCTGAAAAATTACATGTCTGGTCTCTTTCTCAGATGCTGTACGTGTGATATATCAATATCTTGTTGTTAATCTTGTTTTAAAAAGGATTATTATTTGTTTGTCATCCAAAGCATATCAATTGAAAACTCGCATGTGTTCAAATGAATTTCGAGACGAAATATCTTTCGCATTTTCGTTCGTTTCCTTAATCCAGTCAGAAGAAAACAAACAAGTGACAAAACACGAACGTTCTCACACCTAATCTTGTCAATACAATTGTAAATACAACAGACAACCAAACTGGTGATAATAACAGTTATGAATCATTTATCTCATGTCCATGAAATCATGGCCATTCACTACGTAAACATATCAATAGTAAATAAAACCAACGAACGTATTCATATATATGTGTGTCTAATCACTGCTTGATTTCATCGTTTATTAAAATGGTTTGTTAATCCATATATAACATTCGTAGAGAAATTCTGTTCTCTTCTTTTCATTTGCAATTGAAAAAGTGAGACGTGCGATTAGATATTCAAAAGAAACGAACGACATTGACCATTAATGGTAGATCCGAACATTGCTACTGAACCTGTTTATTTGAATAATGATGCCCCAAAAGAGTAATCTTACAAGCAAATGGAAGTATACATTCGCATTTTTCTCTTGATATTTTAGGGCTAAAGAAATCGAGAAAGAAGATGATCCACCCCCGCCGGTAAAGCAATGGCGTATATGGAAGAATCTGTTCGTCATTTGTTTAGCATGGGTGCTTTTATTCACTGCATTTCAAGGTAATTAATTAGTTGAAGAGAAAAAAGATCTACCTTTTGTGCCTTGTACGATCATTGCAATAGGAATATCAAACTTACAGTCGAGTTTAAACGTTGAAGGCGATGTTGGAATGAACTCGATGGCTATAATTTATGCGTTTCTTATATTTTCTTCGGCATTATTACCTCATCCAATGGTAACTATCATTGAATTTTTGTGTATCTTTCCGAACAAGTTGTTCATTAGATGAGCATTTTCGGAATGAAATGGACAATTGTCATATGCCAATTTGGTTATTTGGCATTCATTGCAGCGAATTTACATGCTGTACCAGCGTTGATGTATCCGGCGTCAGTTTTTTTAGGTCTTGCTGGTGCACCAATGTGGACATCGGAAGGTTCGTATGTAACACAGATCGGTATGCTCAATGCTGAATTGAAAGGAAGAGAACCGGCGACCGGTGTGACACAATTTTTCGGTATATTCTTTGCTTGTTTTCAAACAAGTAGGATAAAAAATATGACCACATGAGTCATGTATCTTTGCTTTGATTTCGTTCGTGACAAGGTCAAATATGGGGTAATCTTATCAGTTACCTAGTATTGCAGCCTACGACAAAACCTTCCGTTCAAAATGAAGAAGCAAACAATGATGCCGTTCAAAGATCTGTGCCGAATAATTGGACGAACATCACAAATTTGACAGAAAATGGATATCAATGTGGAGCAGAATTCTTAGAAAAAGAGTTTCATGGTGCTGAAAGCACTCCTGTACCCAGAAAATTGGTATGAACTCATCTAAGTTTTTCTGAGCAAGCAAAAGAGTGATGTTGTTTTTGTACGTTTGATTGTTGCAGGTTTTTACACTTTGCTATATTTATATCGGCTTGGCAGTAGCTAGTATTCTCCTTGTCGCTTTTCTGCTTGATCAGAGACGGACTAAAACGGATTCGAAAGGTGAGTTACTATTTGAGTCATCCACTGGTGAATGAATTGATAGAAAATTATAAATTTTACGAATGTTAGGTGGAGTCAAAGCGTCATTAAAGAATTCAGTTCGTCATATGGCTTCGACATTTAAACATTTAAAACATGTCAATCAAATTTTACTAATACCATTCACTTTGTGGTCGGGTTTTGAACAAACTTATATCGTTGCTCAATTTACAAAAGTCTCATAATCCATTTCCTCGAGTAAATCCTCGTTTTATTTTGATATTTTAGGGTTTTATAACTTGTGCTGCTGGAATCAAATATGTTGGCCTTGTCATGATAGTTTTCGGCGTATGTAATGCAGTCAGTAGTTTCAGCTTTGGTCATATTGCGAAACGTCTCGATCGTGTGTACTGTCTGGCGCTTGCTGCTGTTATAAGCTACGCGTTGATTATAACAATGCTTCTTTGGACACCACACGAGAATCAACTGTGGGTACTTTTCGTTCTCGCTGGCTTCTGGGGTATTGCAGACGGATGTTGGCAAACGCAAAGTAAAGAAATTTGAGATTTGCACTATCATAACTTACTTTTTTCGCGATGTTCAGCCAATGCAGCCTATGGAGTTTTGTTTACTGAACATGAATCGGCATTTTCAAATTTTCGCCTATGGGAATCACTTGGCTACGTTATCGCCTATGTTTACACTCCTCGAATCCGTATTAAATATGCGCATGCTATTCTTCTATGTGTGCTAACAATCTCGATGATATGTTACGTGATTATTTATATCAGGGAAAAACGGAAAAAGAAAAAAGTGCAAGACGAAAAACCACAAATATCTCCTACCGATCCAGTACAATCTACTATCGTTACCTCATTCTGAAAAAGAAAACAAAAAAAGAACTTTCTTTCTTGTACACGATTTCTTATTTTACATTCATATTAATAAACATGTTATTTAGTTCTACAATTACGAAAGTGAACGTGCTCTCAAAAGCACTTTTAACTTCGTCCGATTCATTACATAACAAACAGTAGACAAGCTTTCTTTTTCACATAGCTTTCTCAAGTTTCTTTTCAATTAAAATAATCATCAAGTTTTTTATCTATTCTTTCATTTACAAACGCAACGTTGAAAAGTACCTATCTATTCATCATGGATTGGATTGCAGCAGTAAGTGCACAAAAGCCATAGAACTCATTCTTTTCTTAATTAATTAATTGTCTTTCTAGAAAGCCTACCATTCCGGTTATAGCTTAATCGATCGATTGAATTCCATTATTTTCTTTCGTAACTATTTTCAAACATGGTGTATTGGAGTCATGGTGTCTTTCATACTGCCAATCTTATTTATACTCGCCCCATCATCAGTTCAAAGCAAACGCACCGAGCTGTTTTTGATGATCTGTTTAGTGTGCCTAGCAAATATGTGTTGTACTCTGATTCAACCGTACATGCTTTCTGGTTCAGGTGAACCGAATTTATCCATTCATATGTGTCGTTTTCTTGTTTACATCTCTACATTTGCCAAACCATTCGGGCTTTATTTAACATTATTGTTTAGTATCGAGCGAATTTTTACGAAATGTCTAACGAAAACAATATTTCCAACGAATCGACATCATTCACTCTTCCGAAGAATATTCCTTCTCTCGATCATTTTGACTATTTGCTCAGTACTTTCCGTTCGTCTGTATGAAGTGATAAAATTTGTTGAAAACACTTCATCGAGCAATAATGCAACATCTGGTCGCATTGCAGACAGTAGTAATTACAACTCGTCCGAAAGTATCCTAACATTTCAATATTGTTATCGTCTAATGAATATTGGAACTTATGGAGAAATCATCTCCTTCTACATTATACAATATCGGTTCGAATACGTCATATTCGCACTAATTGCTCTGGTTTTCGTATGGATGTTGATATCTGAATGCTATTTACCTCGTGCTCGACAACGTTCATCATTAGGATCCTTGAGTGTGAACACAAAGTTTTATTTGTCACTTGCGTCAAGTGTTCTTCTATTTGAATTAGTTTTACGACTTTTACATATGAGTTTCGATTATAGCGACTACGACAACACACAGACACAAATAAACTATCTTCAAACAATGCTGTTCGTTTACAATTTTCGTTGTATCTTTCTTCCACTTGTTATCTGCATGGTTCTCTGTGATCCATTAAAACAATGGCTTAATGAATACTTTCTCAAACATTCCTATGCAGATCAATTTGATGCAACGGATCAAATCGAAACAATGGTTGGTCATTAGGAAATGTTTTGCTTTTTCTATCTGTTTGTAATCAGCACCTATCAACGAACGCCTTTGATTTGTGATTTCATTCACACATCTAATTTTCGAACAGATGTAATAAATGACCTTTCTTTCATTCTACTTGTTCGTATTCTCTCTCTCTTCGCATTTTGATAAGGCGGAAATGAGAAAATTCAAACGTTGATGATCGATGTTATCCTGCTGCGAGAATGTGCCATGACCAGCATCGAGACAGATCATTTTTCAGCGTTCAATTACTAGCTGATTGGCTAGAATGTGCAAATAAAAATAAGAGAAAGAGAAATTGATCGATTGAAAGAATAGAAACGCGTTTCATTTGATCATGGAGACATCACGAATCATGCATGTTGTTTATCAACATTTACCAGAGTTTTTGAAAAAAAGTAAGTGCGAATAACTAACGAACATTAGTTGTACAATGGTTTCTTCTCTTGTGATTTAGAATTGTCTTATAAAGACCATTTGTTGTCACAGGTACTGAATACTTTTCTGCTGGTGACAAATTTCATACTGAATTTTCATTTTTTTTAAACAGAATTTACACAGTCAATTATCAATATTTGCATCGATGACTAATATTCCCAATCATTATGAAGAACATCTGATCTATGACACAGATGGCTGTTTGTTATTCATGCAAACAGCTCAGTCAAATCTTTCTTTATTTAATGTTAGCTGTGATTCACTCAATTTCGATGACAACGAAGATTTTCATATGGAATCGAGATCAACAACAATCAACACCAGTAAGCAATATACCAGTTCGATCGATATTCATACGCAAATCAAGCAAATGAATCATCGATCAACGATGGTCTTATCTGACGAGATGGATTCGGCGAGAAAAACGAATACGTTACAACGTTGGAAAGGAGTTGACCTCTTGAATGTTTACACTTGAACATGTGTTTTCATTTGAATCTGTAAGGAATATATATTAGTAAATTAATACATCCGATCAATCGAAGATTCTTAAATGTGTTAAATAGTGCCAGATGTTTTGGCTATACAAAAAAATTGTTGACAGCGAAATTCTATCTCATCTAGAACATTGGCTCTTTTTCTATAGTGTCCATTTCGATTTCATTTGCTTGCAATGTTGTCAATTCCTAAATTAATCAAGAGTAAGAATTTAATTAATTAATATTCGTCAGTGCAGGTAAATACTTCATCTTTCCGGAAACAGACAAATAAATCGTTCCACGATCTCAATAACGATTTGTCTACTATCTTCGTATCCTTGGCATCTAGATGCGCAAAAAAAGAATCGAGAATTTTACTATTCGACCATCTCCGAAATCCTACCGAAAACGAACGATCCTAATAAACCTAGGAGAATAACAATAATTACGCCATTGAACGAATACCACATAACAGAGATCGAGTAGAGTGGCGTGAAAATATTTGGGCTACATAAATAATCAAATACTATTGACTAATTTCATGAATGAAAGTAAATTACCTTTGTTCTGTTGCCATTGATTGGCTAATATTGATCTTTGACACACATTTGTCAACGGATATTGGCAATCGGCCACCTTCTCCTACTCGTGGTTTAACAGTTAGAGTTGCACCGAGAAGCACCCAGGCCTGGAAAATTAAACAGCAAACAAAAGCAATCAACACACTCTAAATATGGATACAGATCATCGGATAGCTTAGCGTGAGAATTCATCACAAAAGAATTATACTCGACTTTTCACTCGTGGTAGAAATAATCCGACGAGGAAAACGCCCAAGATTGGTGCTGCGAACGAGCCCGAAATTTGAAAAACTATCTAAAAAAGATTAAAGAATCGAGGAAAATGCGATAGAACTATTTTGAGCATTACCACGATAATATTATCACCTAAACGAGACGCAGCAAATGCGAGGAAGACTATGAGCAAACCGATAAAAAGTGCTAAACGAAATAAATTACCGATAATAGATCATATCATGATAGGCAAATGAATGATATTTACACAATAGTTTCGAAACCAATGCTTGTTTTCGATCAGACATAGGATTTGTTTTTACCACACGTTTATAAATATCTTCTAGAAACACTGTAACGACGCTATTCACTCCACTGGATATTGTACTCAATGAAGCGCTCAATACCGATGCGATAAACAAACCAGTCAAACCAGGAAATCGACCCAGAGTTTCAATTACAAATAACGGATACAACTACGAACTCAAACCTCGTATTCATTCAACACTTTCCTCAATCGATTTACTTGATCAGGCTTTGAAATCAATCTTGCTCGAAGAGGATCACATTCACTGTACTTCGCATACAGAAGACATCCTACTGATACACACAGTAACATCATTATTATGCACATGACCAAATTAACCCATGCTACTCTTCAATATGCAATAGATGTATAACATCGGTCTCTTTCATAAAATGAGAATACATACTTTTGTGCTGCTCGTGTGCTTTTCACACAAAGATAACGTTGTGCTTGTGTTTGTAAACATGAGTACACAGCGGTGGCATTTAAACTGCCGCCAATAATAATGCTCCAGATAGTATATCGAATAGATGGATCAATTGATATTCTAATTGTTCTTTTATGCATGAAAAGTAGTTCGGCATTTCAAATACATACGTTGATAATTGTATTCGATTGCCGTCAGCTACAGTCTTAAATACATTACTAATTCCTCCACTATTGCGAAAACCTATCGGTCAAAGAAATTCATTTTAAACAACAATCAGATTTTCCCTACCAATAATCATCGATAAAATGACACCAAGAAACATCATAATTGTCTGAGTAACATCGGTCCATATAACGGCTTTCATTCCGCCCTTAAACAATCGAACTCATTCGACGCATTGCACACTAGCAAATTCTATACTTACAATACTTGTATATATCGTGCAAATCAATCCACATGAGCCGACTGCTAGCCAAATATGTAAACCAGTTACCTGACTCAATGCTAAACTTGGCCCGTATAAGACGATAGCTATGTAGAATATCTAAATCACGTAATTTTTCTCGGCGTTAGCAAAAGCTTTATCTATCTACAAATCCGTTACGGTAACAAATATATACGTCAGAGTGACTACAATGCGGATTGTTAAAGAGAAACGATGTTCAAGATACTAAAGAGAAAAAAGAAGCATATGTAAAACATATCATACAAAATCAATGAAATCTTTGTCTACATACTGCATAGATACTTAAATTTCCTATTTGACGAAATAACGGAATGAATAAATTCGCAGTTAGATACGTTCCAACGAAATAGGCAAAGACTATATAAGAACAACAATGAACATGCTTGTTTTTTGGCCTTGATCGACTTGCCCCAGTAGAGGTACATGGTTCCATATGAATAAATTTCTGAAGGAATTCCCAGTAGGGTTGCTGCGGACATAAGACTTGCTAATAAACTCATCGCGGTTGGTAAAATCTCAAGAGAAAGCAAGTTAATGAATGCATCCTGACATCTAGTTACCTTCATACTTCCATCAGCAATTAAAAATTCGTGTGTTGTCAATTGTTTGGACCGAAAACATCCTTGGTAAACGCCAATGCACACCGACAAACCTGTACAAATCTCCCATAGAACACATCAATACATATCTTTAGTCTCGAATCACAAACTTAAAAGTAAGACCAGTACTCCGTAATCAATCCAACCGAGATGCATCTGGAAAAATTCATCATGACTTCGTTTTTCTTTTATCTATTCTCTTTCAGATGAGTCGATAATAAAGAAAGGACCTATTCCCAGATACTTATCTTGTTCCCATTAGAACGACAAATAAATTTTCTATTGACAGAAGAAATCAATTCACATACGTATTACCAATGAATCACATAGTGTCCTTCAAGAGTGTGAAGAAATACTACAAATACGATATAGCATACAAGAAGAGAAAGAAAAACGAATATGCGAAGCTATTTTTCATCATGGAATAAAGATAAAGTACATTTTCGTCTAACGAGGTCATCGCTTGCATATTTGTATGATGTTTGACACGTTCACTTTCGCTATGAAAATCGAATACCTCCAGGCAAAGACTTAAAAAAGATCGATGTGTTGTAACTGAGCGGTGTATTGTCATTTGAAGGATGTAAATATACTAATTACATCGATTAGAAAATGAATGATCATTGTCACACTTGTTAATTAGTCTTATGTCATCGCAATCTCTGCACATTTCCCTATTACACAACGAACTATCTCCATACGAGTAGTACTTCAGTCTCATGGTTTAGCAAGAATTCTATTGCTGAAGTACGACAACTAGTGACCTCACATGGCCAAAGACTTTTTTTTAACGAGATCAATTGAATGTGAATTAATAAACAACAAATACTAATCAGTTAATACTTGCATATATAAGGAAAAGACTCCTTTTAGCATTTCGTGCATGTTTTGTGGTCACTACTATAGTTCATGCATTGAAAATGGCGAGAGCAAAAAATTGATGATATAATTCTTCATATTTACATTCAAAGTTCATGTGAGTACCGAATCGACGCAATTGCGTAGAGAGTAGCAATGTCGCCTGCGAAAAACGAGAAGCCGTTAGCTGGTCCAGCGAACACTTCAGCACAAATTCAACGAATCTTTTCAGAAGTTCAATCTCAATTGCCAAGCGTCAACTTTGACGATAATGACGACGATGAAAATGACAACGATATTCCTGTAGTTCATATAAACGAAGAGGTAATGCTACGGTCATGGAAACATTGGCGTTATATTTGTATTTACAGATTCTCGATTCGAATCTCCTTGACAATACCGATGCTCTTCTGGAATCATTGTCAAACAACCATCCCATTCAATTTACAATTGCACAGCCAAGGGTTGAGACACCTCAACAACCACCAACCGTTGAATTCCAAATGTGCGTTTCTCCTAATACTGTTGACGATTCGGTGGAAAATCAAGCTTCACCACCAAAGCCATCATTTCTATCGATGGACATCTTCAATACAATTGATTTTGATAAGTTGCCCTCTTCAACGAGCCACCCTGAGCATACTACACTGACACAAACATTTCATCGTCCGCGACCAAGTAGAACATAAGATTATGGATATATTTCTTTACTTTAATTTGAATTTTTTTGTCTTTGTCATCCATAGTGAATCATCATCCATCATCTCAACAACAAACAACTTCAAAGAGCCGCGATGACCGGCAAATTCTCGAACGTCTTGCCCAACAAGCAAACAAATTCAATTCAGCTGAACAATCTCGTTCAACAAAAGAAGTCGATTCATTCGAAGACATCGAATCAGCGATATACGCAGCATCGCATGAAAACATCGATCGTCATGGAAAACGAATTAGAATTCCTCAATCTGAAGTAAGACTCTCTAACACAAATTGACCTGCTTCATTATTTCTAAGATACTCAGTACATTGAAGGGTTAGATGAGAAAATGCTTCATTTTCGAGAGTGATCAGGTCGTTTTAAATAAATTATGGATAAACCTTGTAGTCCTTGTAAATAAAACTTGCCTGCTAATTAAGTTATCTTAATTTCCTTTCAGCGCAAAACAATTTACATTGATTTGCGTAATTCCAATGCTCCTCAACAAGCGAAAGCTCAAGATGAACAACTATCAACTAATCAAATTAATCCATCTTCAAAGTCAATCCAATCATCAGATTCAGAAAGTGAAGAAGACGACAATCATAATGATGGAATGCTATGGTTTGAAAAACGACAACAAGCTCGAAAACAGCTACTATCACAACAACCGAACTGATATATTTTTCTTTTTCTGTAAATACCGGTGTTTTTGTATTCGATATTCCAAACTAGCATATTGTTTAAAAATACACATTCATGTAACCATATATGATGCATCGGAAATAATCCATGCACTCTCGGTAGAAATGATGCGTGTAATGTTGTAGATGATCATCTGATGTACTGTCCTTTCGGTAGCTAGCACCCTGATGGGCTTCCGCTCTTATCCTGATAACTTATGTTCTTTGTACATTTGGGTATATAGCAAGAAGAAGAAAGAGTAGATATATGCATGCATCGACGTAGAAAGAGAAAGAGATAGAGAACGGCAGTAGAAAACATTTTGTTGTTGACATTTTCAATTGATTGTACATTACTGAACAAGCATATCTAGGCTGATATATATATATATATATATAATGAATGGTTAGTAAAAGGAATAATATCACTTATTGCTTTTGTCTGAGAGAGCATAATGATCCGGGAGGTATGTTGATCTTTCATATTCTCAAATAGAGTCTACATGTATATGATAATAGAGATAACAGATTATTATTAGATAAAGAAAGGCTATGAAAATAAAGATAATTGTAGATTTAAACAAAAAATTTGTTGAGAATTAGTAATTTTCTGTCGAGGAGAGATCTAAGTGAATAATGAGAAGAAAATATCAGGAGCGATCATCTCTCTCTCTCTCTTCGCCATATGATTGAATAGACGAGAGAAATCGGCTATATTTTGAAGTTAGAAGTAGGAAAACTCCGCAATTTCAAATATCTATAAGATACGGACGAATCCTCGCTGATTTTCTATGTACAAACGATTTTGCTTATCGTACTGATGCTGATCAGTTTCCTTTGTAGGCACTTAATTGATGCATTTGTTGATAATACTGTTCTGAATGATATTTGTTCGTTCGAATAAGCTCGATTAATCAAAAGTATGGCAAATAACGATAATCATCATCATCACCTTCGCTATTTTTTCCTTTTTCCAGATGAATACAAAAGAAAAGGGTTATTAGATTTTAATATTAATGTATGAATAGTGAAATCATTTCTTTCCTCGCTAACAATATTGATCTGTTTTCTTTTTATTAGTAGTTTCTTTCTTTCTCTACTCGTTTCTAGCAGTTGCCGTTGAAAGAATCCACTTAGCGACAACGTACATGTACGAGTCTTGTTCAGATGATCGCGTTGGATGAGTGATTGTTGTTTTCCGTCGTCATCATCCGTCTCAATTCGATGACGAGAAACAACGAGAGTACAAGATATAATGAGGATTGAGAAAGTATATAAGAGCAAAAGAAAAAGCCAAGGAAAAAGGCAGGACGATCATTAGAACAAAGCCTTCTGTTGCGTGATACTATGATGAAAATGTGAGAGAGAGAGAGAGAGAGAGAGAGAGGAAAGGGGGACAGGCAAAGAGGGAATAGATTTCATCACGCAATCAATGGGTGTTTGGTCAGAAAAGTCAAGAAGGAAGAGCTGAGGATTTTAGTAAACAATTAACTAAAGCGATGATAACAAAGAGGGAACAAAAGAAGACATGATTTCCTTGCTTTTTTTGTTTCTGCTTGTTTGATAATGGCTGATAGAGAATCAAAAAGAACAATGACTCAAATGCCAGAAGGAAGAAAGTGATGTTATCTGTGGTCTTCATTGTCATGATTTTCTCTTTTCTTTTCTCCATCGTCAACATAAAGGTAGTATCAAAAAGAAAGAGAGAATATAAGATAGAAAAATGTTTATACTTTCGTATATGAATTATCGTATGTGATAGAAAAGAAGCTCATCTTGTCGCTTGTTCTTCGACTACCACTTTCCATGGGATAACCACACACACTTTCTTTTCTCTCTTTCTTTTTCCTTCTTTCAACAATTTCTTTCTTTCTTTCTATTCTTTCTTTTTTTGCTGGGTCTTTGTCTCGCTCTATCTTTCAAACAACAAATCATAATAACAACCGCAGACCGACTGCACAGATGATTGAGAGCGACGACGATGAGAAAAACCGATGCCGCCAACATCATCATCGATCGACTACTAACACGAGAACGAGACTTCAACAACAGGAAATACGCACCAATACGAAATTGAGCAATCAACAATTCAAACAAGTCCTACTACTATCATCATAGTCTCTTCGTCTTCGTCCTCGCCTCCTTCTCCTTCTCTTCCTTCTCCTACTATTACTATTTCATCATCGTCATCACAATCTTATATACGTATATATATATATATATAATACACAATTGTCGTCATCAACCCCTATTATCATCATATTTTTCAACTAACTTTCCTTTGACTTGATGCATATCGATTTCGACATGCATCTCGCAATAATTCACTTTTACCATCGATGGTCCTGTATACAAAGAGTAAGTAACCAACAATTCGATTGACACGGGATGAAAGCTCTTTTATATAGTCTTTTATTCGAAAAAGAGAAAAAGAAAAAGAGATAGGATGGGGAAAAGAAGAAGTGGGAGGAGGGAATTAACAAGATAATCTACATAATGGTCGACTATACATGCAGAACTCGAGGTGTCGAGCTTCTTTTTCAGACAAATTATTTCTGTGTCAATTCTTCGATACAAAAGAGAATGAAAGGCAATATAATTTCATTAAACCGAATAAAGTACCGGGCATGAATTGACAATTATCGTGCGGTTAGGCAAGGTATAAGTCGAACGGTTTTTCTTTCTATCTTCGCTTTTATTTCAATTGGTTTCTAAATAAATCATTTCAAATGATCTCTATTATTAACATAGTTGAAAGGCGAGCGCTCGGTTCAGATGACGTTTCTTTATTTGTTCATGGCACTTTCATAATTATCAACTAAATTCTTTCGGATATGTTTCATTCACTCCTATTTTAATTATCCTTGAAAAAACTTCTATCCAAATCAACCATGTGCAAAATCTTTCAAGAGAAACTTCCGGTTTTTTTTTCTATTAATCTAATACCCTTTCTACGTGTTGACATCAGACACATTGTAAGGTAAAAATTCTTTTCCCGCCTTCTTCTCTATCCACAGGTATAGCGGATAGAGCAAAATTGAAAATCAAGTAGAAGAAAAAACGAAGATCGCCGGTCATTCATGCTTCGGCTTTTATCTTTGTTCTAACAAGAAACGACATTCACATCGCTCGATTAGTGCTTTATATTCTAATCGCTTTCTGATGATTAACATGGCTTAGCAACAAAGGAATTTGTTTCGATGTGCTTTCAGGTAGCTGTTTAGTTAAGTAAATCTGAAATCAGAAGGAATCAAATAGAATTCTCTAACAGCTTTTGTCCAATATGTTCGAACATGGCGTCTTGTATCTGGCAGGCTATTTGCGCCTGACTGCTTCGAGTTATTGATGAACTTTTTATTCAAACTGCTCGTTCTTTCTCTTCTCTCTCCTTGAATTTCCCACACGATGTTATTCTACTAATATGAAACTTTACAGCAAAGTAAATCTCTTTTGTCCTAACAACTTCTCTATCGTATGATTAAGGTTTCTATTTTACTTTCGAGCAAAATCTCTTCTTAAGAGAGAGCGAAAACTTTTCCTCTCTCACCAAGATCAATGAAATATGGCGTATCTCAATTGTCTACATCCACATTAACCTGACAGCATAAATAGAATACCATATTGGAGTTGTCAGAAAGCAACGATGACCTTTTTTCTCGCTCTAACCTTAATATTCCATGTAAATCGGACTGCCATATCGAACATTCTCATACCAGTAAAGGGTACGCGCAATAGTGGCAAAGACCTTATGCAAACTACCAGTGTTCGCTATTGATACAATTAACTAACTATCTTCACGGTTCCCTTTCGAAATTCGTTTGCCTTGTCGTCACAAAACTCGACATCATCAACAAGATGTTCTCTCTCTCTGTCTCCCACTCTCTTGATGACGAATTGTTAACATAACAAGCTCCTGTCACAGAAAGAATGTCTTTTCAAGTCATCAGAAATGATTTATTGATAGTTAATCATATATGTAACTTGTTCCAGCTCGGATTCAATCGGTTGAAATTACTTTTTTTTTCAATTCATATAAGAAAGAAAATCATCTCTTGCCTTTTTCTTTTCTTTGTATATAAATATCGATATATGTCTGATTCAATTAACTTTCGACTTAACTTTTTCTGTCAGACGCGACTTGTATGCGGGTAATTTAGTTAATACTTCTATGATTGTCATATGCCTTGCATTACTGACAAATAGTCGCGCGAAAATTTTTCTTTTTTCCTTCTCTCATTTACTATAAATATATGTATATATATATATACTTGTGATGTCAATAGAAAGTAGCTTTGACAGATTAAACAAGCTAGCAAGTCGTCGTTCAGAAGTTTTTCTTTTTGAATATAAATCTTCTTACAAAGAAGAAGAAAAAAAGGACCCCACAAATGACGGGCATATGTGAGTGAACGTACATTTCTATGTGTGCATGCGTGGCAATCAACTCTGTCTAGTTACCAACCTTTATATTTACCCGAAGGCTTTGTTCGTCGTAATGAAACTTGAACAAAAACTTGATCGTTCTGTTCATGATGTGCATGCTTAGCTATTTATGTTTGATTGTTCTAAACTTGTTAATGGAAATGACCTGTAAAATTCGCACTTCATTTGCGCGCGAGATTCGAATTTCATGAGCTTTTGCATTACAAACTGTGAATCGAGCTCATGCGATTGTCTTTTTTCCCCACTTGTTTGAACAAATAGACATTGCCGAGAAAACATCCTCTGACGTACGAGATCTGTCAATGATATATATATATATATATATACACACATTTAGTCATTGATTGTAAATAAAAATAAACTAGAAGCAAATATATCTTTCTCCATTCATATTTATACAAATAAAACTTTTGTTAAGTACTTAAAACTCAAGGACAGTCAACACTTGTTCAATCTTGCACTCTGCGACGTGCGAGAAGAACTAGAAATATACGTGTTTTTTAATTCACATCGAGTTCAATCATTATATTATGCGTCAGATGGAGCGCGCTGTTTTTGTATTCCTTTGAGAATGACACATAATCTTTTTGTCATCAATCTGTAACCTTGAAGACCTGGCATGATCTTGTTCACAGTTCTCGTCTCATTGTTGAAGTATATGGATATATGCTGAGATGTTTCGCACGTAATCTTCACAAGAGCATTTATTGATGGTAGCTTAATGATTTAGTTTCCGGCATAGTCGCACACATTGAAGCAGTATACTTTTTCTCTCGTTTTTTTTCTCCCTTCTATTACTGTTGTTACACGATTTCCGTTTTTCTTTCTTCTTCTATCTCTCAGATGGCAAAACTATAAATTTAGCAACATCGTTGATTTCAGACAAATAAGATTTGACTAAATTATAGAGACGATAACAAGAATAATTAGCAAGAATTGAACATTCCGTTTCTTCCCCTCCATTCGAGACAACCAAAAGGTTTTCTTCCCGGCAATATTTATATTATGTGTTTATTGGCAAGCACACTATCCGGATTAACAATTGCATTCAAACCCGTTCATACCACTAGGAAGATGTAATAATCTCTCTTTAATCAGGCTTCAAGCAATCAGCTTTTGTTGTATTGTTCAACTTCCATTCTATTTAGTCACACACGCGCACACACACACATATATATATAACAGATAAACAATCAAGTTGTATTTGTCAATAGAAAACCAAATGCTCAAGATGGTTCAATACTATCTGTACGACGAAGACATTGTCGAAAGAAGAAAAATGATGGTGATGTTAGAGAAGAAATGGTGATCTAGTTAGATCAAATCCGGAAGGAAACGACAATATGTGATAGATTGAACTCGTTCTTCTTAAGATGATGATGAATGGTTGATGGAGAACCATAACATTACAAGAAATGAGACTCCTTCTTAGTTTTCATTTATATATTTATATATATATATATATATGTGTGTGTGTATATGAGCGCAAGAACTAGCAAAGTCAACGACGTCATCGTTCTTTTTTTTGAGATTTTTATCCAAACAACACTTTTTCTCCTCTTTTTTTTCTGGAGTTTTTCTAGCGTCTATCTACTGATTGTGCGTTCTCTCGTTGACGAACTCGACGATAGAAAAACGCGCCCATGTTGCTGCATAGACACGCTAACAACAAGAGAACGTACCAAAGAAAAAAGAAGAAGAAGAGAGAAAGAGAGAGAGCCCTATGTGGAAAAAATGAACGCCGAAACGTATGAAGATGCTGTTGATGATAATAATCATAATCATAATCATAATCATAATGCGCTTCAGTTTTATCCTTCTCTGATATGATATGATCAAACCTTGTAGATTATTTAGACTATCCTCGTATTCTTTGTCATTTTTCTTCTTCGTCCTTTCTCTTCTCTTTTCGACATCGGACAACAACCGCTACAACAATAATAATCATAATTATAATCATAATAAACAAACTTGTTAATCCAACTTGGCTCATATGGACGAGCAATCGCAATTTTTATTAAGTGATCCTCAAAGAAATTCATCGAATTCGTTCGCATGTTGTCTGATTAATCTGCATCCACCTGATCGTCTTCGTTATTGATCGCTGGTCGAACGACGAGGAAGTCAACATGAGTTCGATATGAAATTGTTATTCTTTCTTCGCCTAAAGATCTTTACAAAAGGTACGTAGACTGTCCATCTTCGTCTAAAGATCTACTTCCATATCGATTAAAATCATAATGCAATTGATTATTAATTGGTAACATTGCGTTTCGAACGAGGTATTACAAGCCATAAACATGTAATACACCGCTGTGGAATTGTAAGAAAGAACCTCAGAAAAGAAATATGAAAAGATTTCAGATTTTGTCAAGCGTATTAAAATTTCGAAGCATGTTAGTATGCACACATTCAAGTCCATTATTTTCTTTTCTTTCTTTTTCTGGGACTATGCCTTTCTTGTGCAATGTGTGCTACTAACACGATTCTTGCACATTCACACACATATCGTTATATATAAATATATATATTTATATTTGTATTTGTATACTGCGGTAGTCATAACGTGAAGACGAAGGGCGCTAGAAGTAAGAGGAAACTACAATAGAAGAAATAGTAGTAGACACAGCAACGGCAGTAGTTAGCGATTAGATTAGGGAAAAAAACCGAGAAAGAAAGAAAAGAATGAAGAAAAACCACATCGTTCATTAAACAAGAATCTGAATCGTAAAGGGGAGAGGAAGAAAAGAACAAGATATTGTATAAAATGTTGTTATTGTTATTTCTAGCTGCACAATTGTTCGTCATTTTACTATTGAAAAGTACCTTTCTCTCCCGTTATTTTCCTCTTCGTACTCCTTTCTTGATTCAATCGGTCAAAATAAAAAATATGATGAAGCACTATGAAGAAAACGCGACGATGATGAAAAAGAGCTTTGAGAGTGTGAAAATGGAAAGCGAAGTGTTTGCGACCCACTCAAACTGTCATTCACGGCTCATGACGACATAAAACGAGATCCTTGTTTCATGCCAATGGTCTCTAGTTTAATTCAATCGGTATCTATCGTCGTCAATCAAAAAATGCTACTCGAAATCGATTGCTAGAACACTTTACCAACATCAAATGTAACTTATAAAGCGCAACATATTCTCACATTGACCAATGCGAGATTTCGAATCGAAATAGAAAAAAGAAGTCAGGCAAACGACATAACGATCCGTTGCTATAAGGTAAAGGAAAAGAAAACGCGCGATCAATTATAAATCCGTGTTTAGACTTAATGATCAGCAAGAAATGAAGAGGAGAAATTTAATGATAGGAGTGAGACTTGTCCAACGACATACACTCGTTAGGTACCCATGAATTGATCGATATTTCTGATCTAGACTGAATCAACTCGCTAATCGTCTTCCGGCTAGTTTTCTTTCTGAGCTGAGATTGAATTACTATAAGCTAGAATTTTTTGTTCTACAATTTCTTTTCTTCATATATATATATATATATATATATATAAAACTTTGCATTCTCATTTTGAGGTACATTATTTTTAAGATGATTGAAAGCTATTCAGTGAAGTGAAAGAAAAAAAAACTCAGAAATTATCATTATTATTTAGTATCTAAAGATTAATACCAAGGACTATGAAGCATTCGACTGTATACTGTTTTCTGATGTGTAGAAACATATGATTATCCTTTTTTCCGGCAGAATGCCAAAATAATGCAGTTTGTCTTCTCCCAATTTCTCTCGTTTTTTATTCGTGTGTGTTCACATATCATTAGTGCTGGAATTGTAGAGGATGTCCCAAATTTGTCGTAGACTAATGACGATTGTTGTTTTTCTAACTTGTTTATTTAGAGCTCATGAACAAGGCTCCTCGCCAAAAACGGGCTGAAATTCAGCGGTAAGAAAAACAAAAGATTAATTTTTGATTTTTCAATAATAATCATCATCTTATTCTATTTCTCTTTCGGCTATATTTTAGCTTAACTAGTATCTCCAATCTCCGGACCAAACAATTAAGTGGTTCTGTTGGAAAACGAGGCCACGAAGAACCCGATCGTATCGAACATTTTGATCTTGAACTTCGACCAAGTAAACTGCACGATCTCAAAGTTGGCGAGTTTATCAGCGGAGGTGACAGGTAAGTCAATTATAGATACATTGCTCATAGATCCGGTAGCAAAGCTTCTGCACTATGTCTAACCTTCGTCATCATTTCCCTTTTTTCTCCTTTCTCGAGTTCTTTTCTAGGTTTTTTTTTTGTTAAACTATTATATTCGATTGTGAATGCAACTATGTGTATATAAGCATGGGAAGAGGAAGAAGAAGAAGAGGAGAAGTGCAAGAATGCACAATGAAATGAATGGAGAAAACGAGTGGTCTGTGCGATTACTACTTTCTTCGACATCGAGCAACAACAGGAGCTATAGTAATAGAAAAGTGACGACATATAACGTGTAAGAACAAAAAAAAAGAAGAAGAAAGAAAAAAAAATAGAGAAAATCTAATACGGCACTGTTTTCTTAGCGGGATTGAGATGTTCGATGGCAATGGAAAAGACGATGCTTATGTATTTACTCTTCCTATCCTACATATATATCTTACACGAACATGGGATGTTTTGAACAACTACGTGCTGAGTTGTATATGAAGTTTGACACATCACTTTCCTTATACACAGACACCCAACTATTCATCAACACACCGGTCGATGCCATCATCGTTATTAAATTCTAGTGATAGTAAGATTAAGAAAGGAAGAGGAAAAAAGGAAAACTATTGCATATAGAGAAAAAAGATAGACTGATGTTGGAGCGACACTAGCATCAATCCGGCAATGTTCGTAACATGTGAAACTTAAAGTTAAGTGCAATACAAACAAATCAATTAAAAAACCGACGAAATGCATTCGCTTTCGACTCGAACATCCGTGTGAGTAGTCTCATTTGTCTACTGTGTATACATTTTTTTTCTGCAACAACGTTTCTCTTGCCAAGAAATGTGAAAAGTACTTACCTCGTCCGTAAGGAAAACCACTTTAGTCACTTGAGAGAAATCGAGCAATATCTTAATCTACGCACTCGTTTCGTCGTTTCCTACGGATTTGATTGACAAACTTTCGGCTATTTACTCTGATTGATAAGAACAGATTGGCCAAATTCGTTCTCGGCTAGACAAACTTATACATGTCTGTTTATATACTTAACACTAATAGTGTACGTAGCTTAGGGATTATTTATAGTTAAAGGCTTTATTTGATAACTCAAGGTTTACCAGAGAAGTAAGCGGAGCGGCGGGCATTTACACGAATATTCTAATACCCTGAAAGCTCTTGTTTATGAAACAAAAAAGAAAATTTCTAATGTAATTATATGTGAAAAAAGAAACTGACAGTGTCATTACTAAAAGTGTTTGCTACCTACATGACTTTTCATTGATTACTAGTCAATTTTAGAGTTTAATTTAATCTGAAACCAAACAAAGAAAAACACTTTCTCGTTCTCTCTCTCCCTCTCTCTCTCTCTCGACTCATTTTTTGCTTAATGAACTGGTAGAAATTCATCGTCATAAAGTATTTTTCTCTTTCTTCTTCTGATCATCGATATTTGAATATGGGAAACGAGCTGATTCATTAATTATTGAAATTAGGCCAACATCTCCTGTGTGAATGTATCACAAAAGAAAAAAATTAAATGATTTTCCTCCTCAATAATAAAATCCCCACCTTGAAATAATTCAATAGATGAGTGATTCTTAGTTGAAGAATCTATTTATATAGAATATCGAGTATAGCCTATGTCGACATTGCAATTTTCGGGCTATTCAATCGAATTGATTCACTTCGAGAATGAAACTGAGATTGTCGATAGTCAATAAATGGTGAGTATGGCAGAGAAGATGAGAGATACAAACACTAGAGTTCTAAAGTAGTTTAACAGGGACGATTTCATCTTTAATCAGAGTTGTGTATTCGGGGGGGGGGGGGGGGGCGACGGAAGAGAACTCCAGGGTTATGTGTGTCCCAGATCGGAAAAAAGCGAGGAAAAAGAAAGACAA